>OY728120.1:1051652918-1052072918 GCA_963277665.1 Viscum album
AATTATAAACTTCTATGAAAATACAAAAATTTAAACGATCTGGATAATTCCTTGAAGGATAAGAAAAAATGCATAAATATAAAGTTAAAAAGTTAAAAATATATTATTGAGATTTTCTTGTTTTTTGTTTTTTATATTTTTAATTTTACAATACCTCATGATAATTCTTATTATACCTTATAACTAGACATGATGTGTTTCGATATACACTTTACATGGATTTGTTTTTAATGGATAATTATTCATAGTCAATTGTTAGTCAATTTTTAGTATGTTCAGGAAAAAAATTCAATGTTTAGAACTAACCATGGGAGAAATTTTGGCAATGTACAAAAAAATCCATAAGAATAAATGTTAAAAAATGCAGGAAGAAGAATGAAGTGATGAAAAGAAGAAAAATAAATGGGCTGCATGATGTTTTTTAAACCTACCGTGTGATTCTTGTTTTTTTAACCTACTATATTATGATTTTTGAACCCACAACAAGATAAACTAATGATACTATATAATTCACTCAACTATTGTCATGAATAAAATTCAATAGATCACACAGTATATACCTTATTCTAATCGGCACTCACGGTCTTCTCAACAGTTTATAAACTTTTCAAAAATCTACAAAATTTTCAATATACTTTTTTTATTAATTAAATTACCACAAATTTATATTACTTTTTTAATTATTTTTTTAATTTTTAAATTAGTGATAACATTATAGAATCTATGAGAACTATTTTTATAATTTTTTAAATATATTTTAATTATAATAAATATCTCCTTATTTTCAAGCATATACATGCAAAAAATATTTCTATAAATTTAAATTCAAATGTTTTTATTTTATATCTTTGTTTTATTCACTTAAAAATTAATAATTTGTGATAACAAAATTATTCAAAATTATTTTATAATATTTAATATAATTAATGTTTTTGAATAATTATGTATCTTACTAAATATCAAAAGTGTTTTTCTAAATTTTAATTTTAATTTTTATAGAAATAAACTATGCAATATTTTGATGTTTTTCAAGACCTTATTTTTGGGTGATATTATGGAATGTATAATGATGAATTAAAAAATAATTGAATTAGCCTTTATTTTTTTTAATTAAAATGTTTTTTTTGGAAATTCATGAATGAATATTTTCACTCTCTTCGATATTTATATATTTTGAATTTCAATTATTTTACATTGTTAGATATTGGTTTAATATTATTTTTGTTTGTTTATTTAAATGGATCTTACAAACATTATAAAACATAATGACACATTTTTATGATGAATTTCTTTTTATGTGATATTGGCACTTTCATATTTTCAAGTGGTGTGAAAATATTTGAAGTCATGTGTGATCATTATTTCATCTACTAGAGAAAATATTCAAAGAATACTACCATTTTGAAGATGAGACATCTTGATCTAGTACACAATGTCCAAGGACTGTTTTTTATATGTCTTATACAATTTCCTCTTATTAGTTTTGTCTGATTTTACTCTAATTATTTCCTTCTATCTCACTTATACTATAACCTTTGGTTGTTGATTTTCCCTAGAAAATCCCTATCTTAATTTTGGGAATCCAACGGGAAAAATTTAGGAAAACTCAGGTTGTGACTCTCTTAATCTAACGTTATGTTGAAAAGGTAGTATTCCCCCACAAAAAGTCAGGTTTCTTGGTTATACTTTTATGAGAAAAAGTAGGCTATAATTCAGTGATGAATCCCCCTTAAAATTTAGTTAATGCATAATGGATATCTAAAAGAGTAGATAGTTTTATGATTATTGTATAACCACTTTGGACCAAACTACTATAAAAATACCTAAGTTCAATATTTACTTTATTGATGTATTTAATTTCGTAGGGATTAACTTTGATAATTAATTTAGATAATCAATTCAACTTTTAAATTTTTTTAATATGATCTATTCATCCTCCATTTAAAATATTATTACTATTTGGTACCAAAAACTTTGTATCCAAGATAGTTTCAGGAAAGGATTTTTTAGCTATATTGTTACTGTTCCTAATACGAATCAATTTCTATCAATGGTTGGAGATTTTTCTGGATAAATTTTTACTATAACTTCTTTTCATGTCATCAAACAGCTTGTATCAATCTATAATTCCTCTTGAATATAGAGTCGATTTTTTATATTTTCTTAGTTCAACTTTTTTATCCTAATACTTATAGTCTAAGGTAAAAGATCATTGTAATATAGTATGAATGAATGTAAATGAATCATAGATTCATCAAAATCTCCATCACTTTAATGGGAATGATTATTGTTACTGGTAATCTATAATAGAGGTATACCTCGAGTATTTAATCATAAAACACTTGTTTATCCTGGAAAAACCAAAAAAACTAATGTAAGCTAAATCAGATACTCTTACATGAAATGATACTACTGAATACTTTTTTAATTATAAATTAATAAATAATTTATTTTGTGTTACTAATAAATGTGTGTTTACTCATGTGTCTATATGTAATATCATTCATTATATTTATAATTTTCTATAATTTTCTTCCCTGGGATCAAAAAACTAGATTATAAATAAACTAAGAATTATTCAAGATAACTACCAAGATTTAAAAATGAGTTAATACAAAAGGCTCAACCATACATTTCACCAATTCACAGGCACCGTGAATGGAATGAATTCCCTTGAATAAAAATTATAAAACCTTGTTCTTGTTAAAATAATATTATGCTCTCTAAGAAAGAAGATTCATTATAAGAAAGTATCAATAAACTATAGAATAACTATTAATAATACATATTAAATGAATTGATCGGTTCATTACATAAATACGTACTAGAGTTGAAGAACGTATTTGAAGAAAATACTTCAGAGAAGAAAAGTATTGAATTTTAATCAAATGTAATTCTTTCCAGAACCACTTTTTATTTAATATCACGTGAAATAGAGAAATAGATAGAAACTTTTACTAGAGTTGTTTACAAAAAAGAACTGGATGATTAAATAAAAAACTCATGAAGGAAAATCACAAGGATTACCAAATAAATAATATTAAAACCGATAAAAATGTGGTTTTTAAACTCACATGTTACAATTGTAGAAATACGGGATACATTAATTCAAATTAGATAAATCTAAATCAGTAGGGAAAAGATAATATACACATGAAAAGAAGAGTGGATCATTTATTGTTAGATAAAGTAGTATGGAATAATCTGATTCAAGTTCTATAATAATAAACAAAAAATATATTGTTATAATTTGATATCACAAAATACAAATGAGTTTAGTAATTAATCTAATTTTAGTTATTATTGTTATAAATTTTAACAACAAAATTTGGAACAAATTATTCAGAAAATTTAACTATTGTGAAAATAGGTTTAAGTTTTCAATAATTTTTATAAAAAATATAAATGAGAACATGATGAGGTTAAAAAAATAAGAAATTTAATTAGTAAATTGATGTATTTAAAATAACACTTCTTCTTCAAATGAAAAAAAAATCAATGATTTTAGATTTTTCACAAAAAGAGAATGAAAATTTAATGAAATAAATTATTAGTTAAAAAATTTATCAACATAGGATTGAGTAAAATATGAGTATGATAAAATTATGTCAATGATGAAACCAAATGAAGATAAAGTGGATCTGGATATTTTAAAAAAAATATCTATGAAATATAAGACGTCATTTGTTAAATGCTATGAAGGAATTATATCAAATGTCACGTACTTTAAATTTAATATACAAGGGCATTATGGAAATGAATGTTCTTTATGGTTTTCTCAATCAATTAGTCATACTTAAAAATTATTTTGAAGAATTTTTCTTTTAGATTAACTAATAATAAATCTTTTAATTGTGTTTAGGTACCTAAAAATTATTATACTAAATAGATTGGACCTATGATAGCATGAGATCCAAAATTATTTTATACTTAATTAAGATCTGTAGGAAACATGTCATAATAGTTTCAGAGATACATTGTATATAGATATTAATACCTCCAGAGAAGTGACTGGAGATCCGTAATTGTTTTTTTAATATAAAATGTGATGGTGGCTCTATCACATTTATTAATAACTAAAAAGGAAAGGTTAATGGATTTGGTGAAGTTGATATATATAATATTTTTATAATTTATAAAGTATTATATATTTATGGTTTGAAATAAAAAAATTATTATTATTTTACAATTTTCTAAAGAGGGAATGAGTGTCAAATTTTATGATAATAAATTTTTAGTTTTATAAAATGAATTTTTTTCATTTCATTCTTATAGAATCAAGAATATTTATTCTTCCGTTTTTAAATTAACTAAATATATTTCTATGTGTCCAAATACTATAGAAATATATGATATAGTATGGAATTATAGTCATGGATATATATATACTTTAATTATTTATATAAACTATTAATGAAATGAAATGTGAAATAGTGCACGAATGGAAAATTTATAATAATTTTAGATATGATTCTTATTTAAATATTAATAGATTAAAGATTTATTTCAAAACACCTAATGAATCTAGAACTTCAAAATTGTTAGAAAATATTCATTTTCATTTATTTGTTCTTATGCATGTGTCTTGTTCCTTAGTAAATATGGTTTCTTGATGGTTGTTGATTTAAATATATTTACATTGACTTACTTTATATCTCAAAAAAATAATCATTCTAAATTTATGAATTTTTTTATATTGGTAAAAAATAATAAAAATTCCATTAATAATTTCAATTAGATTTTATAATGGAGGATAGCTTTTTTATTTTTTAATTTTAAAAAGGAAATATAAATAAATATTGGTTTTCATAATTTCATTGCTCTTATAACACAACCAAAAATGGTTTGTTAGAACAGAAAAGTAGAAATAGTTTTTAAATGACATAAAATATATTAAATGAATATAGTTTATATAATTTTTTGGCTAGATCTGTTAATTATTATAAATTTATTTTAAATAAAGATTTAATTGGATCATTTTGAAAGAAAATTCATTATAGATTTTCTAATGGTAAAAAACCAAATGTTGGTTATTTTAATGTTTTTGAGTATAATGTTTTTATTGAAATTAATAAGTATACATTTTATAAATTTAATTTAAAAAGTGATGAAGGTATTTTTCCCAATAATTCTGATTAAATGAAATTTTTATGATTTTATAATAATATAACTATGATTTTAAAATAATAAGTTCATGGTACAAAATTTGAAGATATTTTCAAAAAAGGTTTTATTTTATAAAATTTTAGAGAAGAATTTAATGATTCAAATTTTGGTGAATAAAACCTAAATATGATTATATAATTATTGATGGTAATCCAAAACCTTCTTATTCTATACATATGTATTGTAAGGATCATAAAAACAACCCTATTGAGATTCTTATTATTAATATTGATTGTGGTGTTAAAACTAAATGGAATAAATTAAATTCTAATGTAAATTATTCTTTAGTTTTTTATTATGTTAAAAATGATGTTTTTTATGATTTAATTATGCTAATTAGATTGTATCTATGCAAGGTGAACATAAAAAAATATAAATAATGGTTGGATATTTTTTCAACCCCCTATAAATAATAATGTTAGTGGAACTCAATAGATTTTTTACAAATAAAATGTAAAAATTTGGTCAAATTGATAAAATAAAGATATACAAGTTATATAAGGTTATTATCAAGAAGAAGTTTAATATTTTTTAAGTAATTTTTATTCCCATTAATAGAATTTAATCTGTTAAAAAATTAATATTGTTTATCATTTTAAAGTTTTAGTTTATTTCAAATGGATGTTAAAAGAACATTTTAAATGATTTTATTTCTAAAGAAGCTTATTTTTCTCAACCACCAGGTTTTGAAAAATATAGATTTCCCAATAATATTTTAAAATTATCAAAGGCTTTATATGGTCTTAATAATAAAATTCATGGATGTTCTAATAGACATAATTTTTTTAAACATGATTTAAAAAAAATTAATATAGATCATAGATTTTTTAAACGATTTCTAATGATATAATAATTTTTCAAATTTATCTTAATGGTATTATTTTTGGTTCTTCAAGTAAATTAATTTTATAATAGATTTCAAATTTATGGTTGGGTTTTTTTATTTTATTTTAATGGGTGAACATAAATTATTTTTACGCCATCAAATTAATCAAATAAATGATCGTAAATTACCAAATCAATCGAAATATATTAAATATTTATTTAATATATTTAGTTTATATTCTTGTAAATATTTTAAAACTCACATAAGTCTTTAACTATAAATTAGATTTTAATAATTCTAGTAAATATATATATTCCACAATTTTTAGAGTTATGATGGGTTGTTTTTGTTTGACTACTTCTATACCTAATATTATGTATAGAGTATATTTATATGAAATATTTCAATCTAATCCCAAGGAATCTCACTTAAAAACAATTATGTGAATTATTAGATATGTTATAATAAATTTTAGTTTTGAAATATTTTTTCTAAGATAGAATATTTTATATTTAATTTGTTATTATGATTATTATTTTGATGTATGTATACTTGATTGAAAAATTACCACTTGTATATTCCATTATCCTTGTAAAATCTTAGTTTTTTAGAGTTCAAGAAAAATACATTTCAATACCCTATCTAATATTTAATGTGAATTCATCTATAAAACATTGTATTTTTATCAATAAGTATAGATTAATTAAAAAATTTCTACTATGGTAATTATTTTAAAAATATCTCTGTTTGTTAGGATAATTATTTAGTGATTTCAATTTAAAAAACCCATTAAATATTTCTAGAATAAATCATATTTAAATGATATTTTATTTTAATTTAGATTTTGAAAAAAATATTATATTATTCTTGAATATCTTCTTATTATAAAACAACTAGAAAATATTTACACTAAATGATTTGATTTTTCAATTTTTGATAAAATAACGCTTGATCTTTGGATATTACAAATTTAGTTTGAAATTCATTTTATAATTTGTTTATAACTTGGTTTAATATACATTATTTAGGGGGGTCATAATGTTAAAACTATTTTTTTATAATCTATATTCAATCAAATTAGTTTTATATTTATTAAAATTTTCTTTTTTGAAAAATTTCAAAAGGGGTTACAATTTTACTAAATACATTTTTGATTTAGTAATTTTCAATAAGTGAATTTTGTTTACAGTTTTTTGATAATTGTTTGTTTTTATTTTTAATATTATAATAAGTCATAATATTTTTTGTTAGAACTTATAAAAAGACAATGTGAATTTTAATATATACAGTACATAAATTTTTTTATTTTAATGGATAATTAAGTGTGGTTTGTTGTTTTTCTTTTTTTAGTTTATGCATGAACATTTGGAAATGTCTAGAACTGAACATGGGTGAAATTTCTACACAGTACTCTACCTACTACAAGAAAAAAATTAACTTACTAAAAGAAAAGAAATTAACTGACCAGAATAATAAAAAAGAACATGTTTTATAACATTTTTTTAACCAACTACATGATTTTTTTTGAACATACCTCTAAGACCCGACCCAAAATCCTAGAACCAGTGTATTATTTTATTACATTAGCATTATTACAAGGAATCAAATCCCAAAGGATCCTTAATTTTAGAAGTCTTAGAAATCCATATTACATACATGATACCTATAAAGCTTCAGGAAAGAGAAAATATAAAAATTATACATAATAAAATTAAATAAAATTCATCATTGAACAAATATTTAAATATATCTCCTTCATAAATTATGGAAATGAAACATAATAAGGGTGGTGTTAAATTCTTTGTAACTTTAATTAAATCATAATAAATAATGAATCAATGGAAATAAATTTTCATGTAAATGTGAATATCAAATAACTCATTATATTCAAATAATAGATAAGACAATATCAATATAACAAGGTAAGGAATTGAAAAACTTGCCATTAATCAATAAACTAAGAAAGAAAAGTATCCATAGATATGTTGAAGCACAATATCATGGATAAATAATGATTACAACTAAACTCTCAAAAATGTAAATTCTTATTGGTTGGATTTCAAGTTTTCTTTGGTACATGGAACCATTACCATCAAATCCTTTCACAAGACGATTTAAAACATACTGAATACAAAAAAAATTGGGTTTTCCTAACATTACTATACTGGAAAGACCTTTAACAAGATATTTTATATCATACTGGTTGCAAACATGAAGGCTTTTTACAACCTAATTTAATCCCATAATTCTACCAATGCATCGAGGGGTTTTTATAAACTGGTCCCCAACCCGTATGGCTTACCTTAAATTGTCCCCAACCCCTGTCATACTTGTCCATAGCATTCTTCAAATCGAATAATTGAATTAATTGGAAAATAATGTGCCTTTTCATATTTAAATATTTATTAAATAATATGGGGGAAGGAAAGGTGTGAGGACAGGCTATTCCTGACAACCCAAAATTTATTATAAAAAACGACACTACTGACTAGGGAGGGGAGGGATCAAACGACCCACACCCAATACCCTTAACAACCCCCAAAAAACCCAAAGAGAAAACCCAGAAAGAAAAAACAAGTCAGTAAACATCACCACCAATGTTAGAAAACGAAGCTATTTCATAAGGATCACCCTCTACTCCAAATCCAGGAGCCGCATTATCAGAGTAGAAGTCAGGGTTTTCCCCTTTGTCCATCAATCCCCATCCTGACTCATAATCCTCATGTAGTTTGAGGAGCATTAGGAGATCCTCCCTACATCTACCTTACTCTGGGGTGTGCTGATGGTCTGGTTTGTTAACCTGGACATTATGTTTGACTTCCTTTGATGGCGCCTAGGGAGCCATGGGTGTTGGAAGAGTACAGTACTCCTGATTCATCTGCCTCTTCAAGGGTCCCCTGTAGGAACCATCATCCTTATTTTTATCCCCATCCGTAATGATCATATCCTTGTTGTGATTCCGCCTTTTACCATCATCATAGAAGTCGGGGATGAAGAAGGATTCCTCGTTAAGGTAACAATCATGAAGGACCCCACACTATGACACGCAAGGGACCACCAGGTTAGGTACCTCGAGAACCAGACATGGAACATACACAACATCATCCATCACTAGTTACAGGCCCTTAACCTCTTTCAAGGCAGGACACCCCACGTCACAAATAGAGTTATCCACCTCCACTTTAGGAAATTTCACCTCTTTATCGGTCAGCTTATTTCCCTATACAGAAGGCTAATTCCGAGAAAAACCAACACTATTCTACCCAAGCACCTGCATCACCCATATCTCCTACTCACCAGCACTATCTGAGTGCCCAATGGTGTCACTGTCCAGTGGGGTCTCCCTTTCTCTACCCCGCAATACTCATGCCCCATCCTACTTAGCCCCCAGAACGTCACCCTGAGCCTTAAATAGGGGAAACCCCAACACATCACGCCTATGGAAAGCATCACCTAGCAGAGGTTCCACCAAGGGGCTATTCTCATCCAAAATGGAACCTGGCCTAGTATCAGGAATGAACCTTGTATCAGCTACCTCCCCATGTTCCCCTACCACCCCCTGCTCCTCTACATCCCCCTATGCTATATCCTTGTCCTCCGACACCACATAATGTAGACAATCAAACCAGTTACACAAGGGGGAACCATCCAAGTCAAGCGCCTTCCTATGTCCATCATGCCCAGTATTTGAGGACACATCCTCTTGGCCCTCATCCACCCCTCAAAAGAAAATAGCATCCCCCATGTTTTCAAGAAGTGGTGCCGCCCTCTCACCAGCCTCTTCAATCCCTCTACCATTCCTAGGATCCTTCACGTCCAGACCACAAAAGGGAGACACCGTCACCAACCCATGTACAGTGGCCTCCCCATATAAGGCCAACGAGCTAGACCCATTGCACAAAAAAACATCATTTGAAGCCTACACCTATGTTCCCCGACGCCTGAAGCATGTTCCTCCACTTTTCCAGCATGCCCATGCATCTGTAAATCTTTACAGCACATCCTAGGGGACCTCACACCTTTATCTGTCTCCATTACTCCCTTCTCACAAACACTCACCAGATACCTCTTCAACCTCTCATACAACTAATAGACCATCATCACAACATATTTCTGTGACATTGTCTTTCTCACAAGAGTCCTTGTCACAACAATATTTTGATCATCCCCCATCCCCGTCTGTTAACACTCCATGACTCTTGCACTACTACCCCCTCGATTACAAGTAGTGCTTGAATGACCCAGTCTCCTACATATAGATCAGAACATAACAAAGGACTCCAAAATAACCACCCTTTTGTAATGAAACTCATTGAAAATAGTAATCCACACAAATTATATCAGGGGTTTTGAGACATCCAATTCAACACAAACTCTCGGGGCAACTGGGTGGAGGATCGCCTAAGTATGGCTGTCCAAAGACAAATACCGGACCATGAGATTTCTGAGAATAAAAATAATTGATGGATTATGGAAAGGAAGAGGGAGTTCTGGTAACCTAACCCATGAAGAAATCCACGGAGAGTCCTGATTCATGTGCAGGTCAAATCTCCATCAGAAGAGGAAGAATCTAACGCCATTGAGGCTTCGAGGGGCCACGAACCATGTGTGGATCATATATTCCTCCATTGAGTAGCAGATCATAAAATGGCAGTAATAGAATAGCCCTACAGTTTCCTGATCTTGAAGATTCCAAAATCCAAAAATGAATCTGTCAAAAGACTCCACCGAGGGTTGGTTCCTGACGAACCGGGCAACTGGGGTTAAGCCATGAAGCGCAGAGGCCCTATGGAACTCTAAGTCCGATAACGATAAGTGAGGTTAGCCTTCATATAATTCAGGACCATCAAGAAAAGATCAATTAGAGGTAATGGGGAAGAAAATCACGGATCATAGGAGATATGAAGGCAATGTCCCGATCTCCATCGAGCGGAAGACCCTCCCCCATAGGGTGGGGGTGGAAGGATCACAGTCGGCGTCGTCAAGGAGGCCTCGGGAGAGAAGAAGACATCGAGAGCATCACTTCATTATTCAAGACTAATAAATTATACTTATTTATCAATAATACCTCATATGAGGATAAGTAACATAAGGGATGTTGACATTAAAATAATCATGATGAAAAATAATTTTAAAATTTTCCAAAGTGTCAAATACCACTTTGAAACAATTAAATAATAATTCCCCAAGAATTAAATGAAACTTATAATATCATTAGAATAATGGGATTTATTATATAACATAAAAAGTTCAGTATATAAACCAATTAAAATCAAATTGGCACATAATAACAAATTATTCTCAATGGAATGTAAATTGAGATGAAATTCTCTTACCTTAACCTTCCTTTTGTTATTTGGTCTTTATCCTATTGTATACTGGTTTAAAATATGTTACTAAATTATATCAGAACCATTAAAATTGATTATAATATTTTATATTAACTTCTTACCATATTTTATTACTCGTTTGATAACACTCTTTCGTTATTTAAACTATTTTGGGTGTTAAATTCCAATATTTATTAGGTATGTTTTGACTTGTTACTTGTTGTTCCAAAAACACATATCATGATTTAATCATATATAGAATGTAATCCATGAATTAATTATCTTATATATTCTGTAAATATTTATTTTCAATAGTCCACAAATGATTGAGATAAGAAATGAAATTCACCATTCATAGAGATAGTAGGCCGTACATATGCATGAACACGACTTTAATTCATTTTTCATATAAAAAGAATGAAAAATAAATGATACATATTTATATTATAATTACAGAATAATATTTATGTTATATATGTTACATATGTTTATTAAAATAATTCTTAATACATTCCATTTATAGTTTGAATGAATCACATCGCTTCGAAGAGGCGGTAGTCCACACTTCCACAAATGATGTTATCATATTAACGCAAAATCGGGATTTTTAATCGTATGTGTTATAAAAGGATAAAAATTATAAAGACAAAAAAAATAATATATATCATATATTACTATATTTTCGATCATAATTTCCATCATGGGTGGTGGGAAAGGAAAAAATGAACAATCATCATTTCATGAGCCAGTAGTTTTCTATACACAGAAACAATATGTTCATTACCCACTAGAAGGAATTGTGTGTAATTGTATGTATAAAACATAGAATAAAAACATACTAGTATATTTATGATACTTTTCATGTTTTAAAATCGTGAAATAATAATATATTTTTTATATTATAATTGAAATAAATCTAAAAATCTTCATAAAGATTGTTGCATCTTAATCAAGAAACTATGTTTGGATTGAACCAAGGGGATTCCTTGGATTTATTTTTGACCAGGTGGATGATTCAAGGTCAAGAGAAGTTATGTTGTGAAGCTGTTTGGGTATTTCTTGGGTGAAAATAGGTGGTCTGAAATGTGTGAGAAAGGGGTAGGGTTCTTTTTTTTATCATGGAGGGGGAGTGTCACTCTTGTAAATACCAAAAGGTATTCAGAAATAGGAGGTGTACCTTACCTAAAGTGCTTGAAAATTGGAAAAATAATGTATTAAATATTAATGATGGTCAATTAAAACTTCCACCACACAAAAATATGTTCATTTTAATAATTTGGTTCCTCAACATCTATGATTCCCAAATTTTATCATTTTGGATTTTATCAAAGCATCTAGTATTCCATCCTCGGTAAAATTACCATTAAGACTAAAATAAAGTGATATTCATTATGAAATATAGATACACTGAATTATTATTATGATATCTAATTTATGAAAAAAAAATAAACATGTGTTTGGAAATTAATTTTTAACAAGAACATGTGACACGCTAAAACACTGCATAAACCCAGACCATGTTAACAATGCTTTTACAATATATGGGTAAAAAAGTTAATTATAAAAAAGATAAATTGGACCATTAATATAACATAATTAATATTAATTAAAACTTAAAAATAACTTGACATAATATAGGATTTTTATTAATTTTAAATCATTTAATAAAATATCATTTATTTTAAAATAACAATAATGTCCATTTTAACATTATTTAATTAATTTTAATTTTAAAATATTAATATTATATTTTAATTAAAATATATTAGGTCTAAATATTTGTAATGTTATATATTAATCTAAATAAATTCATAATTACAATAATTAAATCAATTCATCTCACTTTTAATATCTATAGTATCATTTATTTTAGTTAATTATTAAATAAATAAACACTATGTTGGCATTTCATAAGCATTTTAATTAACTAAACCATATCAAAAAAATTATGGATAAATTATTATGAGAAAATTAACCTATTTATATTTCAAAAGGATATTTATGAGAAAAAATATTATGTTTGTACATATCTCAATGTATTATAAATGTTAATGGTAAAGAATGTTTTCTTTTGGGTTTTTCCTTAGTTAGCCTTATATATAGGTCACCCTGATTAAATAATATCTCAATAACACAAAAAAAATTGAACCAATTTGGGATATCATCAAATTTTTGAATGAAAAATCCTTTTGAAAAATATTCTAGGACATTTTGGTGCTTAATATTGGGGTTTATTCTCTTCTTATGCTTAATTTACCTTAATCACCGTAATTAATTTTAATCACATTCACAAATATTTTTGGTCAAACATTAAGTTGATCTTATTGGACCACATATATTGTACTGATTAAAACCTTTTATGTCCATTTTTTTAAAAAAATCAAATTACCAATTTGGGAAAATTAATATGAAGGCTAATCTAGTTGACATGGTGAGAAAGAAGGTTTTTAAAGTATAAACTTTAAAAAGTACAAAAGGTTTTTATATATAATTTCAATATAAAAATGATTCCAATGACCTACATTGGATTAATATATGAATAATTTATATATTTTGACTTTAAATACCAACTTAAAATATAATTTAACATAAATAATTATTTAAATGAAAAATACTTTTTTAATTTAAATGCAGTATTTTCACTATTCATCAAAAAAATTAAACTTCTACGAAAAATTCAAAAAAAAATCTCTATGATAACTTTAAACATACAATTTAAAAAAAATATTTTTTAAAATAAAATTTATGAAATTTCCATAATTTAATTTCACTATTGGAGCACCATTAAAAGGTAGTAAAACCTAGTCTTGTGTGTAATGCAAGATAACTCAGAGTGGTGTGTAGCATAAGCTTAAAAGGTTGTTGTGTAAAAAGAGATAATAAATAATATTTGTCCTAACATTAAAATATTGAATTTCATGGTGTGTTACATTATTCTAACTTTAATTAAATTATTTCCTTGCAATTTAAACTTTATCTTAGTAATCAAGGAATTGACATTCAGAAATACTATTGTTGAGAAAAACACATTGTGAAAACGGTTAATAACACATCATGTTAATTAGTGATAAGGTAATGTATAATAGTAATGTAATTCGGTTCCTTAATAAGAGAACATAGGTCAAAAATTAAAAACATAAATACAGAGGAAAAAATCAAACAATCATTTTATGATGGAGAGTGCTAGAGAACATGGTTAGAAGAATGTTACCAATAATAATTGCTAAATATGAGATGATCTAAGGGTCCATTTGATTCATCGTAAATTAAGTTACTTGTAAAACATTTTTTTAGGATCATTTTACCCAGATTTGAGGAATTATTTCACTCTCTAAAAATATGTGTAAATATAATTGGTATTTTCAACAATCTTATCCTTGGGACATGCCTTGAACAATTTATACTATATCTCTTAGCACATGTTTCATCATATGGTGAATTAATAAATTAACATCAAAAACCACATCCAAAATTCAACTTACACTGTTTCATAAATGGTTAAACTTTCCAAAATATCATGATTCGACACTTTTGAATCATTTCCATTATAGTTATCATTATTCAATTTACTTTACTCATATCTATAATATTTTTATCCGAAAATCATTGTCCCAAAATCATTAACATATCATGTTTTATATTTCCATAAATGACTTATTTTTAAAAATGTTTAACAATCTTCTTGAATCACTTTTCATGGTACCATTCAACATATCATCTCAAATCCTAAACGAAAAACTATAGTAGTAAAATCCTTTTATATTCCATAAGTCTTATAACCAGTACAATTCTAATAAGATATTCAAATGAATATCCATATTAATAATTTCTCATCATCTATGGAGTTTTCATAACTTGATCATTATCCAATAACATCATTTGGGGTTTATTACATTGCTGCTTGACACATTAATTTTCATAGTATCCCATCTTCTTGCAATTGAATCAAGTTACATTGGAAACATATTTCCTACACTTGAAATCAAAATCATGGTGTCCTTTTTTTTCCAAATTGTAGAAAACTCTCATTCCATTCAATCTTTTTCTGAGATGATTTTTTACATAGTTATCACATGTGGGAAAATCCTCCATTCCCTTATTCCCATTATCCATCTTTTTCACTAACATCCTCTCATTATATTTTTTCCTTTAAAGACCATATGAAATGGATAATTCCTTACCTATATCATTAGTACATGATATTATTTCCTCATATGATGTGAATAATTGTGACACTAATTGCCTTCAAAATGTTGGATTAGAAACATCAAATTTATAATCCTTTTACTCTTCCGATCATGTACATTGGTGGAGTTATCATTTCTTCTCCAACACACCATTTATAACAATTTCATATACTAGATTAAATCATTACATAATTTATAATTCCAAATATGTTATATCACATAATGTAAATTTATGAATCTTGAATCATATAATCATAAACTTTGGTTACTTTAGGGAAATCATTACTTTCAAATACTTCATAATGGTGGGTAAAGAAATTGTGATCAATCCTATGGGTATACCCCAGGAGTGTCAAAATAGGTGCATAGTTATACCCATTTTTGTGTACTAGGTACCCTTTAGTCCAGCCCAGAACACCTTTTTGGAGTTATTACTCTCAAGTACACTGGTTCCAGAACCACGTCCACTTGTACTATCCAGACATGGATGTATTACTATGAATACCCACATAATCTCTCCCTAACCAAAATTCAAGTATGTTCTTCTAAAATTATCCTCAAATTCTATCTTAGGGTTATGTTACCAAATAATTTTTTTCTAAATCTATTTTCCAAGGTTTTTAGAAAACATCCTTTAATACTAACTGCAATGCTATGAACCTAGAATCCTGGAGCCAGTGCATTATTTTATTACATTGGTATGATTACAGTTAATAAAATCTTGAAGGACCAATCAGCTTAGTAGTCTTGAAAATACATTTTACATACATGATACACATAATACATTAGGAAATAAAAAATACCAACTTGATATTTAACAAAATGAATTAAACTACATCCTTGAATGCTTATTCAAAGATTTATTCATTATAACCTAGGGAAAAGAAACATGATAAGGTTGAACTAAAATTATAATTAAGGGTAATTAAAAAATAAGGAATAATGAATCAATTGAAATAAATCATCATTTAAAGGTAAATAATTGATATTCAATTCCATTCAAATAACTAGATAAGTAAATATCAATATTGCAAGGTAAGGAACTGAAACACATGCCCTTAAAAAATAAATTAATAATGAAATGAAACCATTGATATTTCGATGAAAAGTATCATTTATAAATAATTATAATTACTAAATTCTCAATAATAGAAATTCTAATTTATTAAACACCATGTTTCCTATGTACGTGGAACCATTAACATTATGACCTTTCAAATGTCAGTTTAAAACATACGAGTTACAGGCCAATTTAGATTGTACAACCTTAACTCTAATTTATATACCTTTAAAAACACAGTTTATATCATACTGGTTACAAAAATGAAGTATTTTCCAACCTAATTTCTTCCCATGAGACAACTTATGCATCAATGGGATTTCATTAACCGACACTCAACCTGTAGGGAATACCTTAAACAGTCCCCATCCTGTGTATTACCTATCCAAATAATTCCTAGAATTGAATAATAGATTTAATAAATAAATAATTTTACTTATAATATAACTATATTTAAAATATAATATGCATTTTTCAAAAATACCTCATAGGAGGATAAGTAACAATAGGGATTATTGAAAATAAAACATTATTGAGAAAAAAATAATCTTTAAAAATTCCATAGTGTACCATACCAATTTGTAAAATTAAATAATAATTCCAAATGAATTAAAAGAAACTTATAATATTATTATAATAATTTTACTCCTAATATTTCCTGAACAAGTTAGTATATACACCAAATAAAAGTGAATTAGTCGATAATAAAAAATAATTATCAATGGAATGTACATTGAGATGAAATTTTCTTACCTTAAAATTCATATTATTCTGTAGTATCTATCCTCCTTAAACGTGGTTTAAAATATGTTACTAACTTATAATAAACCCATAATAAAAAATATAATATCATATATTAACTTCTTATAATATTTTATTACCTGTTTGTTAAAACTCTTTTATTATTTTAACTATTTTAGGTGTTAATTACATAGTTTTATCACATTTGTTTTGACTTGTTACTTGTTCCTGTTACTTAGATAATTATTAAATAATATATATAATTTAAACCAGTACATAATTAACTTATATATTAATTACATATTTATTAATAATATTCCATAATATTTGTAGACAATAAATAAAATGCCCCATTCCAGGAGATGATAGTCCATAAGTATGCATAAGTGCTACATTCATTCCTTTGTCCTATTAAAAAATGAAAATAAATGATAAATATGTATATTATAATTAAATTATAATATCTAAGTTATATATGTTACACAGGTCTATTTAAATCATTCTTAATATGTACGATGTATAGGGTGAACGATTCACCTCGCTTCGAGGGGGCGGTTGTCCACACATCCTCAAACGATGTTCTCGTATTAATGAAAAATTAAAATTATTAAAGGTGTGTGTTATAAAATGATTAAATAAGTATAAAGACATAAAAATGGTCATATATATTATATATAAATATATTTTATATCATAACAATCACTAATAGAGGTGGTAAATCAAAAATGAACAATCATCGTTTTGTGAGGTAGTAGTTTTTTGTACACCAAAACAGTGTGTTTGTTACCTATTGGATAGAATAGTGTGTATATTTAGGTTTAATTCTTAGAATAAAAAATACTAGTATATTTAAGATACCTGTTTTTATGTAATTATGAAACAATAATATTTTAGGGATTGGATAATGGAAATAAAACTAAAAAAACATAAGTTTTTCACCACTTAATCAGGTAACTCCTTTTGGTCTGAATAGAAGGGCTTTATTAGATTTATTTCTGAACAAGGGGAGGCTACAAGGTCTAGGGGAGGAATTTTTGGAATATATTTGTCCATATCATGGCCGAACCTAAGTGTCATGATATGTGTGTGTAAGGGTTATAGTGGAGAGGAAGTATCAATTTGTTAAATACCAAAAGGTATTAATTAATGAGAGGTATACCTTACCTAAAGAGCCTAAAAAAGAGAAAAAATTGTTTAAAGAGTAATAATGGTCTATTTAAAACCTCTAACACACAAAATATTGTTCATTTTAATAATATGGTTCCTTAACATCTAAGATTTCCAAATTTTATCATTCTGGTTTTTATCAATGCATCTAGTTTTCCATCCTAAGTAATTTAACCATTAAGAATAAACTAATGTGAGATTTATTATAAAATATAGAACCATTATTTTATTAATATAATATCATGTTTATAAAATAAATACAATGTTTTTTGATAATTAAATTTAACACAAGTGCATGTGACTTGAAAATTATTTTTTTTTATTAAAGAAAACACTTTTGTGGGAAAAGTGAGAAACCATAGGGTCTAGAAAAACACCCAAACAACCTCAAATAGAAAAGAGGAAAGAGACAAGATCTACCTCATTCAAGAAACAACAACCACCACCATCCCTATGCGGGACACTCGGCGATCCCATGCAAGCATGGTCCCTCCTGATGTTGCCATCCCTCCAAATTAACCATATCCCAAATGGCCTGTAAAGGTGATGGATGAGTGCTCTAGCCCAACGAAGATGTCCAGACTGCACATCCCGAATCATTCTGGGGGTGAAGACTCATAATAAAAGGATAAGTTACAAAAACATAGCCTTATCCTATTATTGCTTTCCTCCCTGTAAAGATTCCAATTCATTAGTCATACCTTAACATCAGGATATTCCCAAATAACATCTTCCAAATGGTCCGCCATTTTGTCCCATGTTTGGATATATTCTTCTTTGTTGATTTTCAGATCGTTGAATCCTCTCATTAAGATCAAATCTTGTTTTTCAATCCACTTAGCCTGCTCGTTGTTGACCTCCACTATTACAGCTCTTCCCATCATATCAGCCTCTTCCAGTGGAATGTCAATATATAGAAATTCTTCTACCATTTCCTCCTTAGAACAAAGGATGGGTTAATTTATATTCTTTACCTTTTCAATAGATTTTCCCATTTCATTGATGTTTCCCTTAATTAAAACCTGAGAATGCTCCTTCACCGCGTTGAGCAATAACACTGGTAACTTCTTCACAGAGCGGGTCTCCAAAGGAGGGGGAAGTGAGGAGTAATATGTGTATAATGATATATTAATCTACAAAAATAAATAAAGACAACAATTTAATCAATTCACTTAACTTTAAATATTTATAGTATCCTTTATTTTACTTAATTTATAATTAAATAATCACTACTTTGGCATTTCATAAGAATTTTATGTAACTAAACCATATCTAAAAAATAATTTGTTAATTAATATGATAAAAATAACCTATTTATATTTTAAAAGGATATTCATAACCTAAAATATTTTTTTTACATGTCTCAAGGTGTTATAAATGTTAAAGGTAAGAAAAGTTCACTTTTTTCCTTTTTCCTTACTTAAACTTTTATACTGTCTAATTGCATTCTATAATATCCAAATAACCCATAAAATTAGAACCTATTGGGGATATGAAAAAATTATATACATAAGAGTGATTTTGGACATTTTTCTAGGTCATTTTGATCATCAATATTAAGGTTTAGTCCCTTATTAAGCTTAATCTTACCGTAATCACTCTAATGAATTTTACAAACATTCACTAATTTTGTGGTCAAAAAATAATTTGATCTTATTAGACAAAAAATATTGTACTTATTAAAACCACATATTTACATTTTTCAAAAATAAAATCCCATAAGTGGGAAAAATAAGATTAACCCTAATATTGTAGATTTGGTGAGAAAGCAGATTTTTAAAGTCGAAACATTAAAAGGCTTGATAAGTTTTTATATCTAATTTCAACATAAAAATAATAATAATGAATTAAATTGGATTAATATATGAATAATTTATCTATTTTGACATTGAAAATAAATTTAAAATTTAAATTAACACTAATAATTATTTACATGAAATAGTTGTTTTTAGTTACAATGCAGTATTCTTCACTATTCATCATAAAATGAAAATTCTTAGAAAAATACCAAAAAATCACCCTAAGAAAATTTTGAAATTCCAAATTCCGAAATAAATTTTATTTTGAAAAATAAAATTAATAAAAATATAAAATTTTACTTTTAAAATAAGCGGCCATTAATATTCGGTAAAACACAGTCTTGCGTGTAACGTAAGCTAACTTAGTGTGGTGTGTATCATAAGATTAAAATGGTGTTACGTAAAGAGAGATAAAAAATAATATTTATTCTATGATGAAAATATTGTAATATCTTGGGGTGTTACACTACCACTTATTTGTTTTTGAACATATAGGGTGAGGATTTTTTTATCCTACCACATGATACAGTGAAGCTACCACATGAGTAAATCAATTTTAAACTTGAAAAAAAGTCAAGTGCCTTCACAATATATACCTAATGGCCACTCGGAACATAAGGTTATTTTAAGTAATCAATTATTTTTAAAAATATATAAATTTTACTATATGATATATTATACAATTATTTTTTATTTTTTGAATTAGTACGGGTTCCTAGTAATTTCTTTTACTATTTTTTTAATTCATATTAATATTATATAAACTATGTAAAGTGTTTGTAGATTTTTTTAAAAAAAATTGAAGGATAAATTTTTTTTATCCATTTCACGAATATTTTTACAACAAAAATTTTTGATTATTTATATTTATATATTTTGTGTAGATTTATTTATTTTATTCATTTCAAAATAAATTATTAATCATAAAACATATTCATAATTAATTAATGATATTTAATATAGTCTCCTTATTATTTGAATAATTACCCATATATATATATAATTTTTTCAAATATAAAAATTAAATTTTTATATAAATAAATTTTGCGATACTTATGGGTTTTCTGGACATATTTTTTGGATATATTATAAAATATATATTGTTGAATTTAAAGTAATTTTAATTTGCATTTATGTTTCTAAATTCAAATGATTTTTGTTACAATATTTATAGAATGATAATTTTCTCTCTTAAATAATTATATTGTCTGAAGTTGAATTATTTTGGCAACGTTGGATATTGGTTTATGATTTCCCATAAAAAATCAGGTAGTGCAGAATGCATTTCCCAAATTCTAAAGAGTTGTAACAGTATAATAGGTCAACTTTGGACTAAACTACAATTAGAATACCAATGTTATTTTTTTACATTTCCACTAAATTTCATATCTTAAAAATTAAATCTAAAATTAATTTAGATAAAAAATTGATTTATTGAAATTTTAATATGGTATATTCACCCCCATCGTCTAGACCATCTACAATCACGATTTATAAACTAATAGATATTTTGAAGAAATAGTGAAGGCCATTGAAAATTAAAATGACACTCTTAATATTATCTGTCTTGATATTGACATTTCACTAATTGTTCTTGAAAGGGATATAAATTATATCTTCATAAAATCTAAGAAAAGTGATGATGTAATGGATTCTTATGAGGATATTAATTAAAAATGGATTATTTATTATAAAAATGAGATTTTGAAATTATAAAAAGATAAATATCATTCTAGATCATTAAAAAGCATGCCCTTGTTCTTGGAAAAATTATTTTCACCAAATTTATATTAATTAAATGTAAAAGTTTTACTTATAATTAAATAAAAACATTGATAGATAAAAAAATGTTAAAACAACCACTAAATAAATGGAATATGTGGTATATTTCATAAAATATTCTTCTTTATTTTTTTTAAAAATAATGATCATTTTTCAAAAAAAAAATAGTGAGGTTATCTTTTTAGCTAAACAACTTTACAAAGAAAGAAATAAAGAAATTTCCTACTTATAGTATTGTGGATGATTTGATAAAATTTTTATTTATTTATCACACATTATTTCTGTCCATGTATGTTGAATAAATTCAAAATCAAGAGAAATAAATGGTAAGTTATTCTAATGGAAATTCAATAAAGGTAATAATATTTCTTCCATAATGGATTTGAAATCTCGTTGAATCTATGTGGTATTTACAATCAAGGTGGTCATATAGGAGAATCAATATGGTCTAAATAAACCTAGCATGATCCAAAATCAAATAAGAAGAGAAGACCACAAAATGTGTGTAAAATTTAATAATATAAGAAACATAAGCTATCTTTGGTTTTGAAGGAATAAAATTTAAATCAATCACACCCAAGTTAACCAAATATTATGTAGCACCATGAAAAAGGGAGATACCTCAATTTTTGAAGTTACACATCATGGAATTCATAAAAAATACATGGTTGTTAGTTCTGATGGAGTCAAGATACATAAATTTATGGAATACATTTCTATGATACCATGTCAAATAAGAAAACATGGTCAGAATTTACTTAAATAATATATGATCATTTGGAATAATTCATTCATAACGGAAATAATTATGGATAACTTATAATATAATGAATGTAATAAATTGAGAAAACAAATTAATTACGAATAAGAAGCCAAATTTTATAAGTGGTTTCCAAAAAATAAATGGCACATTATATTTTGAAAATTTGTGTGGGAGGTGCAAGAAATTTGGTTATGTCTCAAATGATTATATGATTATCCTTATAGATCAAGAATAGTTGTTGGAAAAATAAATCTATAACCAGAATTAACCTATTATTTTGTTATCCAAACTAAAGAAGTGAATTCCAAATATGGAAATTGTTTAAAAAAGTGGGACAACCATCATATATATGAAGACTGATGTCAAAAAAAATAGAAGTAAATGTATGAAGAGTTATATTATATATATATATATATAATTAAAAAGAACAGAGAATCTTGACTAAGAAGTAACACCAAATCTAGTTTCTCTCAATAAGAAGATTTTTAGAATTCACGTTATTCCCATATATATTTTGTTTTCTCATTCTTCATAGTAAATTAACGGTGATGCTTATTTTAAGGGGTAAAAATGAGGAGATGAATATGTTGTTAGATATATATTGAAAATAAAAAGCATAATAATGGAATTGATCATTTCAATTGTTATATTGTGGTTTTTTATATTATATAAATGGATTAACCATTATGAAAAAGATTCTGAAGCATACCAATTGTGGGGGGTATCAGATTGCTTCCAAAAGTTAATATTTTACTCAAATTTAATATTATAGAAAACCCTATGGAACATTTCATTTTAGAGGTATGGTTTCAAATTCTCTCATCCTTATTCTAAATAAATAAAAAAATTATATTTTTAATGGGAATAAGGTTGATTTATTAGTTGAGTGAGATATGATGTCATTCTAACATATACATGTTTGTAAATTATAAGTGTTGATAAATTTATTAGTATCTTTTTTCTGCATTAAAAATGGATCAGATTTAATTAAATTTTATTAACTTTTGACATAAATATTTTCTTTCATGATTTGTATCTTTTCTAAAAATGGGGGAGGGAAGAAACTAGAGGAAAGTATACTAATATTTATTTATAATATGGATATTGAAAATAAATACAAACATGGGACAATTTATCCCACTTATTATTATTTTATATTTTTTATCAATAAGAATCATATAAATATTTTTTGTCAAGAAAATATTATTAAAATAGTAATGTACCCAAGAACATGATAATATTGAAATTTGAGGCCAGAAAAAGAACCTATGATAGTTTGTATACATATACAAAGTTGTTAATATTGGAGAACACCTTGTAGCCTAGAATTAGAAGTTTACTCATGTTAAATTCAAGATAAATAATACTATCAATAAGGGTAAATAAATAATTTAGGAGTTTCAATTAATTATTTTCATTAAATATGATTAACATGTTGTCATTGAAGATATTATTGAATATCCATACATATCTAGAAAATATTGAAGGTTAAGAAATACACCCCTCTAGTAATCTAGTTGGAATATTTCAATATCATATATCAAGAAACTAGGATGATTTTAGAGATTTTTAGAATAATTTAAAATAGGTGATAAATTAATTTGAAGATAGTAAGGGCCCCATCATTAAATATTTGGGTTTGTGTGGATAATATTTGAGTTCATTCATACTAAAATGATTTTTATAATCTTGTTGAAGAACTTTTTAAGGGTTATGTAACCCATTGAAAATATTTTATTCAATTTAAATTGATTTAAGTGGTTGAGATTAATTAGAGTTTTTTATAATCCGGACTATTAATTCGGGTATATTTTGATCTATAGATCTCTAAAAAATGGTAAAGTATTTCAAATAAAATATCATGAGTTAATATATAATAAGAATAATACTTGGAGTTCTATATTATTATATTTTACATCTTTAAAATAGTACATATGTTTTTCTTTCTGAAATATAATATATCCCTTTGTCTATGGATGATATTTATAATTTCATAAATAAATTAAAAAATAATAACTTTAATACATAACATATATCTGATGATATGTAGCATTTTTCAAGTGATATATAAGATATTTTAGTCAATAAAAATATCTTATAGATGTTATGTAAGATGTTTCATAACGAAATTTGGAAAAATTCATGGGAAATTAAAAGTAAAAAAAATATTTCAAAGTATATATACGATTCACAATGATTAACATAATATTTACTATGAGGATTAAAATGTATTGGAAGATAATGATATACATAAGTAATAAATGTCTATTTTCAAAAAACTTCTTCTAGAATAAAAGTGAGTTTTAACATGATGATGCTGAGTTAATTTTCAAATAAAAAATATCATTATGTTTTTTATTATTCATGATTTAAGAAGAACATTATGGTAGAGAAAATGGGAATTATTTGAGAATATTTCACCTTCATTATTCAATATTTTAAATTATGAAGATTTCAAACGTCATTAATAGAGGTAAAACCTAACAGATCTCTCAAGAATATTATTTTCTAGTTTAAATCAGAGAATCATTGGTATTTTTGGAAAGTTGATTGATAATTATGGGAGGTTGGTCCACAATATTGATTGAGATTATGTTATTTACTGAGGATTTTTGGATAGAAAACCGACATGATTTAATTGAAGAAATATTCAAAATTAAAGTGTACTTGAATTGGGATTTCTAAATTTTAATTATGGAAATAATTTTACTCATGATTATTATTGAGTACAAAAATAGAGAAATGGGGAGGAGGATGTATAGAATGTGAAATAGAGTTTTTTTAACTACTATTGTTCTTGATATTCAATGCATCAATGAAAATTAGAAAAACAATATTGTATTGAGAGATAATTCTTGAAAATTTGGGAAGAAGTTAATATTGATATAGTCAATCATTATTAATACTAAACATCTCAACCATTAAATAATAGTGTTAAGATGAACCCAAACATTATTATATTTCAGTTAAAAAAGGATTGAGATAGTTACTTGTGATTGTTGGGAAATATGTATTCTTTTGAGATTATTATTCATCTAGGGAAGTAGATCAGATTAATTCAGTCTATTAAAGACTCAATAATTCATGATGATAAAACATTAAGAGGATAAATTTAATCTTGTATTTGTAATGGAAGTACTGGTTTATACTATATTTTGAGAAATAGAAATTTGTTTCTTTCATGTAACTTGGTTTTCTCTAAAAAATTGTTCCAAGAATATACCCTAGCCTATGATTATTCTTGATAATAAAAGAAAAGTAATTTTTGACTAGTAGAATATATTACATACACTATTAATGAAGTCATCCATCATATATTTTAATCTCACAATCAAATTTGAGTGTACCTTATTGTTTACATTCCTTATTTTAATTACATGCATTAAAAATATGTGATAAAATAATAAAAAGAGATTCATTCAAGGAAAAGGTGTAGAGGTAAAAATAAAATGATTCAATTTAAATGAACGGTTTCAGCACTGATTCACCCCTTCCTATTTTAGTGTTGATTACCTGATCCAATTATCCAAAAAATCCCCCCTCACCCATAGTGTTACATCATATTCATAGGTACCTTAAGTGGTACTCGAGCATTCTAGGTTCCCTAAAAATATCATATTTTATATATAAAAATATGAGGAATCACAATTTTCAAGAGTATAAACATATCTAATAGGTTTAGAAGGATCTATAAACTGTTAATAAATGTGTAGAAAACAAAAAAAACCACGTTTTATCATTTATAAAACTGAAACCATGCATTAAACAAAATAAATAACATGTGTATCTTTTACTAAAGACATTTTTTTATAAACTTAATCCTAATGGTTTGATGTGGATCATTGAGAGATATCCAATAGAGTATCTCCTCCTTAGTTTGTCCACAAGACAACTTGAATTAACCAATGTTCAAGTGGGACTCTCCTCACATCCACAATTTTCTAGTATCTCACTTAATAAAGGGGTTAGGAGGAAATAGATTTTTAAAGAATTGACAAGAATACAATATAAGTATTTAATAACCATTCTCAAAGTGAATTCCCCTTATATAATTCCTCAATATATTCATTATTTATATCACATTAACTAACATTTCAAAAAATACATATCTAATGAAATTAATGTTCTATGAATTTAATGTTTAAATGAAACCCTTGATTCTCCTTATATTTCATCATATGAAACATTTTATGATAGATAGTGTAGAAGAATGATCTGAATATTAACATTTAGCATTTGGATACTGGAATGCATTTTAGGACTCCCAAATAAATTATACCAATGGATTCATGGAACTAAAATATTTTCAGTCAAAAAAATAATACTTCCATTTGTATTAGGAATGATATCTTGTATATTTCCCATGTGATATGTTCTTTCACACTGTATCACATAACCATAGTACATCACATTCATGTTGGGTTTATGGAAAATCAACATAAATCTCCTAACATTACTAAATCCTCTTAGAATTTGTGTTATTTAACCATTCATTATACCATATATAATAACTTTTTAAATCATATCCAAAACTCATTTTTTAAATCATCCAAAACACTTTTTTAAAGATATCATCATCTATACCTTGTACAACATCATATTTAATAACTTTTGAAATCCCATCCAAAATATCTTTTGGATAGACTCTAAAACACTTTTATAGAATCATTCTAAGATAAATTTAATCCCCATTCAATCTATAAAAAATTGTAACCCCATTTTCCTTTATAGATTTTAAAAAAATATGAATTATTCAATTAATATATGTAATAAACAGGCCTTCAGAAAAGCATGAATTCTACTCAAGATACAATGGGATATAGAATGATATATATTAAACATATATGTCTCCATACATGTTTCCACCAGCTGTATCATATTGAAGTGTTCATTTTTATGTGATATCATTATCTCTAACATTGAATTTCCATTGGACAAGTAGTATGTCAATATAATATAGCCAAAACTTATGTTCTACATTTTATAAGTATAGATTGACAAGGAAGATGAATAGATCACATGTCATTCACCTTTATAGATGTTCATATCATATTCCCCTCATATAATAGACAATCACAACAATATTACTATCTATGTATGGTCATAAAAATCCTCATAAAATATCAATCAAGGGCCATGATTTCATACAAAAAATTTAAGGACTAATCCCTTATTAGATAACCTTTATTCGATGACATTATTCAGAACATACCCAACCATCCCCTTATTATCTGGTCGTCAAGGATTTCATAAGAATAGTATCAATATATTAAGGTTGTCATTCTTGGTATCTCACCAACCATGGGTATTTGGGACTCTAAATATGAAACTTGAATCCCTAGTATACGAAGGTTATAGATTATAACACTCTATATGGTATAGATTATGGAAACATACCTAAAAACCCATTTTTACCTCATAATAATATTCTATATATAGATACAATAATCCCAATCTTTTAAATTTTTCATAATCTCTAATACTACAAGTAAAATATAATTTAGTTATAACATAAATTCAACCATTGAAGGGACAATTATCATTTAACTTTCTGAGCATATCCATCCAATATAAATGAATGATAAAGTTGATATTTAGTATTTTATAATAAGATATATTTTATATTCTTAAACTCCATCAACAATACAAACAAAACCATACATTTTAACCTATCTAATCATATCATATATGATATTCTTTCATATAATATTTGTTTTTATTTTGTTCTTAATATTTTTGTAAACTCATTACAACTCTATGTAATTAATGTCAAAACTATATGTGTCCTTATGATAAAACCCTCCCACTAAACTCTTTTAGTGAGTAATAACTTTAATGAAATAAAATTTAAATATTGGTGTGAATTAGGAATCATATTTTTAATTATTAACACATTGAACAAGAATTTATACCCCTTTACTTATCAAAAATAAATATTACAAATTTAATAAATTCAATTTTCTAATTATAAATCTTTGTTTTCATCATCGTCATTATATAAAAAATTCTATCAAAAATATTTATTTGTGATCATTTTAATAACTAATATAATTCTCTTCGTTTCTCTTTAAAATCATGACCTACCCTCTTTTTAGGAAATTGAGTGACATAAACTTTGAATATGGACTAAGATAATATTTTATTTGTCTAATTTAATCTCTATTAAGTCTAAAACAAAATCCTTCTATCATATTAGAAATTATATTCTCTTAAAAATATCATGATAGGTGATGTCCTCTTCATGGTGGTGGTGTTACTTCTTCCAACGTGAATCAATTTCGAAATTATAATTTGTCCAAAACTTTCACAAAATACTAAGACATAGTGTAGTGGTATTACATGGTCAAATCCACAGGGAGATTTTGGTTTTGACTTGGGAGAAATATGATTCTTGATCCTGTAGGAGATTCTTTTCTAGAAGTCCTTGTTTTCGAGTTTAATTTATGCTCTAATTTTAGGATTACTTTAAATGATGAACAAGGTTTTTGATCAATTTGTGTATCTAACTAAAGTATGTCCATTAATTCTATCCTTAGAAAGATCCTATATCTTAGTCGGTGAAGAAAACATGGATCACTAGTTGAATTTGGCCTTACCCTCTTAGTTCTACGTAGGACATAGCTATTTTGTGGTTAGGAGATAACGATAGCCTAGTTGAATTAGGATTGTCTTCTTTAAGGAAAAAATTTTCTAAAGCTAGTGGTCATTGCATATTCTACTCCAATTAGAAAAGGGACATTTATTTGACCATACTATGGTCATGGAAGTTCAAAAAATGGGATATAATAGGGGTTCAAATCATAGTTACTAAATTCAATTAGGCTTTCCAAGTTTATAATTAATGGTATATTTAGATATACAGATACATTTCTTGACCCCTACCCCTAAGAAATATAGATACTCATGGTAGGGTAGGATGTAATTAAATAAATGGAAGTTAACATACTTGAAGGATTGATTAATGGAATCAATATCATGCAATGGTTTGACAAAGGTAATTCAAATAAACATCCATTAATTAAATCACAATTAAAAATAAAATAATTACTTAATTATGAGAAATGTGAATTAAAACTAAACACGATGGTTGGAATAGAATGCATTGGATAATGGATGCTCCACGGATCTTGGATTAATAAAAATGCACAAATACTTAGTGTTTGAGAGTTTGTGATGGGAAAGGTTTATAGGATTCACAAAGGATATGAAAGGGAGAATAGGAGTATGTTTACAATGTTATGTCTATGTGATTATTATATAGGCATTTCCGGTCACAATGTGTACTTATGGTACACAACATGTAACCTAAATCCAATTATTTGTCCTTCAGATATCTAGCATGGCATGTAGTTCTCATGGATTTAAGAGGATTTATAGGGTACACGATGTGAACAGGTCATTCATGACATGTACCTTGTCTCTATCTAATTTTTTAACAGATTCTTAATAGATTTATCACCCAGGGCTTTGACTAGCTTAATGACATATATGGATTAGTCATAATGTGTATTATCCTTTCCTTCTAGTTTTATGGCATGGTCACAACTAGTCTTCAGGACTTCAGGCAGGCTGTGATCCCCAGGTACACATTCTGATCTTTATCATCATGACGTGTAGTTTAATGGTTTTTCACTTCTTATACCTTTTATTTCTTGAAAACCTATGAATCCTATATTTATGAAAAATTATACACATACCTAATTAATTATAGAATAATTAAATGAAAAAAATTATGAATAATTGACTACATATTATATATAAAAATTAGGCTTATCAAATTCCCCCACACTTGAACAATTGCATTTACTCAAGAAAGAACATCTCAATAAATATTTCATGAATGATATGAAATTTTTAAAAAAATATCCCTTATGTCCATGAAATTAAAATTATATATAATTAGAGAAAATTAAATATACAGAATTAAACGTCTTAAGAAGTTAGTCATGCCTCACAGTCTAGTTTTCAAAACAAATTCTTGTCTTTTAATAGTAACCTCTTAACTCTTCCTTAAGTTATATTTCCAATTGTAATCCACCGCATCATTCTTTTCTCTCATCACTCGTAGTAAAAAATTTAACTAAAGGTATGCCCGTACCTTGAGTATCTATTAATAACCAGAGGCTTACACTTATTCTATAATCTCCACTATTTAAAGACAGGCATGAGATTAATCTTGAGGGCTTTAAGAAATTAGGTTCTGATGACTCGGAAACTGTTGGTTGGTAGGTAGAATGTGGAAAATCAGGCTAAAAAGGATGGTAAGCTCTATAGTAAAATGAAAAAAGTGAATGAAGAAGTGTGATAATGTTCCTCCTTCTAGCCATTCAAATTCGTACACCATCATCTCAGGATAGATCCATATGTGCATCAAGTATGTAAAAAAATGATTCTTCTAGGGATACATCGGTCTTCAAAATGGTGATTTTTGACCCCCCCCCCCCCCCCCCCCGTGCACAACCAATTTCAATTTTCCCTTTCTTTTTATATTTTGAAAAGGAACAAATTATGAATAAGTTACAACATATGGTATTTGGATAAAAACCTCATAGTCAGGTGATCGCACCATACATCATTGAAAATGGAAGCATCTCATAATGTTTAAATTTATCCCCCACACTTGTTCAAATGTATCCATAAGCATTATACCAGAGCATGGAATGAAAGGAAATAGGACTGGAAGGGTTTCATTATAAAATTTCATTCATAGAAAATATGAGCTAAATGACGGATAAATATCAAGAAGGTCACATAGAATGTGTCTATCAAATAATTCCACAATAATTTTATATCCTTTATTGTTAAGTCATCATTTTGATAAGAACATAGTTCAAGTTTTAGTCATTTTACATGCCCCAGGTATCTCTCAATAAATATGTTCAGAAAAGAGTATGAAATTGAAGTCTTAGAGTCCTTTTAGACAGTGAGAATCAAAAGAATACTTGCAATCACAAAGGGCATAAATCCAATGTAATATGTCCATTAGTCTTTATTTTGAAGATTTTGAATTTGAATTAATTCTCTGAACTCAAAAATCATTCTAGAAAAATCTTTGTAGGAGTAAAACATGGTCATGGGAACTTTTCCACTTATATTTTTCTTTAATTACAAGGAAAAAATGATTCTCACGTTTAAATCATGCTTATTATTCAGAAAAATGTCTCTTAGACAATTGAGAACAATAAAAAATGAAGTGCATAATCAATAAAACTGTTAGAAGACCCCCCCCCCCATCACTTAGTAAGAGACAGTGTCCCCACTTTCAATATAATTATTTTGGGAGTGGTATGGCAGCGAATTTTTAAGTATTTGAAATGGCCTATTGGGAAAAATTAAAAGAAGAGGGAATCCAGAGCTCCATGGGAAAGGTGGTATTCCATGGGGTGTTTGTGTTGTCGTAACATGAATATCTAGTGTACCAAAAAAAGTGTTTGAGAAGGAAATCATGCACTAGATAAAATAATATTAGTCTACTGTTATAAATAGTTGGAATAGTAGATAAAAGGGCAGGCACACAGAGTGAGAAATAGAGGGATTAATTTTATTGAAATGCTGATAAGTTTAGAATATAACTACCTGAAATACAGCACTTAAAAATGAAAATGGAATGAACTAGACACAACAACAAACATTCAACAAAACATAGATGAACGATGGGTTTCCTCACATAATTCATTAACTTAACATTTTCAAATAGACAGATGGATGGATATTTTTTAAGATGGTACACTAGCTTAGTTGCTTCTTTTCCTCTTATAGATACTAGAAGATGTTTCCTCATGCTCATTTGTTTACTTTGGTGGGTTAAGTACTTTGGGTAAAGATGTGTGAGTATGGATGAGGTGTGGTAAGAATGGAATCATTGGTCACAGCGGCTTCTGCAGTTGGTGAATGTGGAAAGATAGCTTGTGAAGTTACCGAGCAATGTTTATCACTTCCTTGAGTACCATTTGTTCAAATTTTGTTGGTGAGACTGGACCATCGAGGATGGAATATGATTATAAAGAACATGACAAGATAAATAAAACTCATGAAAATAAAAACACAACAGAATGTAAAAATGAAATCCCAAGTATATATAAATGTCAAAACGTTCTTAGAAGTTTGGGAAACAAAATAATGAAAATAAAACCAGACCAACTACATGGAAAGGTCCCAAAAATCACAAATTATATATCAAAATAATATGAGGGATCTGTGCCAAAACTATCCTTGAGTGTCATCCCACTACCTGGTGTCACGATTGACTATATGGGGGTATCAATTTTTTTAGTAGCTATAGTAGAGGATGGAGGTACAACGGTGGTGTGGGTGTGGTAGCGGAGGTATAGAGATGGTATGGGGTGGTGGGTGGTGATGTACTAATCTGTACTAGGGATGTGGGTCTGGTAGCTGGATTAATGAATGGTACCTCACGGATGGCCTCAATGGCTACTCCCTTTCCCCTACGGGCCTACTCTTCCAGGAACTCCTACTAGGTGGCGGGGTTGGTGAGATTGGGTGGGAGGTGTTGTTGCATGGAAGGGGGTGGTGAAATGGTGGAAGAAGAAGGTTAATCTAGTGAGTCAGAGGGTGAAATAGAAAATACCGTACGTTCAATTAATGGGATATAGAGGTGGGTAAATATTTGGCATAGATTTTCCAAAACCCACAAGATATTGGCCTGGAGATCAGTGTTGGTGTGAAAGGATAGTGGTGGTATGGTCAAAAGAGTGGCGGAAGAGGTGGTGGTGGGTAAGGTTGTAGTAGGTGTGGCTATTTGAAGAGGCTGGGGTGGCTATTCTACTATTGTTTCGGCTCTCTACTCCTAAGGTGCGGCCTCCTAGACAATTAGTGCGCATAAATATATGTCACCCACCATGACTAGCATCTTCATCATGTGTAGGAGCACAAGATCGATCAGCTCCAGTGGTCTGATGGAGTTGAGGGTCTACGAATCATCAAACACTCCTAAGTACATGGCTAGGTGGGTGATGAAGGATCCACCCATGAGTGTATCTTGAATCCATTGTGTTAGGGTCCTTTAGTACTGACAAAAATTGGCAGCCATGTTGACAACTAGGCCGCCCCTGGCTGCTGTAAGAATCATCACATCCACCTGGCTAATGCTGCCATAACTCTTATCCTAGTAAAACCAACCATGTGCCACTACTTTATGCAATATGCGCAAAGCTAGACCCCACAACTAAGTGGATTCAGTGATCTGTGAGTCATGATTTGACTGAGCGCCGCTGGCTATCATAGGCCATAATAGCATAGAAAAGTCACTAGGTGGCTGTAGCTAAATCATTAAATAAATGTATGAAATGATAAACTCCTTGGTATAGATGCCAAGCCTGACCCCAAACTCCGAAAAATACACTTTGTGTGGTCTCCCACCAAGGTGGTAATAGATATTAGCACTGCCTATCACAAAAGTGGCGAAATACTCCATAAATTACTCCCTATATATCTCCTCATAGACCAAGAAAATAGTTTCAATGTGAAGAGCCTCAAGGAGGTCGGCGACAGCATATACAATATTCGGTTGGGTGAGGGTCCTCATATCCAAAGTCTTATTTGTTTTCATAGTCTTCGCCTGTAATCTGATAAAACTAACCCAATGCATTTGGTGGGAGAAACATAATATGGGGTGCCTGTGAAAGTCCTCCTCACTGGAAGTCGTGGTCGTGTTAGACCACGCCTGAGGGGATGGTGCCACGCGTGTGGTTTCTGGTGTAGAAGGTTCGTCTGCGATGGTCCATAGATTCCTAGATGTGGTCTGTTCCAAGGATTGTGAGTAATAAGAGGAGGAATATGTATTGGAGTAGGTGTGTGGACATTTGGTGTGATCCATTGATATAGTAGGGTTTGGGGTGTGCAAAGGTGATGGATAGAGAGGGGTTGGGCGATTGACGATTAGGGAAAGGGAGTGGGAGAGGGAGTTGTTTCACAAGAGTGATGGAGGGGGAGAGGGAGGGGTGTCGTGATTGTGAGGGAGAGGGAGAGGGAGGTGTGTCTCATGAGTGAGAAAGGGGTTGGGGGAGGGGAGTCGTGGGATGAGGGAGAAAAGTGGGGAGATAAGGTGTCGGTGGAAGAAAGCATGGGTTGTGACATTTTGGTTCGAGATCTGATGTTTTTCAAAATTGAACCAAAAGAGTTCATGAAATGTAATACTTGGTCATGTTTTGAATTGGAGTATTCTTTACATTTTTTTGGTAAAAATATATACATGTCATCAACATGAGGTACACAACATGTACTTTGGATATTGACTCCTTTTATATTTAGTGTAACTTGAGTGTAAGGACACGACCTTCATGGAAAGCTTCCAAAAAGATCTTCAACGATTGACCATTTAATTTGAACAGTGGTTATTAATCACATATAATTTTTATTTTTCCAAAATGAAAAATTTGGACAACCTTAAAAGGACCAGACCATCATGACTTTAACATCCCTAGAAATAGTGCTAATTATGAATTAAATAGAAAAACCTTGTTTTTCGAATGAAGGTACATCTTACAATTCATTTCTATGCGACTTTTTTGTTTTTTCCTTGTAAATTGTTTTGTTACTTTATGAATATCTCGTGATTTCCTCCAATATTTTTAATTGAAATAACCATTCCTCTTGATCCTTTTCTACATCTAGATTCATCTTTTTAATTTCCCATAATGAATGATGTTCCAATTCCACCGGAAGATGACATGGATTACTATATACTAGTCCAAATGGGGTCGTGCCTATGGGTGTTTTTTTCACTATTTTGTATGCCTATAATGCATCATCTAATTTCATGCTCTAATCACTTCTTCTCATGTTAATAGTTTTCTCTAAGATTGATTCCACCTCTCTTTTTGAAAATTCGACTTTCCCACTTGTTTGTGGCTGATAGAGAGTTTAAATATCTTTCAAGAATTTTTCATACTGGCTGATTTGGGAAATGTGTTCCACGATCACTACTGAGTAATTGTGGAAATCCAAATTGTGAAGACATATTCTTTTGAATAAAATTAATGAACACCTTTTCGGTGTCATGTGTTTTCGCTTCAGCTTTAACCCATTTTGATACAAAGTCTACTATAACTAGAATGTAACTTCTACCATGTTATGTAAGAAATGGTCCCATAATTTCAGTATCCTAGACATCAAAAAATTCTAATTCTTGAATGGGATTTTCTGGAATCTCATTTCCTTTATTTATGTTCCTTGTTTTTTGACATCGATGACATTGATGACAGAATCCCCAAGCATTGTTATACAATGAGGCCAGAAAATTCCTATTTGTAGGATATTTTTAACTATGTGCTCTGGTTTAAAATGGCCACTAGTTGGCGATGTGTGGAACATTTCAATAAATTATTGTATCTATTCCTCTGAGATGCAGCATCATAAAAGGAAATCAACACAATTCTTGAATAGGAATGGTTCATCCCAAAAGTAGTGTTTGGCACCAGACAGAAACTTCTTGTGTTGCTGGTATGATATCTCATGATAGAGATATCATGTGGAAGGATATTTGGCCATGTCTAAGAACCAAGGCTGGATTTTGACACGAAATAATATAACATAAGGAAATTCTAACTCAATATCAGTCTCGTTGTCTTCTTTAATGATGGTCTGGGGTAATTGTGAGAGGTGAGAATCAATGACATTTTCTATCCCTTTGGTGTCCTTGATTATAAAGTTGAATTCATGAAGCAAAATAAATCAGCATATTAATCATGGTATTTTATCTTTCATGTTCATCAGGTATCATAGGGTGGCATGGTCTGTATGGAAAATGACTTCGGATAGAATGAGGTTTGAATGGAACTTTTCAATGGAATATACGGAGGCTAAAAGCTCCTTCTCCATAGTCGTATAAATGATCTAGGATTCATTAAATGTGTGTCAAGAATAATATATTGGTAAAAATATGTTTTCAATATGTTTTCTGATCATAGCTCCTTCTTTAGGGATGATGGCATCGCACAAAATATCAAACTCCTTTTCCAAATTTGGTGCAATGATAACCGGAGAGCCAATTAGATTATTTTTCAATGTTTCCAAATCTTCTCGGCAATCCTCATTGCAATAAAATGGAATTTACATTTAAAAAGTATGAAAATGGATGTGCGACTTTAGAAAAATCTTTTACGAAGAGTCTATAGAATCCATAATGCCAAAGGAAGATACTGATCCCTTTTACAGTTAATGGTTCTGGAAGATCCTAGAGGACCATGGTCTTTGTAAGATCAACCTCAATACCTTTATTAGAGATTTTATATCCTAGCACAGTTCCTCTATGCACCATGAAGTTGAATTTTTCCAATTCAGTGCTAATAATTTCTCCTCACTGCATTGGAGAACCATTTCTAGATTTCTTAAACAAATATCAAATGATCTTCCATAGAAGTATAAATTTTCTATGAATATTTTCAGATATTCTTTACCCATATCATAAAATATGTGTGTTATGAATCATTGGAATTTCATCGGAGCATTTCACATACCAAATGATGTGTCTCTATATGAAGAAGTACTGAAGGGGGAGGTGAAGGTGGTTTTGGGACAGTCAGTGGGGTCTATTGCAATTTGATTGTATATTGAATAACCATATAGGAAATAGTAGAAACCATATCCCGCTAGCCTCTAAAGAATTAGATCCATAAAAAGGTAAATGAAAATTATATTTCCTTTTTTATGCATTAAAACATCTTTAATCCATACAAACTTCCATCCAGTGATGGTACATGTTGAAATGAGTTCATTATCAGTTGTGTTCTCTACAGTGAGTCCTCCCATTTTAGGAATGACTTGGTGGGGACTCACCCATAAACTATCTGAGATAATAATTATTACTCGCACCTCAATAAGCATTATCACATCATTCTTAATAATATTCTTAATTGGAATCATGATCCACCTCTGAGTTTGTCTTTTCGGTTTTTCACCTTCTTCGAGTAAAATTTGACTAGTGTACTATAAAGGATTGATTCTTTTAATATCTGCCACCCCTAGGAAATTTATTTCTAGTTTCTTTCAAGGACAAAAATTATTTTTTCTTCCTAGTCCTGAGATAGTTCATCATTGATAATGATTGGTAAAGAGAATCGATCACTTAAGTATGATTACTTCAACTTACTGGGTAAACGTTTCATATCTAACTGGAGTGGATGAATAATGGATGGGATAAATAGTGGTATGATATCTCTCATAAGTGGTCCAAAATATATGACTTCCTCAAATTCATATTCTCCTTACTTTTCTAAACCTGAATCATTCGTCTCTTCCTAAATAGTCAGGTACACCCCTCCTTGGTGAGTGAAATATATGGCATGACGTTCAACCATATCATCTGAATGTTGTTCAGGCTTTATCAAGTTAAACACTATTTGTTACTCTCTAACTCTGAAGATGAGATTTCCTTGATTAACATCAATCAAGGCCTTCCCTATTTCTAGAAAGGGTCTTCCGAGAATGATCAGGACATCTCCATCCTCTTCCATGTCTAAAACTACAAAGTCTTCTGGAAAAATGAATTTGTCGACTTTAACTAGAACATCATCAAGAATAACATGTGGGTACTTAATATAGTGAGTGGATAACTATAATGATATTCTGTTTTCCTTGAGCTCATGGAGTCTGATTTTGTAGAAAATACTCATCGGAATCCGATTAATGTTGGCTCCAAGATCACATAGCGCTCTTCCAAATTTTCACTCTCCTATAGCACGTATAATTGAAAAGATTCAACGGTCTCTCATATTTGGTGGGATTTTCTATTGTACGACATCAAATAATTCTTCATTTAATGAGATTAATCCTATATATTTTGTTTTTCTCTTCTTTTATAGACACTATTTGAGAAATTTTGAATAAATATTCTTTTGAGTGATTTCCTTAGCCAAAGGAATGTTGATATGATATTGTTTGAACATTTATAGTAAATTTTTATATTTAGTCTCCTTCCTACCATACCTCAATATTTCTGGAAATGGATGTGGTGGATTTTATAGATTTGGGCCTACATAAATGGTTTCCTTTAGTTTTTCTGGGGCTTACTCTTTCTCATCATTTATATCATATATTTTTTATGGTTTTCACTTTCTCTCTTCCTATGGAATTGATTAATTTTATTGTTAGAAATATAATACTTTTTCTCTCTATAGAACTATAGCCTTAGATTCCTCTTGTGGGAATGTATCAGTGTTACTGAGTAGAGTACCTGGTAATCTTTCAGATAATTTTTTTGACATCTGCCCCTTTTTCATATCCAACTTTCTTAAATCTACTCACTGCATTTTCATTTTTGTCTCCTACATGGTCATCCTTTGATCTAACTTTTGAATGAAATGTGTCAGGAGGTTATCTATGTTACTTTGGGGTGGTGGAGGTTTTTGTTGTTGTTTTGTCTAGGTGGGTGGAATTTTTTGTTTTTAGGGCCCCAGAAAGGGTTTTTGCAGATATATTATCTATTGTGGTCTCGAGACAGGGTTCATTGGTAGATACCCTGCTGGACCATGGTTTCAGAACTAAGCATGAACACCACACAGTTGAAATTATCCTTGATTATTTTGAGGATTCTACAATGTAGGCCTCTGCTGGAAAAATGTTCATTGTTGTTTCTTCTGAAATGGTTCACTTTGTTGACTATAATTGATATAATTACGATCCTCTAGTTCCCCATATTCGGCTTTTCAGTCTTGATATTGGTATGTTCCACCACACGTCTTGCATAATAAGATATCCATGACTGGGGTATGAGGTGGTTGTGTGGTTTGTATTTTAATAGACTAAAGCTTCTTGGTTAGCGCATCAACTTGCCCTGATAACCATGTGGTTTCATCAACTTGGTGGATTTCATGTCACGATGGTCCACAGTCACTTTTCCATAGACTGTAATTATAGGACACTTTGTCCAAAATATCTCTTGATGTGTCAGGTGTTTTGAACATCAGACCTCTAGCAGTGGAAGCCTCGACAACTATTAATGCTGCTAGCTAGATTCCTTGATAAAAGGTTTGCATTTGAATCCAAGTGTCAAGTCTCTAATGTGTACATTTACTCATGAGTTCTTCGAATAAATCTCATGATTCCCATGTAGATTCTCCATATCCTCATGCAATGTTCTGAATGTTGTTCTGAAGTTTCCTCGTTCGGATTGGTGGAATGTATTTAGTGAGAAACTTTTTTCTATTTCATCCCAAGTGATGATTGATTCAGGATATTTGCTTTTGATCCACTCTTTAGCTCTCTCTCTCTCAATAAAAAAAGGAAATACATGGAGTCTTATCATGTCAGATTAAACTCCATTATTGCAAAAGTTATCACAAACATCTAGAAAATTGTAAATATGCTCGTTTGGGTCTTCTCTTTGAATATCACTAAATTGTCCCATATTGTGATGTTTCTCATCCATTATTGATTGGTGGAGTGAAAGTAGATTTCTTTTGATCTCGTGATAGGATACCAATAGTTATTATGCTTCAAGGATCCTTGATTGGCTCAAGGGACCTTGGTACATGCACTGAAGCTGAAGGTGAAGACACAGGGGCCTCTGGAAATGAAAGATAGAAAAAATAGCGAGGGAAAGGTAATCCTATGTTTTATTTAAACAAATTTTTGGGAAAAAAATAGTGATTCCTCTCTAAAAATGGAACCCAAAATTTAATGGCCTCTATGTGGTGGTGTTGTTACTCCCACCGGAATGAATCAAATTTGAATTTATAATTTGTTCAAAACATTCACCAACTACTAAGATGTAGTGTAGTCGAAGTACAGGGTCGAATCCACAGGGAGATTCTTATTTTCACTTTGGATAAATTTTATTCCTAAAACTGTAGGGAATTTCTTTCTAGGAGTCCTTGATTCGGATTTTAAACTATGTTATAATTTTGGGATGACATTAAATGATAAGCGACCGGTTTAGATCAAGTTGTGTATCAGAGTGAAGGATGTCCTTTAATTATAACCTTATAATGATACTATATCTTAGTCTGGGAAGAAAATTGGGATTACTAGTTGACTTTAGTTTTAGCCTTCATGTTCTACCTAGGAAGTAGATATTTCAAGGTTGGGAGATAGAGACATCTTAGGTTCACTAATTTTGGATTTTTTAAGGAATAAAGCTTCTTAATATTGTAGTCTTAGCTTAGTGTACTCCAATTAGAAAAGGGTCATTTGTTTGACCATCTCGTGGTCAAGGATGTTTGCACAAATGGGATAGACTAGGGGTTCATATACTAGTTACTAAATTCAATTAGGCATCCCATGTTTATATTTAAAGGTAGGTCTAGTTTTGTAGACACATTTCATGATCCCTAACTCTAATACATTTAGCTACACATGTCAGGGTAGGATGTCATTAAATAAATGGAAGATAGAATTAATGAAGGATTAATAAATGGAATCGGGATCCTATAAAGGTCTAGAAATGGTAACTGAAACAAACATGAACTAAGTAAATCACAATTATAAATAAAAGACATACTTTTCAAATAGAAATGGTAATTGACACTAAATACGATGGTGGGAATTGAATTCATTGAATAATGTAGTCTCCACGGCTTTTGGATTAATAAAAATGCACAAATAGTAAGAGTTTGAGTGTTTTATAGGGGAATGGGAGAAAGGATTTGCAAAGGAGATTAAAGGGAGAAGAGGAGCATATACAGAATGCTATGTTTCACTTCTACTTATATAAGAGTTTTTTGTCACGATATGTACCCTCAGTCCATGTCATATTCCTTCAAATATCCAGTGTGGCATGTAATTCTCATGGATTTAGGAGGTTTTACTAGGTACACAATATGAACAGGTCATTCACAACATGTACCTCATCTCTTTCTGAATTTTCAACAGATTCTTCACAAATTTATGGCACAAGTCTATGACTATCTTCACGACGTGTCTGGTCTAGTCACGATTTGTAGAATCCTTTCCTTCATGCCTCATTTCATGGTCATGTATTGGCTTCATGAAATGAGGAAGGCTATGATCCTCAGGTACACGTCATGAACTTTATCATCACGATGTGTAGTTGGCTAGTTTTTTACTTTTTCAACCTTTCCTTTCTAGAAAACCTGTGAAGATTTTATTCCTATAAAATTAGAAATATACCACATTCATTATTGAAAAATTAAAAGAAAAACTATGAATAATTGAAAAAATATTATGGGTACAAATTAGGCTAATCAATAGGATACGCAAACACACTATTTTGAAGAAGTTACATTATTTTTTTATGTAGATAGTCCAAAAATAAAAAATTGTATCTATATTTTATAAGTTATTAAATTTTTTTTAACATTATTCATATTATATAATTTGATAAATGATAAACCTTGTGTATATGAACCATCTCATAATATTTCTTATAACAACACCTTGATAACAAACATATTATCATATCATATAAGAGAAAAGAATGAAAATAAACATCCTTTAATTCGATCCATATAAGCTTGAAAAATTAAATTTCATTTGAAATCAGGATTCAAAACCCATTTTCTTTATCATTTTATTGTGAAATAATAAAACATGTATATTATTCTCTTGATTTTAAACTCTTTTATATTTAAAAGTGTTGTAAAACAACCAATAAATATCAGACACTCTTTAAATATGAGAAATTAATTTCTATAACAATGATACCTAATATAAAAATTCATTATTGTTTCTAAATTTATTTTAGGTAGTACAAAAAATCCATCCTTTAAAAATAATTTCATTCCATACAAACTTTAAATTTAGGTTTCAGTGGCCCTGAGAGGCTACTTAGAGAAATATAGTTGGACCCTACAACTAAATTTTCTTATTCTAGTTTAAAATTTTCTGAACATGTAATATCAATACAACACAAGAAACTGGACATATCATTCCCAATTCAAATATCCTAAAAAAAATTGAAAATAGTGTAAATTTTTTTGTAATTCATTTAAATTTACTAACCATTCCAATAATAATTCTTGACTAAATTCAAAAACCATATAAATTCTTAGAGTTTATCTCCATTCATTCCAGGTCATTTAATAGACTCAATAATATCGAATATATTAGTGGATACAAAAATTAATTTTTTAATTTTTCATTTAATTCTGTTGAAACCTTTAGATGAGTCATTTTATTCTTCCTATAAGAATATATATTTATTTATTGAATAATTTAAAAAGTAGGTTACCTAGGAAAGTCCTGGTTTGATACATATAATTTTCCTATCCAGAGAACATTTATTATGTTTTTATACATTACAAAAAAATTTCATACCTTAATCTCTATATTTTTATAAGCATGAACTAAAATACATGTTTAATGATGATGATTATATTATATATACAACATAATCTTTCAACAAAATGAGGACCACTTTTAAATTTAATAACATCCATTAATGGGAAAAGATCCATATTTCATCATGATATACACCAGTTAACAACATAAATGATTATATATATTTGTGGTATAGATTTATATATATCATATCACATATTAATCTTGAATAATTTTATGGATAACTATTTACCCTAATCTAGGATATAGATGATCTCAACTCTATTTCTATAGTATCTTAATGGTTAGGGTTTCTTGGCTTTATTTAACCCAAATTAGACATTAAAAATATGGCACCAAATTATTTGGGTGACCTCATTATTTTTTTTATCTAAATAAGAAAATCTAGGGGATCTTAACATTATTATAGACTACCCAGTTTGATGATCAAGGTTTTTAAAAGTTCCACTTATGGATGAATATGACACTATGTATATACATGGGAATTTAATAACACCATATTATAATATATTATTCCCTCTAAATTTATGTATATTTTTATTATTTAGTTTGGAATATTATTCCCTCTATCTAATCAATATTTCTAAATGGTGATGACGTGTAACTATTTTCACAACTCAGTGCTCTTTTTAATAATCCAAATTAAAATACTAATATATTCTACATTTTCAAATTCATCCTATGAATAAGGTACATGAATTCATTTCATATAAATCTTACAATCGTATGAAATCAATAATCCCAAAAGTGGAAGATTCATGTGACTGATAGATGGCCTTAATTTTCTAAGAAATGTATAAGCCTACTAGACATTGAGTAGTCTTACCCAAAGTCTCTCTACCCAAGGATAATTTTGCGATGAAAAATTTTGATTCCGTAATAATTATAACACTTAATATATATAAAAAATAATTAAATACTTAATCCAATCTCATAACCCAATTCAATATAAAGCCAAGGTAGATTAAATCTAAATTAGTCGTCGTACTAGCATGTCTCGACTTGAGGTATGTTTTATTTTTAATATTTAGTATGTTTCCAAAATGGTTAGTAATGTGTTGGTTGGTTATTGTTAATTCTTAAAGGATTTTTGGAATTTCTCAGTGCAAATTGGTAGACCACACTAGAGTCTATTATTTTTTATCTTTGGAAGTATTTACACACAATGGGAATAGACCCCCTACATAGTGTAAGGTGTGTTTTCAGGTTTGTCATACTGGTGGTCTCCCTATACAAAATGAACCAAAAAGCCTAACCATAGACAATAAGGCCTCTCCATTGTATGGAAAAGGACATAAATGGTCTAAAATTGTTATATCCTTCTTTCTAGAGGGTTTCTAATGGGTATTTCAGGTTTCATGGTGTGGTGATATTAAGACTCCCATGGTCATAGTCTACATCCACCAATTTGTGGTTTTGTTCATTTCAAGAATTAATGTAGATGGATTTGTTACCTATTTTTGAGGAAGACGTTATGCATGTTTTTTGAAACATGTAAGATATTCTTGAGGGGGGTTTAATGGGGTATTATATCAATACTACCCTCTATTAATCCTTTATTATTCATTCACATTCTAGGGTTTTCATTCCTATTATTTTGAGAAGATATTTGGGTGTTACTTTTTCTTTTTAGTGACAACCTTGGGATATTTGGTTCCTCCTGTCATTGAAAATCCATCTGCTATTGTTTAATCCATTTTGTTCTTGTAAACCTGTAGGTATATGGTATGTGGTTTTTCCTTTCCTCTACTGTTTTTGGGAGTTATATGTGGTATATGATCCCTCTAATTTTGGTTTGTCTCTTTCTGGAGAATTCTAGTTTGGTGATGTAAAATACATAGTTTAGGGAATTCTCTTTGCGCTAGTGTATTTATCATTATCATTGGGTTTGTATCTCGTTATTTTCATTGTACTAAGATATGTGTGAGGTTTGTTGTTCTATATATAGTATTTTTTGGTGAAACATATTTTTTTTTATAAAAAAAATTCTAAATGATTATTGGCATGATTATTAGTCTTCTTGATTTGTATTTTTAAAATTGGTTATCATGAAAGATATGTTTCCTATTGTTTTGTTCAATGAAACATGTTTTAAAATCACCATTAAATGGTTTATGGAATTGGTTTTAAAATAATTATTTTTTATGAAATATGGTTATTTGGAAATTGTTTTATTAAATGGGATAATCACTTTGAAATATTTTAAAATTCATAACTCAAGGGAGCCTTAGGTACCTAGTAGGGGGTTTAGAATTGGGACATGTCATTGTCTCCTTAAAGGGTTCACTCATGGGTGTTCCTCGGTTCTTGAGAACCTATTTTTTGAAGAACAATATTCTCCAACACTGTAGGGGGTTCATCTTGAGGTTATTACTATTTTCCCTAAACCCGATTGTTCCAGGAACCTTTTTAGTTCACTAAGTAATTATTTTATTAATTAGGTATGAGAACCCTAGTTTTCTTATACTTATGATGTCTTGGGGGTAATCTCCATTGCTATTTGGTTGTTGGATTGATTTTTTAATATCCTTGTTATAAAAATAATGCATGTTTGAAATGGTATATATAAAAATGTGATTTAACATATGTAATATTTCAACTTCTTTAGAGCTATAAATAGGGTAAAATGTTTTACACTGATTTTGATATAAATGTGAAACAAATTCTATCATACTATGTTTTATCTTATATTGGGATTATTTAACACATATATTATATGGAAACTTAGATGGGATCCTACTTATAATGATTTACTCACACCATGAACAATCTCTCAGGGCTCTCTAGACCTTATGTTTTATAATGTGGGAAAGGTAAAGAACCCATAGTGAGATAGTGAGGTTTCATGATGGTTAGTCATGGGTATCTCATGGTAACATTGTCATATGTTTCCCATGTATCAAATGAAGTTTCATTATATATTTTGGGTTTCCTTTTGTTGTTTATATTTGGGATATACCTTGATTTTCGTGTTTTTCCTTCATTGTATTACTACTATTTCTAGTTTTGAATTATGGTATATTTCATTTCAAAAAAAAAAATCTTTTATTCCATGTATTTTGTCTTAGGTTGGGAAAACTTTTATATCTTGTTATTTTTAGTTGATTGGGTTCTTTTCACTAGATGATGGGGACTGGAAAAACTCTTTGGTTTATTCCATGATCTAGTTTAGAGCCTAGTTTGATGGATTTTTTAGAATGGGTTGTCACACATACCTATAATATAACACTTTAAATACGTTTATGTAAATTTATAGAATCATTTTAACACTATAAACTAAAGCATGAAAAAATTCATAATATGATAATATATATATATATAAAGGAATAAACAAAATAAATAAACAATTCATATATTTAATCATGAGATAAAAAAATTATGATCAAATCATAAATAAATAATTTATAAAAACTTAATATTTTTTTCCATATATTACGGAAATTAGGTAATTAAATAAATGTAAAAACTTTATATTTATCCCTAAATATGATCATCTTCATATTATTCTATTATATTAAATATACTCTAAATATATAATATTTGAAAACTAAATACTATACACATGATCTATTGATATATTATGTACATATTTAGAATATCATTCATTTAATATTATTTAAACCATGATCATATAAATCACTAAAACTCATTTCCATTTGGTTTAAATAATTTCTCAAATAAGGTACATAATTTGAACAATTTAAATTAAAAATTATAAACAATTAAAATTTTTAAATATACAATCCTTTATATTTTTTACATATTCTTTAATTTATAAACACTTTATAAATTATCCGTAAAATTTATATATAAAAAAATTATATCAAAATTAAATATCATATCATATAATTAAAAAAATATCTATATATGAATATTTGATATTATGGATATTAATGTATTAAAATTTCCAAAATTACTTAATAATTAATTACAAAAAGGTGATATGACTCCAAAAAACCCATGAAATTTGGTACAAGCATGAAACTATTATTTAATGGAATGTCAACATTAAGGAATCTAAATCATATATATTGGTAGTAAATTTTAAAGATATGGTGATAAAAGTTGAAGAAACTATTGATGACTTCTTCGTAAGAGTAAATGGTATTTTTAAAAACATTAGAGGCTTTAGAGATACTTTTTATGATTCTATTATTGTGAATAGATTAATGATAAACTTCCAAGTTTGAGGTTGAAATATAAAATTTGGAAGATATATTTGATATTTCTTTTGATGAATTGCATAATATTATTATTGTTTATGAAATGAGAAAATATCATATTTTTATGAAAAATATTAAGGGGTGGAAGGATATATAATTCAAATCCATGAAAAAAATAATTTCAAATAAAAGGAAGGTGGTTAATCTAGTGAATCTAAAGATGGTGTAGAAAATATAGAGACTACAAGATGATAATGGATCTTATTTTAGTGAAATTTTCGAACTTAAAGGGTAATTTTAGGGGTAAAGTCCCACTAAATTATTTTATTATTGGTATAATTTCACCCTTTTTAATTGATTTTCCAAAGAAAAAAAAGGTTGTGACTATGATGATGATGATCAAGAGAAAAAAATTAGGTTAAAATTGTGTAAATATTCAAAGGAAGTTAACAAATATGTTGAAATCAAGAAAAGGATCACTATATGAAAAATAAGTTGTATGAAGTACTAAGAATAGGAAGACCACTCAACTATAGTTAGTCAATATGAGGAGAATATATTGATGAAGTATCTAAAAAAATTATTGTCCACATCGATAAACACAATGGTACCATAGGAGATGATGAAGAATGATAAGATACTTATATTCAATGCATGTTGTATTATGAACTGGAGGATTTTCTTGAGAAAAATATTAAACCCAAAAAAATAAAATTAGTATATTAAAGATAGTGTATGAGAATAAAAATTAATGATAAGGATACTTTCATAGGAGGGTATCTCACTACATTCAATAAATCAAGAATCATAGGTTAATATTTGAAGAAAAATATATGATTCTCAATTTTTTTGAATAAATAAAATATCAAAGGGAGGGATATTTAATAAGCCACCATAAAAGTGTCTTGATGCATAAAATATCTAAAAATGAGATAATATTATAAAAAAAGCTTTGAAAAATAGGATAAATCGTCTCAAGTTCTTCTGAATGTTTTCCCAATGTTTTTTTAAAATCTACTCCGAATAAAATCAAATAATTAAATCTATTTTTTCTATCATTATATACGCTAAAACTAAAATTGGGTTTTTTTGGCTAATAATATTCATTATAAGTGTTATTCTACATCAAAGGAATATAAGGTAAACAAGGGAAGTAATACATTCCTAATAAATGGGAAAAAGGAGGCATAAAATACAATTGGACAACAATGAAAAAATTCAAGATGAAACTCATATCAATATAGATGATTAAAATTCCATGGTTATTACTAGTTTTTTGGAATATTTGGGTGATAGTATAATGTTTTTAAAAAAATTATTCTAGTAATTTAAGGTGAGAATTGATGGGTAGAAATTCATAGTAAAGTCATATTGATAGAAGAAATGAATACTCTATACACGAAAAATAGATTTGATTGTTTGGAAGAAATTTTTAAAATATTTGACCAACATTTCCATTGTGTTTAATAATGTATAAATACTCTTCAAATGTAGTTTCCTCTATTGAAGGATATAATAATGTCTATAAAATATAAAGTAATGATGGTCACTAGTAGGTTAAAATGCTTTAAAATCTAATAGGATGAGCAATTCTTGTATTCTTGATAGTAGTTATTACACTGACATGACACTTTACAAAAATATATTAAAAAAATTGGAAACTAGTAGGGAAGGTATAGTTTGGTTTGCGAATAAAATATTTTTGAAATATGTAAGAGTTTTTATATCATATATTGAATACTAGAAATTGAAATCTAGCGATGTTTTACTAATGAAAGGCCTCAAAAATAATTTTTTGAGAATAAAAAACATTTTATTTTTACTGGAAATTCAGGTATAATAATATTATAAAAAAAGGAAGAATTATTACAAAGGGTAAAAAACAAGTGGTAATTTTTTCCAAATTGGTAGTCCTAGTAACTCTTATTATCTGAGTAAAAACGATAAAAATAAACATTAACATAAAAAAATTACCCATATTTAAAAAATTAACCTGAGGAAAATATCAAAGGATGATGTGTTTAAAGTCATACAGAAGTTTAAAATAGAAATATATGTTACTTTTAAACAAGTATAACGGAGAATATTTAAATAGGGAGTCACAAAAGAGTGGAAATCTAGTCTACTAGGTTACTTAAACAAATACACTTTTATCTTTTTAGGATAATGAGACATTAATACACTGGATTTGATCTATATTATATTACATAAAATCATTAATTCACTATGATTACTAAAGTTATATTCATGAAACGAAATTTTTTTGTAGTAAAGATGTTCAAAATGTTCAAAAAAAGGTTGTGAAAGAGTTGGGAGACTATATAAGAAATTTGAGAAATGATAATGGAAGGGATTTCAATAAAATTAATTATGAAACTAATATTGCTAATTATGGTATTAAACCTAAATATATATTTCCCTATACAATCCAAATTAAAGGAGTTGTATAATGGAAAAAATATAATCTTGGTTAAAATAGAGAGAATTGTGCTTACAGTGTTTAAATTCTTAGAATTATTTTGGAGATAATATGTAATTATGAATAAAAATATTTAAAAGTGGTTCATTACTGAGACTTAAATAAATATGATTTATTCTAAAATTTTGTCCAATAATAAACTAATTATGAATTATATCATTGGCTTTTTTAGACCATTCATTATGTTGATCAAAAATTTTGATCATGGAAATTTTGGTGAAGAAATTGAATAATGAATTTTAAACGGATATTTATTCAATTTAATAGGTTGTAAATACTACAATATATGATAATACAATCTATTTGATTAATATTATATAAATATCATTGAAAATAAGATCATTTTCAATGATATATGTGAAGGATATTTTGAAACATAGCATGAAGAACACTGAAAAATATAGTGAAAATAAAGGTTTTTATGAACCCAATCATGTTAATACATATTATTATTAGTCCAATGGTGGTGGATATATTATTGGGTATGGAAAACTAAAGTTTTTGAGGCATAAATATCATATTGAAATTGAAAATACATTGAAATTCTTGAATGACCAATATAAACCCTAAAAACTAAGTCTTAATAATCTAACCACTCTAATTCCCCTATTTGAGAAACAATCCGAGAGTCAGTTAAAAATAATTATGGGATAAATTTTTTAGAATTTGGAACTAGATAAAATTTAAAATAGTAAAACATGGAATTTTATTCCAATGCTTTATGGGAAGACTAGTATTATAACCAATTGGTTATTTCGAAAAAAAGCGATAAAGGTGATATTTTTAAAAAAAGTACACATTTGTTTGAAAATGATATTCTCAAGAGGATGAAGTTAACCTTGGAAAAAACTTGTCAACCATATCAGGAATTGGTACAATAAATATATTTCTTTCTATTACAACACATTGATGATATAAAGCTTATCTAATGGATTTTTAATATACTTTAATAAATAGATAACTTTAAGAAGAAGTATTTATTAAAAAAAATACTCTTAATAATGATGGTATAATGGTTTTAAGATTAATAAATCCAAGAATTTATAAAAATATCCCTTGGTATCCTATTATACCTTGTTCTATATATTCTTCAAAGAAATTAATTTCACCAAAAAATGTTCAAAATGACATATATGTAAAAATTATGATCACATATAACCTTTTTTTCACTGATCATATGGATGAAATAATTTTTATAGGTGATTTGGAGTATCCCTTTAATGGATTCAAAAAACAAAAGAATATTCATTTAGATATTCCATTTCTATAATAGTGGAGTTTATTTATAGGATTAAAAGTTATAAAGAAATAAAATCATATTTTTATTATTTTAGGACAAATATTAAAAGGAACTGTTCATGTAATTTGGAATATAACTCACTAAAGAAGTATTAACACCCAATATAGTTGGTGTGAAATTGAAAAAGGATTAATTAAGGCAATGTATGAAAGAGAAAAATAATTTCAAGATGGATGGAATCATAATTTATCTTACAAAGTCAAGAATGGATATTCTTTATATAATAAAATTTTGTTCTTGATACATAATTAATGTAAATGAATTTTAGATTCCAATAGAATCCTTAGATATTAAAATAAAATTTTAGATATGTTTTGATGTTCAATAAAAATAATGATTTGAAATTGGTTGAATTCATTAATGTTTATTTGACTTAAGATTGTAACGACAGTAAATAAACAAAAATAAGAAAAAAATTAGGTGTATGTAATATAAGTTGATATTTTAAATAGTAAAACTCTAAAACTTTGAGTAATATTGAATCATAGTATGTTTTTATTACACATTCATAGACAAAAATTATTTTCATTAAAGTGTAGTCTGAATATCTAAAGATAAAATTTGGTAGAAAAAATTTATAAAATAAGAATTAAAATTGTATAGAAGGCTATTGAAGAAGTTATGAAGATGAAAAAAAGTAAAAGTAGATTTATTTGGATAAATAAAAGTTCAACAGATTAATAAATGTGTAATAAGATTTAAATTAACTTTTTGTTTCAAATTTTTAACTTATATATATTTTTATACATAAAAAAATTTATAAAATATAGATCAAAAACTATGTTTTACCATGATGATGCATTGTGTGAAGGTGGGAATATTTTTTGTACTCCAAGATATAGTTATAAAAAACCACATGATGGGTTGAATCAGTATAATAATAACAAAAAACCATAACAGTTTTTTCAAAGTTATCCTGAATGTTTTGGAAGGTTAACCTGAAGATAAAAAATAAAAAATTATTTACTTGATAATTAATTATGAATATGTTTACATGTTCTTCATAAAATTAATCTGCTAAGTCTTAAGGTATTATTCAAGTAAATTTTCATAATGGGAAAAAGAATATTAACATAGGGTTGTTTGAGAAGACTCTATAATCAATATAATTATTTGGGAGAAATTAATATGAAATTTTAAAACCTAAGTAAGAAGTAAAATCAAACTTTGAAATTCACAAAAGCCACATTGAAGTATTTTAAAGAAATTTTTCCTCATCATCAAGTAAAAAAGGAGGGGTGATAATTCAACATAGAGATTGATGAGATTGAGAGTGATTGTCCATCAAGTTCACAAAAATACATATATGTGAGGAGAAATAATTTAGATTATATAAATTGATATTTTAGATATTAATGATATGAATATTTATTGAGAAATACATATGATCTAGTTCAACCTTCATTTCTTCCAAATATTTATTTTTTTAGAGATGAGAAAAATACCAAATTTCCAAAATTGAAATTCCAGATTTTGAGAATATGGATTCTAAAATTTTATATATTGATGTTTTTAAAAGGTGATCATGTGTATATAATTATTATCTTCAAGGCATGGTGTAATTCATTTGGTGTGGAAGAAACCAGGAGATAACAGTTCTTTCTCTTTCTTGTTTTGTTACTTTAAAACTCATGGGATTTAGCATAATTATATTTAAGATAATTATTTATAGATATAGTGTTGGTAAAAGATTGATACCTTCCTACATTTTGTAGTTACATTATTATATCATTGGTAAAAAAATTCATCAGACCTGACACAAATACCAGAAGGGTATAGTCACCCTCCAAGGGAGTGAAACATGTAAAAATATTGTGTGCCTTATTTTACATTTTATTTTTGATACATATAAGTAAGGGTTAGAATTAAATATTGGTAAGAACCATACACTAAAAAGTTATTGGGTTTAATTTCATAAAGTAAATTATAAAAATTGGATCATTTATTCAACCCCCACCCCCTTCTTAGTTGTTGGTTCAGGGCAGAGTTAAAGCATGTTGATGTTATTGAAATATTAAAATTTATTTTAATAATATTTTCCTGAAACCAAGAGAGAGCATATTTCATGTCAAATTTATTATTAGTTCATAAAATATTTGAATAAATAAATACCTGAGCTTAGGAAATTTCTTCATTGGTGAATATTGATTTTATTAAAATACCCTTTTGAATTACTTTTGTAGTGATATGAGGATAGGATCCCTCTAGCAATGATCCACCTGTGATCCTATGATCTCTAAGAAACACCACTTGATCGCCAGGTTCTTCCATGGTGAGTAAAATGTCTTGCATTGTTCATTATTGATCAGTTGTTCTTTGGTCTTGAAGAAATTTCCCTTTCATTTCTTGTTCTTCAGAGTGATAGAGATGGATGAGTTGAGAGAGAATTCATTATGCCCAAAAATTATCTATTACAATTTTTGGGTACTCTACACAATAAACATAGCTTCCTATAAATGGAGTTTGTATTTATGTTAAAAAATTATTTAATTATACCACCCATTAAATAACAGTTATTACCCTCAATAAATCTCATACCGCATAATATTATTTGTATAACTATTATTTTGTAGCGTAAAAAACATGCATAATTAAAAATATAATATAACAGTCAATCTAATTAATATTTTTCACTGGACAAGGCCTTGGTCAATTCTAACTCCTCTAACATTTATTGAACTGAATAAATATTTTATTAATAAATAAATATTTTATTCACAATCTAGAAAACAAATATCTAATAAAATATTTAATAAATAAAATAGATATTTTATTCACAAGGTGATGAATAAATCTTTATTTAATTTATGTGATAAATATTACTTGTATTAAATTTTTTATATGAATTGAAAATAATATATATTTCATTAATAAAAATCAAATAAAATTTTATTGAGATCAATGGAAACACTGAGTGTGTGACCCTTTAAGATTATTTCTCATTGGCATTAGGTGGGCCTGCCTAAAGTACAATATTGTTGTCTTGAAATTGGTTAAGGCACCCAATAGAAAGAAATTAATGCCTCGACATCAACAACCACAAATGATCACTCAGTGTGTAATATAATCCACTTGTTACAATATCTCATCCAACAGGTTTCATATCCATTTCACTAACCTATATGCTCGATAAGTCTTTCTTTGACTATCTAAAATAAACACATTGGTAAATTAGGGACATGAAATTTAATGTGATGGTTCTATTCCAATCAAATTTCTGCGATATTTACATCCATAAATATGGAAGGGAAAATCCATTATCTACTTATTCATTAATGAAATTTCACTCATGATGCACCCATCGTGTCCAACTTCACCATAAAATGTTATGAGAATGGTTTATAAAATACATTTAAGTATATGAGTTGTAACGTGAATTAATAATAATATTTAAGTCTAAGTACCATCATATAAGATCATAGACATGAATATATAATGATATTGTAGCATGAGTAATTCCTACAAGAGGGAATTTCTCATAATCTCTCATCTTGTAGATTACCAAGTGAGAACTTCATAATAAAAATCATCATATGCTTATGAGTACATTCACTTGAAATTATATATACTATGTGTCCCATCATAGTACGTTACCAAAAAATAGAATATTATTTTAAAATATCATCATAGCACATCAAGGATATCATTATAGATGGAAACACCTATGACCTTATCAATGTGACATATACTCTAGGAATTTTTTACATTGGAGGTATGAAGAACAACACATAATATGAATTAAGAAGTTTTCATAACATTCAATACATTGAATATACATGTAATCAAAGTAAAAAAACAATTGTTCCTATGACACCAACTCCAAAAAAAACTATCACTTAGATTAGAACAAACTTCCTACGATCTTCAGTCTTTTATAATTCTCATGAAATACATGTTTCTGATGAGTCAAGGATTCAATCAAGGGGTCTTACATGTTGTCTTCCATTGAAATACTACTCACTGCAACTTTACCTCTTCAATAAAAATCCCTCAAGATATTAAACTTCTAAATTATGTGCTTCTATCCCTGATGTGACCTTAGCTATTTTTCAAGATCCACCACTATAGTTTTATCATAATAGAGTGTGATGTGACATTTACTTCTATGTACCATGTTAAGCTCTTAGAAGAGTTTTTGCATTTATACTACTTCTTTAGTTTCCAAATTAGCCACAATATAATTATAATCTACTATAGAATCTAAAATGATAGCCTTATTTGATATCTTCTAGCTCATAGAACCTTCATTCAAAGTGAATCCCATTAGTGACTTCATGCTATCTTGATCGTTTTGGAAACTAGAATAAACATATCAATTGATAACTAGTTTTTCATCTTCACTATAAACAAGAAACATATTCTTATTATGCCTTTGATACTTAAGGATAGTCCTGACTTCCATCTAATGGACATCACCAAGAGTAGCTTGATATCATTGTACTTCACTTAATTCATATACTAGTTACTAAATTCAATTTATCTTCCCATGTTTATATTTAAATGTGGATCTAGTTATGTAGACACAGTTTATGATCCATACCCCTTATATATTTAGCTACACATGTCAGGGTTTGATGTGATTAAATAAATGGAAGATAGAATTCATGAATGTTTGATTAATGGAATCAGGATCCTACAAAGGTTTGGGAATGGTAACTGAAATAAACATGAACTAAGTAAATCACAATCATAAATAAAAGACTTACTTTGCAAAGAGAAATAGGAATTGAAACTAAATGCAATGGTGGGAATTTAATTCATTGAATAACAGAGGCTCCACGACTTTTGGATTAATAAAAATTCAAAAATACTAAGAGTTTGAGTGTTTGATAGGGGAATGGGAAAAAGGGTTCACAAAGGAGATGAAAGGGGGAAGAGGAGCATATTCAGAATTCTCTATTACTCTTCTTCTTATATAGGAATTTTCTGTCACGATGTGTAACTTTAATCCATGTCATTTTCATTCAAATATCTAGTGTGGCACGTGGTTCTCATGGATTTAGGAGGTTTTACTATTTACATAATGTGAGCAGGTCATTCACAATATGTACCTCATCTCTATTTGAATTTTCAATGGATTCTTCACAAATATTTGGCATAGGGCTTTGACTGGCTTCACAAATTGTCTGGTCTATTAACGATTTTTAGAATCATTTCCTTTAGTCCTCGTTTCATGGTCATGTATTGGCTTCACTAAATGAGGAAGGTTGTGATCCTCAGGTACACATCATGAACATTATCATCACGATGTGTAGTTGTCCAATTCTGTACTTTTTCTACCTTTTCTTTCTTGAAAACCTGTGAGTATTTTATTCCTATAAAATTAGAAACATACCACTTGCATTATCGAATAATTAAATGAAAAACTATGAATAATTGACAAAAATGTATGGATACAAATTAGGCTTATCAATAGGATACGCAAACACACTATTATGAAGAAATCACATTATTTTTTTATAGAAATATTCCCAAAATAAAAAATTGTATCAATATTTTATAAGTTATTAAATGTTTTTTTTAACATTATTCATATTATATAATTTGATAAATGATAAACCATGAGTATCTGAACCATCTCAAAATATTTTTTTATAACAATAATTTTATAACAAACATGTTATCTTATCATATAAGAGACCAAAATGAAAACAAACATCCTTTAATTCGATCCATATGCTTGAAAAATTACATTTCATTTGAAATCATGATTCAAAACCCATTTTCCTTATCATTTTATTGTGAAATAAAAAACTTATATATATTATTCTCTAGATTTTTAACTCTGATATATTTACAAGTGTTGTAAAACAATCAATAAATATCATACACACTTTAAATATGAAAAATTAATTTCTATAACAAAGATACCTAATATAAAAATTCATTATTGTTTCTAAAATTATTATAAGTAGTCCAAAAAATACATCCTATAAAAATAATTTCATTCCATACAAACATTAAATTTAGGTTTCAATGGCCTTGAGAGTCTACTTAGAGAAATATAGTTGGACCCTATAACTAAATTTTCTTATTCTAGTTTAATCTTTTACCAACATATAATATAAATACAACACAAGAAACTGGACATATCATTCCCAATTCATATATCCCAAACACTTTTAGAAAATTGTGTATAATTTTTTAGAATTCTTTTAAATTTAGTGACCATTCCAATAATAATTCCTAAATAAATTCAAAAACTATAGAAATACTTAGAGGTTATCTTTAGTCACTCTATGTCATTTAATAGACTCAATATTATTGAATATATTAGTGGATACAGAAAATAATTTTTTAATTTTTATTTTAATTCTATTGAAACCTTTAAATGAATCATTTTATGCTTACTACAAGAATCTAGATTTATTTATTGAATAATTTAAAAAGTAGGTTACTTAGGAAATTCTTTGTTTAATAAATATAATTTTCTTATCCAAAGAACATTTCTTGAGTTTTTATACATTATAGATAATTTTCTTACATTAATATCCATATTTTCATAAGCATGAACTAAAATCCACGTTTAATGATGATGATTATTTTATATCTACAACATAATCTGTCTTCAAAATGAGGACCACAATTAAATTTAATCACATCCATTAATTGGAAAAGATCCATATTTCATCATGATATACACAAGTTAACAACATAAATGATTATTATATATATATGGTATAGATTCATATAAATAATATCACATATTAATCTTGAATAATTTTATGGATAACTATTTACTCTAATCCAGGATATGGATGATCTCAACTCTATTTATATAGTGTCTTAATGGTTAGGGTTTTTTGGCTATGTTCAACCCAAATTAGAAATTAAAAATATGGCACCAAATTATTTGGGTCACCTCATTATTTTATTTATCTAAATAAGAAAATCTAGGGGAACTTAACTTTATTATAGACTACCAAGTTTGATGATCAAGGTTTTGAAAAGTTCCACTTGAGGACGAATATGACAGTAAGTAATTAAAATGGGATTTAATAACACCATATTATCACTTATTATTCACTTTACTTTTATATATACTTTTATTAATTAGTTTGGAATATCATTCCCTCTATATAATAAATATTTCCAAATGGTGTTGATGTGTAACTATTTTAACAACTTAGTGATCCTTTTAATAAACCAAATTAAAATACTACTATATTATACATATCCAAATACATCCAATTAATAAGTTACATGAATTCCTTTAATATAAAGTCTTAGAATAATATGAAATAAATAATCCCAAAATATGGATCTTGGAGTGAATGATATATGGCCTTACTTTTCAAAGAAATGTATAAGCCTCATAGACATTGAGTAGTCTTACCCAAAGTCCCTCTACCCAAGGATAATTTAATCATGGAAAATTTTTATTCCATAATAATTATAACACTTAATATACATAAATAAAAACTAAATACTTAATCCAATCTCATAACCCAATGTAATATAAAGCCAAGGTAGATTAAGACTAAATTAATTGTCGTATTGGCACATCTCTACTTGAGGTATGTTTTATTTTTAATCTTTAGGATGGTTCCATAATGGTTAGTACTGTGTTGGTAGGTTATTGTTCCTTCTAAAAGGATTATTGCAATTTATCATTGAAAATTGGTACACCACACTAGATTTCAATATTTTTTATCTTTGTAAGTACCTACACACAATGGGAAGAGACCCCCTACCTAGTTCAAGGTGTGTTTTCAGGTTTGGAATACTGGTGGTCTCCCTATACACCATGAACCAAAATGCCTCACCATAGACAATAAGGCCACTCCATTGTATTGAAGATGCCATAAATGGTCTAAAATGGTTAGATCCTTCTCTTTATAGGGTTTCTAATGGTTATTTCAGGTTTCATGGTGTGGTAATATTGGGACCACCATGGTCATAGTCTACATCCACCACTTTTTTGTTTTGTACATTTCAAGATTTAATGTAGATGGATTGGTTGAATTTTTTTTAGGAAGACGTTATTCATGTTTTTTAAAACCTGTAAGATATTTATGAGGGGGGTTTAATGTGGTTTTAAATCAATTTTTCCCTCCATTAATCCTTGATTATTCATTCCCATTCTACGGTTTTCAATTCGATGATTTTGAGAAGATATTTTGGTGTCAGTTTTTCTTTTTAGTGAGAACTATGGGATATTTGGTTCCTCTTGACTTTTAAAATCCATCTGTTATTGATTAATCAATGTTTTCTTGTCGGTCTATTGGTATATGGTATGTGGTTTTTCCTTTCCTCTATTGTTTTTCGGAGTTATATGTGGTATATGATCCCTCTCGTTTTGGTTTGTCTCGTTCTATAGAATTCTTGTTTGGTGATGTAAAATCCATAGTTTAGGGACACCTCTTTACGCTAGTGTATTTTTCATTCTCTTTGGGATTGTATATCATTATTGTCATTGTACTAAGATATATTCGAGGTTTTTTGTTCCATATCTAGTTTTTTTTTGTGAAACATATATCTTTTAGTTTTATAAAAAAACTTATAAATGATTATTGGCATGATTATTAGTCTTCTTGATATGTATTCATAAATGGGTTATCATGAAAGATATTTTTCATATTGTTTTTTTCATTGAAATATGTTTTAAAATCGCCATTAAATGGTTTATGTAATTGGGTTTAAAATCGTGATTTTTATGAAATATGGTTATTTGTAAATTGTTTTATTAAATGTGATAATCAGTTTGAAATATTTTAAAATTCATAAGGCATGGGACCCTTGGGTTCATATGAGGGGGTTTATCATTGGGACATGTCATTGTCTCTTTAACTGGTTCACTCATGCGTGTTCCTCTGTTCTTGAGATCCAATTGTTCTAAGGGCAAGATTCTCTAACACCATAGGGGGTTTATCCCTAGGTTATTCCTATTTTCCAAAAACCCTGTTGTTCTAGAAACTTTTTTAGTTAACTAAGTAATTACTTTATTAATTAGGTATGAGAAGCCAAGTTTGCTTAGACTTATGATGTCCTGGGGGTTATCTCCATTGTGATTTGGTTGTTGGATTGATTTTTTAATATCATTGATATAAAAATTATGCATGTTTGAAATGGTTTATATGAAAACGTGATTTTACATATGTAATATTTCATCTTATTTAGATCAATGAATAGGGTAAAATGTTTTACTGTGATTTTGATATAAATGTGAAAAAAATTCTATCATGCTATGTTTTTTCATATATTTGGATTATTTAACACATACATTCTATGGATACTTGGGTGGTATCCTACTGATATTGATTTACTCACACCATTAACAATCCCTCAGGGCTCTGTAGACCTTATGTTTTATAATGTGGGAATGGTAAAGAACCCATAGTGAGACAGGGATGTTTCATGATGGTTAGTCCTGGGTATCTCACGGTAACATAGTCAGATGTTTTCCATGTGTCAAATTATGTTTCATTTTATATTTTGGGTTTCCTTTCATTTTTTCCCTTTGGAATATAACTTGATTTTAGTGTTTTTCATTAGTTGTATTACTACTATTTCTAGTTTTCAATTATGGTATATTTCATTTCATATATTTTTTATGCTTGTATTCCATGTATTTTGTTTAAGGTTGGGAAAACTTTTCCCTATAGTTATTTTTAGATGATTAGGTTCTTGTCACTAGCCCATGGGGATTGGAAAAAATCTTTGGTTTATTCCATGATCTAGTTCAGAGCCTAGTTTGATGGATTTTTTAGATTGTGTTGTGACACATACCTATAATGTAACACTTTATATACATTTATGTAAATTTATTGAAAAAATTTTACACTTTAAAAAAAATCATGAAACCATTTATAATATAACAATATATATATATATATATACATACAAAAGGAATAAACAATTCATATATTTAATCATGAGATAAAAAAATTATGATCATATCATAAATAAATACATTATCAACACTTAATATTTTTTTCCATATATTATAGATATTCGTTAATTAAATAAATATAAACACTTTATATGTATCCCTTAATATGAGCACCTTCATATGATACTTTTATATGAAATATACTCTAAATATATAATATTTGAAAACTAAATACTATATACACGATCTATTGATATATTATGTACATATTTAGAATATCATTCAATTTATTTTATTGAAAACATGATCATATAAATCACTAAAACTCATTTCCATTTGGTTTAAATAATTGCATAAATAAGGAACATAATATGAACAATTTAAATTAAAAATTTTGAACAATTGATAATTTTAAATATTCAACCCTTTATATTTTTACATATTCTTTAATTTATAAACACTTTATAGATTATCCTTAAAATTTATATATAAAAAAATTATTTCAGAATTAAATTTCATATCATATAATTAAAAAAATATCTATATATCAATATTTGATATTATTGATATTAATGTATTAAACCTTCAAAAATAACTTAATAATTTGTTACAAAAAGGTGATATGACTCCAAAAAACCCATGAAATTTGTGACAAGTATGAAAGTATTTTCTAATGGAATGTCAACATTAAGGAATCTAAATCATATATATTGTTAGTAAATTTTAAATATGTGGTGATAAAAGTTGAAGAAACTATTAATGACTTCTTCATAAGAGTAAATGGGATTTTTAGAAACATTAGAATTTTTAGAGATACTTTGTATGGTTCTATTATTGTGAAGAAATTAATGATAAACTTCCAAGTTTGAGGTTTCGGAATATATATTTGATTTTTTTGTTAATTAATTGCATAATATGCTTATTTTCTCTCAAATGAAAATATATATTATTTTTAAGAAAAATGTCAAGGAGTATAAGGATATGTAATTGAAATCCAAGAAAAAATAAATTCGAAGAAATGGAAGATGACTAATCTAGTGAATCTAATGTTTATGAATAAAATATATAGAGTACAAGATGATAATGGATTTTATTTCAATGAAATTTTCAAACATAAAGGGTAATTTTATGGGTAAAATCCCACTAAATTATTTTACGATTGGTGGAATTTCCCCCTTTGTAATTTATTGTCCAAAGTAAAAAAGAAATTTGTGACTATGAGGATGATGATCAAGAGAAAAAGTATTTAGGGAAACCAATTGTGTAAATATTCAAAGGAAGTTAAGAAAAATGTTGAAAACAAGAAAAGGATCACTATAATAAAAATAAGTTTTATGACGAACTAAGAAGAGAAAGACCACTCAAATAAAGTTAGTCAATATGAGGAGAATATATTTATGAGGTATCTAAAATATTTATTTCCCACATTGATAAACACAATGGTACTCAGGAGGTGATGAAGAAGGATAAGATACTTATATTCAATGCATGTTGTATTATAAACTAGAGGATTTTCTTGAGGAAAATATTAAACCCCAAAAAATAAATGTAGTATATTATAGATAGTGGATGAGAATAAAAATGAATAATAATAATACATTCTTATGAGTGTAGCTCACTATATTCAATAAATCAAGAATCTTTTGGTAATATTTGAAGAACAATATATTATTTTCAAATTGTTTGAATAAAAAATATATCAAATGGAGGGATGTTTAATAAGCCACCATCAAAGTGTCTTGATGCATAAAATATCTAAAAATGAGATAATATTATAAAAAAATCTTTGGAAAAAATGATAAATCGTCTCAAATTCTTCTGAATCTTTTCCCAAAAAGTTTTGTAAAATCTAATCCTAATAAAATAAAGGTAATTAAATCTATTTTCACTAACATTATATACTCTAAAACGAAAATTGGGTATTTTTGGCTAATAAGATTCATTATAAATATTATTCTACATCAAAGGATGAAAAGTTAAACAGGAGAAGTAATAAATTCCTAATAAATGGGAAAATAGAGGCATAAAATAAAATTGTACAACAATGAAAAAATTCAAGATAAAACTCATATCAATATATAAGATTATAATTCTAAGGTTATTATTAGTTTTTTGGAATATTTGGGTGATAATATAATGTTTTTTTTTAAAAAAATCTTCTAGTAATTTTAGGTGAGAATTAAAGGGGAGAAATTCTGACTAAAGTCATACTGAGAGAAGACTTAATCACTTTATACACAAAATATAGATTTGATTGTTTAGAAGAAATGTGTAAAATATTTGACCAAAATTTCCATTGTTTTGAATAATGTATGAATACTCTTCAAAGATATTTTCCTCTACTAAAGGATATAATAAATTCTATAAAATATAAAGTAGTTATGGTCACTAATAGGTATAAATGCTTTAAAATCTAATAGGAATAGAAATTATTGTATTCTTGAAATTAGTTATTACACTGACATGAGAGTTTAAAAAATTATATTAAAAAACACAGAACCCTATAGGAAAGGTAGGTTTGGTTTGTGAATATAATATTTTTGAAATATATTAGAGTTTTTATCATATATATTGAATACTAGAAATTGAAATCTTGAGATTTTTTACTGATGAAAGGCCTAAAAAATAATTTTTTGTGTATAAAAAACATTATATTTTTACTGGTAATTCAACTATCATAATATTATAAAAATAGTAAGAATTATTACAAAGGGGAAATAATAAGTGGTAACCTATTCCAAATTAGAATTCCGAGTAACTCTTATTATCTCAGTAAAAATGATAATAATAAACATTAACATAGAAAAATTTTCCATATCTAAAAAAATAATTTGAGTAGAATATCAAAGGATGATGTGGTTAGAGTCATACACAAGTTTAAAATTGAAATATATGTTACTTTAAAAAAATTATAATGTGGAATATTTTACTAGGGAGTCACAAAAGACTGGAAATCTAGTCCACTAGGTTACTTAAACAAATACACTTTTATCTTTTTAAGCTAATGAGACATCAAGACACTGGATTTTATCTATATTATATTTCGTAAAATAATTAATTCACTATGATTACTAGTGTGATATTCATGAAAAACAATTGTAGTAGAGATGTTCAAAATATTCAAAATAAAAGTTGTGAAAGAGTTGGGGGAGTATATAAATAATTTAAGAAATTATAATGGAAGGGATTTCAATAAAATTTATTATGAAACATATATTTCTAATTATGGTATTAAACCTTAATATATTAAACCCTATACAATCAGGATTAAAGGAGTTTCATAATGGAAAAAATAGAGTCTTGGTTAAAATAGAAAGAATTATGCTTACAGTGTTTAAATGATTAGAATTATTTTGGAGATAATATGTAATTATAAATAAAAATATTCAATGTATTTTATTACTGAAGCTTAAATAAATAATATTTATTCTTAAATTTAGTCTAATAAAAAACTAATTATGAATTATTTCATTCGGTTTCATAGTCTATACATTATGAAGATCTAAAATTTTGATCTTTGAAAATTTGGTGAAGAAATTGAATAATGATTTTTAAAGGGATATTTATCTAATTTAATAGGTTTTAAATACTAAAATATATGATAATATAATCTATTTGATAAATATAATTTAAATATCATTGAAAATAAGATCAGTTTCAAAGATATATGCGTAAGTGATTTTGAATAATAGCATGAAGAACTCTGAAAAAGATAGTAAAAATAAAGGTTTTTATGAACCCAATATTGTCAATACTTATTATTATTAGTACAATGATGGTGGAGATATTATTGGGTATGGAAAACTAATGTTTTTAGGCTTAAATATCATATTGAAATTGCAAATACATTGGAATTCTATAATGACCAATATAAATCCTAAAAAACTAAGTCTTAATAATCTAACAACTCTAATTCCCATTATTGAGAAACAATCTGAGAGCAGTTAAAAATATTTATGGGATAAATTATATAGAATTTGGAACTGGATAAAATTTAAAATAGCTAAACATGGGATATTATTCCAATTCTTGAAGGGATGACTATTATTATAACCAATTCGTTATTTTGAAAAAAAAAATGATAAAGGTGAGATTTTAAAAAATAAGTACACATTAGTTTGAAAATGATATTCTCAAGAGGATGAAGTTGACCTTGAGGAAAACTTATCAACCATTTCAAGAATTATTACAATAAATATATTTTTATCTATTAAAATACATTGATGATATAAATCTTATCTAATGGATTTGAAATATACTTTAATAAATACAGAACGTTATAAAGAAGTATTTATTAAAAAAATTACTCTTAATAATTATAGTATTATGGTTTTTAAGATTAATAAATCCTATAATTTATAAAAAGTTCCCCCACTATCCTACTATTCCAAGTTCAATAAATTCTTAAAAGAAATGAATTTCACCAAAAGAAAAGTGAAAAATGGCATATATTTAAAAATTATTATCACATATAATGTTTTTTCATTGATCATATAGATGATATAATTTTTATAGAAAATATTGAGTATTTTATTAAGGGATTAAGAAACCAAATAATATTCATTTAGATATTCCATTACTATAATAGAGGAGTTTATTTATATTATTTCAAGTTATAAAGAAACAAAATCATATTTTTCATATTTTAGGATAAATATTAAAACCAATTGTTCAAGTAATTTGGAATATAACTCTCTAAAGAAGTATTGACACCCAATATAGTTGGCGTGAAATTAATAATGGACTAATTATGGTAATGTATGAAAGAGAATAACTATATAAAGATTATTGGAATCTTAATTTATCTTACAAAGTCAAGAATGGATATTCTTTATATTGTAAAATTTTGTTCGAGATACCTAATTAATCTAAATGAAATTTATATTCCAAAATAATCCATATATATTAAAAAAAATTAGATATGTTTTGATGTTCAATTAAAATAATGATTTGAAATTGGTTGAATTTAGTAATGTTTTTTTGGCTTGAGATTTTAAAGATAGTAAATAATCCAAAATAAGAAAAAAAATTAGGTGTAAGTAATATAAGTTGATATTTTAAATAATAAAACTCTAAGACTTTGAGTAATATTGAATCTTAGTATGTTGTTATTATATATTCATAGAGAAAAAATATTTTCATTAAAGTGTAATCATAATATCTAAAGATAAAATTTGATGAAACAATGTTATAAAATATGAATTAAAATTGTTTAGAAGGATGGTGAAGAAGTAATGAGGAATAAAAAAAGTAAAAGTAGATTTATTTGGTTAACAAATAAGTTCAAAATATTAGGAATTGTGTATGAATATTTAAATTACCTTTTGTTTCAAATTATTATCTTACATATATTTTTAGGCATAAAAAATTTATAAAATATAGATCAGAAACTATGTATTACCATGATGATTCATTGTATGGAGGTGGGGATATTTTTTGTAGTCCAATATATAGTTAGAAAAAACCACATGATGTGTTGAATCAGTATAATAATAATAAAAACCATAAAAGTTTTTTCAAAGTTATACTGAATGTTTTGGAAGGTTAACCTGAAGATAACAAATAAAAAATTATTTACTTAGAGAATTAATTGTGAATATGTCAACATGTTCCTGATAAAATTAATCTAGTGAGTCTTAAGTTGTGATTCAAGAAAATGTTTATGATGGGAAAAGAATATTAACTTAGGGGTTATTGAGAAGCCTTTATAATCAATATAATTATTTGGGAGAAATTAATAGTAAAGTTTAAACACTAAGTAAGAAGTAAACTCAAAGTTTGAAATTATTAAAAGCCATATTGCAGTATTTTATGGAAATTTTTCCTCATCATCAAGTATAAAAGGATGGCCGACAATTCAACATAGAGTTTGAGGATACTGAGAGTGATTGTTCATCAAGTTCACAAAAATCCATATAGGTGAGGAGAATAATTTTTGATTATAGAAATTGATATTTTATATATTAAGGATATGAATATTTATTGAAAAATACATATGATCAAGTTCAACCTTCATTTCTTCCAAATATTTATTTTCTTAGAGATGAGAAAAAGAAAAAATTTCTAAAATTGTACTTCTAGATTTTGATATTATAGATTCTAAAATTTTAGCTATTGATGTTTTTTAAAACGTGATCATGTAATTATAATTATTGTCATCAAGGCTTGGTGTAATTCATTTGGTTTGGAAGAAACCAAGAGATAATAGACCATTCTATTTCTTGTTTGGTTACTTTAAAACTCGTGGGATTTAGCATAATTATATTTAAGATAATTATTTATAGAGATAGTGTTTCTTAAATCTTGATACCTTCCTACATTTTGTAGTTATATTATTATATCATTGGAAAACAAATTTCTCAGACTTGACAAAAATACAAGAAGGATATAGTCACCCTCCTTGGGAGTGAAACATGTAAAAATATTGTGTGCCTTCTTTTACATTTAATTTTTGAAACATATGAGTAAGGGTGAGAATTAAATATTCATAGGAACTAGACACTAAAAAGTTATTGGGTTTAATTTCATAAAGTAAATTGTAAAAATTGGATTATTGATTCAACCCACACCCCCTTCTTAGTTGTTGGTTCAGGGCATAATGAAAGCATGTTGAGGTAGTTGAAATATTAAAATTCATTTTAATAATATTTTTCTGAAACCAAGAGAGAGAATATTTCATGTCAAATTTATAATTAATTCGTAAAATATTTGAATAAATAAATACCTGAGCTTAGGAAATTTATTTATTGGTTAATGTTGATTATCTGAAAAGACCCTTTTATTTACTTTTGTAGTGATATGAGGATAGGATCCATCTAGCGAAGATCCAACTGTGCTCCTATGATTTCTAAGAAACACCACTAAATCAAAAGGTTCTTCCATGGAGAGTAAAATTTCTTGCATTGTTAGTTATTGATCAGTTGTTCTTTGGTCTTAAAGAAATTTCTCTTGCACTTCTTATTCTTGAGATAGATAGAGATGGATGAGTTGAGAGAGAATTTATTATGCCCAAAAATTATCTATTACCAATTTTTGATACTCTAAATAATAAACATAGCTTCTTATATATGGAGTTGGTATTTAAGTTAAAGTATTATTTAATTTCATACTGGCCATTAAATAACAGTTATTAATCTCAATAAATCTTATACCGCATAATATTGTTTGTATAACTATTATTTTGCAGCATAAAAAAACATGCACAATGAACAATATTATATAATAGTCAAGCTAATTAATATATTTCACTGGACTCAACCTTAGTCAACTCTAACTCCTCTAACATTTATTGAACTGAATAAATATTTTATTAATAAATAAAAATTTTATTCACTATCTAGAAAATAAATATTTAATAAAATATTCAATAAATAAAATAAGTATTTTATTCACAAGATGATGAATAAATATTTATTTAATTTATGTGAGGAATATAACTTATAATAAATTATTTATTTGAATTTAGAATAATATATATTTCATTAAATAAAATCAAATAAAAAAAATTGAGATCAATGGAAACATTGAGTGTGTGACCCTTTCGGATTATTTCTCATTGGCATTAGGTGGGCCTGCCTAAAGTACAATATTGTTGTCTAGCAGTGGGTCAAGGAACCCAAGAGAATGAACATAATGACTCAACATCAACAACCACATATGATAACTCAGTTTGGGATATAATCCACTTGTTATAATATCTCTTCCAACAGGTTTCATATCCATGTCACTAACCCATATGCTCGATAAGACTTTCTTTGACTATCTAAAATAAACACATCGGTAAATTAGGGACATGAAATTTAATGTGATGGTTCTATTCCAACAAAATTGTTGATATATTAGCTTCCCTAAATATGGAAGGGAAAATCTTTTATCAACTTATTCATTAATGAAATCTCACTCATGACGCACCCAATGTGTCCAAATTCACCATAAATCATTATCATAATGGTTTATAAAATACATATAAGTATGTCAGTTGTGACATGAATTAATAATAATATTTAAGTCTAAGGACCATCATAGTATCTCATAGACATGAATATTCGTCGATATCACAGCATGCATAATTCCTACTGAAGGGAATTTCTCATAATCTCCCATCATGGAGATTACCAATTGTAAACTTCATGAGAAGAATCTTCATATGCTTATTAGTACATTCACTTGAAATTATATGTACAATGTGTCTCATCGTAGTACGTTACCCAACAATAGAACATTATTTGAAAATATAATCATAGCACATCAAGGATGTCATTATATAGGGAAACACCTATGACCTTATCAATGTGACATATACTCTAGGAAATTTTTACATTAATGTTATGAAGAACAACACATAAAATTAAATAAAAAGTTTTTTTAATATTCAATCCATTAAATATACATGAAATCATAGTAAAAAACAATTGTCCCTAGGACACAAACACTAAAAAACTCTCACTTAGACTGGAGCCAACTTCCTACGATCATCAGTCTGCTAAAATTCTCATGATAGACATGTTTCTGATGAGTCAAGGATTCAATAAAGGGGTCTTCCATGTTGTCTTCCATTGAAATACTACTCACTGCAACTTCACCTCTTCAATAAAAATCCCTCAAGATATTATACTTCTAAATTGTCTTCTTCTATCCCTGATGTGAGCTTAGCTCTTTTTCAAGAACCACCACTATAGTTTTATTATAATAGAGTGTGATGTGACATTTACTTCTAGGTACCTTGTTAAGCTCTTGGAAGAATTTTTACATCTACACTACTTCTTTAGTTTCCAAATAAGCTGAAATATAATTAGACTCTACAATAGAATCTACAACCATATCCTTATTTGATATCTTCTACCTCAAAAGACCTCCATTCAAATTGAATCTCATTAGTGACTTCATGCCATCTTGATTGGTTTAGAAACTAGAATCTACATATCACCTGATGACTAGTTTGGCATCTCCACTATAAACTAGAAAAATATTCTTAATATGAATTTGATACTTAAGGATAGTCTTGACTGCCATCCAATGGATGTCACAAAGATTAAACTGATATCATTATACCGCACTTAATTCATAGGTGACATCTAGATTTTACATAACTCAACATACATGATTGACCCAATCGTTGATGCATATGGAATTCTTATAATTATATTTATTTCCTCATGTGTATGAGGAGACATTTTTATGGAGAGATGGATGTCCTGTGATGCTGGCAATAATCCCCACATATACTGTTCCAGATATTATCCCTTAAGTATCACATAATTGTATGTACTTGGACTTAGGTGGATAATTTATTGGACATATCACAATGGCTCTTGATCCAAATAATATATTCTACCTCTCCCTAGTACTTTATAGAGAATCCTTTATTCAACCATGCCTTAACCAACTGTTAGAATGGTATTTCATGTTCAATTTGTAATGTGTCATCAATATATACAATTAAGAAAATAATTTCACTCACAAAATATCTTTTATAGACTTGGGACTCTTCTTTTTTGTTATGAAACCAAGTTTATTTATGTCCTCATCCAAATTAATTTTCCATGACTGGAATGTTTTATTTTACCCATAATCATATATTTATACATTTCATACCTTATTGGAATCCTTTGGAGTCACAACCCCTTCAGGCTATGACATATATAAATATTCTAGAAGGTTCCCATTATAGGAGGCTATTTTGATATCTATTTTCCAAATATCATAATCATGGAAATATGAAAGGGTATGTAGAATTATGAATGATTTTATCATTGAAACCGGTGAAAAAGGTTTTGTCTTAAATAATTCATTGATGTTGATTGAACCTTTTTCAACCATTAAAACCTTATAAGTATTGACTAGTCCTTTTAGGTCTTGTTTATTCTTGAATACCAATTTGCAACCATCGATCTTTACATATTTTGTAGGGTCTATCAAAATCCATGATTTTTTTGGTACATGGAATCAATTTCATAATTCATGACTTATTTCCACATCTAAACATCTCTATCACATACTGCTTTCTTATAGCTTAGAGGATCATTATTATACACTAATATTGAGTCACCACCCTCAATGACTATAAAGACATACCATTTTGGTTCTCAAAAATATCTAATACTCCAAAATAGAAATTGGGTTTCTAGGATAATTTCTTCTTATATGGTGCTTTGTTGAATTTTTTCATGTGTGTACACTTGTGTATCATGATAATGGACTTCATAGAAGTCTATCCCACTCCCATTATCTCTTCCAAACTTATGATACTCATCATGAAATGTGGGATTTATGTCGACGAAAAACTTTTTTTAGAAGGATTGTAAAGGTAGTATCCCTTTGATTCATTGGGATATACTCTAAAGATACACTTTGTGTCTCGGGGTGAAATCATGTAACGTGAAGAGGAATTAACAATTTCTTCGCAACCCCACACATGTAATTAAGATAACCCACATTTTTTTCCATTCCATAATTGGTATGGTATACCATATGTTAATTTAGTTGGCACTATGTTTAGTATGTATATTGTTGTTTGTAATGTGTATCCCTAAAAGGTTAATGGGAGACTCACATGACTCATCATTGATCTCACCATTTATAACTAGGATGGTCTCTCCTTTCACTTACACCATTCCAAATAGTCATATAAAGAGGAGTGAGTTGAGATAAAATCCCAAAAACCCCTAGATAATTTAGGAAGTCTTGATTAAGAAATTATCCACCATGGTATGAGAGAAGTTTATTAATCTTCTTACCAAGATGGTTCTCAACTTAATTCTTATATTCCTTGAAATTTTCAAAATATTTCAACTTATACCTCATTAAGTAGAGATATCCATATCTACTAAAATCATCAGTAAAAGTTATTAACTATGTGTACCCACCCCTTTCTACAACATGCAATGTAATAAACATATTAGTATGAAGTAATTCCATAATATATTTATCCCTTTAACTTTTCCCAAAAAATGTGGATTTGGCCATTTATCCTTGTAAAAAAGTGTATCATACACCAAGTTGTTTCAGTTTAGAATATTCTAAATATCCATATTTATGTAATTTTGTCAATAAACTTTAATTGACATGACCCAGATGGTAGATCTAAAGTTAGGTGTGGTGTGATTCATGAGAAGATACATCATTATATACTGACAATAATTAGTTCATGTAATGCAAAATTTGAAAATAAATCCATCTGTATCAAGTCTGGATGTAGATATAATTTCTTTGGTAATTGAAGGAACATAATAACAACCCTTTAAAACCAAGATCATTTTGGTTGGAAATGAGAGGTGGTAGTTCCTGATAGCTACATCAACAAGTTTAGCTCTGTTGGCTGCTCGAATATCTACCTCTCCTAAATCAACTTTTTAAATCTAATTGGTTCCTGTAATTGAATAAATATGTGATCACCATAAGTTGTATCTAATACCCAATTTTTAAAAATATATAAATATCACTTCATAACAAACACATGTCAGGATCCCCCTTTATTATTTGTATCAGAGAATTTTTTCTTCTAGTGGCCCTTTATGCACATGAAAAATAGATATTATCTTATTCCATTGCTTTCCCATTTATCGTTTTCATTATGGAAGGGATTGAAGAATGTTTTTGTTTTAATCTCTTATCTTTCCCTTTCAGTTTGTTCACCATTATGATGGAATTTTTTTAATGCTTCATATTAATGTCTACTTGTAAAATAATACTAAAAATTTCAGGACGAGAATTATCAATGTTTTTTATATTAAAATTCAAAAAAAATCTAGATAACCTCTAAGGGAGTGATGCCAGAATGAGGTTAGTGTCCAATTCTTCAGGGTGTTTAAACCCCAGATCCTCTATGCTCTCAATTTATCCAATGATATTGACTATGTGAGGCATAGCTAGGGAGACATATCCAATATTTCTTTGAAATATCATCTTGGAAATCTCAAAATGTTCCTATCTAGTTCTTTCCTAGTAAATATCATAAAGTTTCTCAATAATTTTTTACACATCCATGTTTTCTTGAGTCTTCATTAGTTTACTAGAAATCAAAAAATATCATAAAAATTTGAATGTAAACCACGTCGCTCAATTTTTTTCCATGGAAAAAGAAATCTTTATCACTTTTCTCTTTAGTAGGTAGATCAGTAATTGAGGATTCTAGCATGTAAGATTTTTTGTCATTATGTAGAACAACCTGAAGGCATCTAAACCACTCAAAGAAGTTATTTCTAGTTAGGAGGTTAACATTCTCCACTATTGATGATAGGGATGGTGTGGATGATGAAAATTTCATTTTATTATATAATTAAAAGGATTTTATGATTAGTAATTTATATGATTACAAAATAAGTGAAATATAATAAATTAAATGTTTTAATTTATTTATTTATTAAATCTCCAACTTTTTTATAAAATCACAATATCCCTCACCATAGAACTAGGAATGTCTAGTTTCCTTTAAATTATAATGGAAATAATCCATGTTACTTTTATTAATGTTCCAAATTGTTTTCATGAAAACTGTAATAAATTAATTAGGAAGGTGGACTTTCCAACCAAAGACATTTCGCTCCTTGATCGATTGAGTTGATTCCCCTATCCCAAAATCCAGACATGGATTTCTTCAACAATTTCTTCCAAATATTTAGTGAACAAACTTTGGACACTAAAATCAATAAAATTTATATTCACAAAATCCCAAAATTTCATGAGAACTCCCACGTAAATGTAAGTGTTCATTATTTTTTCATGTACTGCATATAGTTATATAGTTGCATTCGCAATCAACTAATGGAAGGTCGAGTGAGACATAATATTTAATTGAGGGATTTAAATTTATTATGTATAAATTTTACCTTGTTTTATCCTTTACACAAATTGTTAATATTTATGCATAATTAATTTTCATATTTTTTCATTAATTCATTTATTTATTTGACCACTGTCATGCATCTATAAAATAAATGATTTCATAGACAACAATAAATAAAAAATTAAACTACTTGTTCATGAGATTATATAATTGTTGATTTAATGAGGAGACATTAAATCAAACTTTGACCTAGGGGAAATAACTCCTATTTCAGGTTTTTGTAACACCTGAATCTTCCACAGTACACTTCTCTTTGAATAATGCAATAGCTTGTGTTGTATGCAACTTCGAGTTCTAGCACACCACAACCAATAAAATTAGCCATTTGGAATAGTAATACCCACTTTTTTAAATTTTATAAATTTAATTTTTCAAAATGGTCTTCATTTTTGGATTCATTATATCACAATTATCTGAGGGTGAATTATTGGTATTTTTCTGAAAATATTCAATTTTCGATGAATAGTGAAAAACATCACGTCTTTGTTCAAAACCAACTTTTTATTTAAATAATAAGTTATTTTATTTAAATTCATTTTAGGTCACAATAGATATGTAATACCTATATATGTTCAATGTATTTCATTGGATTCATTTTATAATAAGGTTAGATATATAAAATTTTATATAACTTTTTAACATCTTTTACCCACCTTCTATGCATGTTAACAAATTTGCATAAAATTTAATTTTTCCACCTATATGTATTGAATTTCAAAAATCAGAGGAACACATTTTATGTCAGTAAGTAAAATGTTGTTCAATAGGATGAAAATAATTTTTGGTGAATAGTAACTTTTGAATTTTATTTACCACAGTTAAAAGTAAATAGGGTAATTAAAGGTAAAAATTATATTCTTATTACCCTAATACATGTCCTAATTCTATTGGATAAGGGTTTTCCGACCAAATTTAACCTTAGGAATAAAATATGATCCTTTTGGTCCACCTGGATTAGATTAGGACATTCATTATTATTTTATTTAAAGAAGAGTTAAAAGTGTAAAATTCAGTGTTAAATAACTAATCCATTTTTAATATAGGGTTGTACATAAGATAAATTTGACTATAAATATTCATTAGTAATCCAAAACAATTTTCAAAAATATTTTTTTATATTTATAATTTTTATACATTAAATAAATAGATTTATTTATGACACAATGATGATGCAGTAATTACATAATTAATGAAAAATTAAAATAATTGATATTAAAAATATGAAAATAAATGTAAATTGAGACTTTTTATGATTTCCAAAAAATTTATAGGTTAACATGACATGTTAGGGTTGATTAAATAAATTTTTTTCATAGTGATAAATTTTTTAAGACTTTAACAAAAACAAAATACCCAATAGCGTCAAAATTGACATAACTAAGTTTTTAATAAAAATACTATATTATTAATTAATATAATATTCCTAAAAATATAAGGTTAGGCCCAAGGAAATATATAAAGTTATATATATCAATAATGAACCATTTTGGGTTCTCTTTTCTTTTATAGTAAGTTTATTAACCATTTATTATAATAATAAAGGAATACATGTTAACAGTTATACTATTTAACTAAGAGGTAAATCTAAAAGATATGGTTAATATGGTGACCTAAACCTATTTAAAACCTATTGGTTGAGAATTTTGTGACCCTGGACCACCTTTTCCTTGAAATAAATCCTTTTAGAGCCATTATAAACTGAATGTGATTGTATAATAAAATAATATTTCAAACATTTCTGAAAGTGATCCTCACCTATCTTATAAAAGGGTACATCCCATTCTCTAAAAATCACAATTCCAAAACCATTTGGCTTAGAAAAACCCTACTCTAATATCCTCCCAACCACCCTCACTTCAACATATATTCCTTACTTTGATCAGAAATATAACCTATGGTGACATTTTTATCAAATCAAAAAGAAACACCCAAAGAAGAGGTAATAACTTCACCACATCTTTCAAGGTTCTTTTATTCTTCCACTTCCTCTTTCATTGTTGTTTCCATAAAAAATAATAAATCCAGTACCTTTTACATAATTTGGTATTATTATAAATATGGTACAACCGTATTCATAATTCTATCCATCCTATGAATGACAAGTCACCATACGTGCGTATGTATGGCTTACCGTCTCCACATCATGGTGTATTTTGTTATTCAAACACTTCATTGTTTGGATAGGTATAATAATGAGTATAATTGATATAAATAATAAATATAAAATGTTAATTATTCTCTATATATGATATACCATCTGATTATATATTATTTCACAATCAATAGAATGATATTTTCGCTCGTTCGTACGTACAGATTACCGTCACCACAAATGCGATGAAATTAATTCCCCATTATAACCATTAAAGAATAATTTTCATTTTATGATTAAAAATAATGTTTAATAACTTAATATCAATCTCTATATTAATCAAATACATCCTATCCATAACAAACATGACTTATGTAACAAAACATATAAAGGGAAATGAATCAGTTAACTACTGAAACAATGATACTACTAAAATATTATTAACAAAGAAATATTAGAAGATCATATATGATGTCATATTTATGTATGTGGTTCTTGTATAATTTAATAACAATGATTTAACTATTATACAGGAAGTTAACGTACCCTAGATCAATGAAAAGTAAAAGGTAAAGGTTAATTCTACAATCCCTTCATTATCTGAGGTTGTTTATACATGAGTATCTACTGGGACCACTTTCTCATCCACATCCAAGTTTATTAAAAATGTATTTAGAAACATTTTTTACTATTCCCTATAATATGGGTAAAATTCATTTATACCCTAGTTTTATTTTTACAAAAAAAAATTAAATGAATCTTTCTGTCATTTTCCAAGCAAGGTACTTTATGATCTTTTTGAAAAATTAAGGAAATAATGTTTTTATGACATATACGGCGAGTGCGGCTATTTTACACCATTATAACACATTTGAAGCTTCCCTTACATGATTATAAAAATATTTTCAAAAATAAGTGTTTTCTATTATAATTATGTAACTTTTAAATGATTTGAAATTATAAAGATATGTTTCTATCAAATAGTTTTGATTTCATCAATGTCAGCATCATTTAATGCATTTTACACTAGTTTGAAGTTGATTTATTATAATAAAATCTTCCATATTGAATAGAAATTTTTGTGATATGTTTGAATATAGATGTGTTGTTTTTATACCATTTATGGTTTATGGATAAAGTATTGACCTTTCGTTTGAATGTTTTAATACGAATGTTTATGTTGTGTTTCATCCTTTTCATATGAGGAAGGTATTGGACTTAGTAAGTGATGGGTGGAGCCCGCTATAGCTCCTCTATGCATCGGTAGGTCTCATGAGATAAACTAGTGTCTTCACAGAAGGTCTTGACAAAATCATAGTTGTAGTCTTGGAATGAGGCCTTGATTATGTGGTTTTAATGTATGGAATTATGCATTCCGTCATTTTAAAATTGGATATTGATATTACATGTGATTATTCGACTAGTAGAATATCCATGTGAATAAGTAAATGGAATTATTTGATTTATCTTTTCCATATTATTATAAATATTAATTTTAAAAGGCTTGTGTTTTAGTATTATATATTTCTTTAAATGTTTATGCTTATTTATAAAAGGTCCCTCTATATTTTCATCCTTTCCCAGCACTGGAGATCATCCATTTCTATGTTTTTTTTTCCAGGATGTGAAAACATATACTATTATTGACCTACAGGGATAGGCTATGGGATATGAGAGTGTTCAAAGGAGACACAATGTTTTTTATATTTCATAACATAATGTAAGACTTTTATATGTATCCAGTACTTCCAAGGATACTAAACTATTCAGTCTTTTAAGACCTTATCTCTTGCGATCATGACAATGTTATGTAATAATGTACCAACTCTGCATAACTAGGGTTTTTTCATAATAGTTGGTATTAGAGAAAGTATCATATGAACCTTGGAAGCAAGATTTAGAAAAAAAACTCTCATTATAGAACATTACCCTAAGATAGACTTTGGGGATTAGTACAGAAAAATGTCTTGGAATTTTGGTAGTATAGATATTTTGTGTATTTTCCATAAAATATATTCCTATCTGAATATGAGAAGGTAGAGGAGGCTCTATCACATATGTACCTAAGAGTGAAAACTCTGACAAGGGGTTTTGTGTTTGACCCGGGGTGTCCTGGTATACAACAATGGGTCTTGTTTCACCCTTGGTTATGAAAGTCTGGGGGGATATTTTTATGATAATTCACATTTTCATTACAAATAATTTTGAAGGATTTATGAGTAAATAACTCCTAAAATAAAACATTTTTTTTTGTGATTATGGATTATAATCATTAACTATTTAAATTAGGTTAGGTATTTTACTAGTTTGGAATGTTGTATTATGATTCATAAACTAATATAGTGTATTACATTGTTCAGAAATGGTGCCTAGAGGATGGAGTGGAAACCATATCAACGCACATAATAAATGTAGGGATTTCCCTCCTAATCAAGATAATTATTGTGGAGATGGTGAGGCAACTGATTCAGAACAACTTATAACCGTACTGTGACAACTCACCCAGGTGAGGAATAATAACCTTACCTATATGGATCACCCTGATCCACAACATGGAGGATCAATGTTAGACCGCTTCATGAGGAAACAACCACCAACATTAAATGGGAATACCAATTCATTTTTAGGTGAGCAATGGATAAGTTCCTTAGATAAAATATTTCATGCTTTTGGGAGTAGCGAAAGGGAAAAAGTTTTCATGGTACTTTATCACCTCACTGGGGATGTAGATCAATGGTGGTCATTGATTCAAAACACAAAGGTTGATGAAGAAGTTTCAAATATGGAATGAAGGGAGTTTGAATAACTTTTATTAGAAAAATACATTCCTCATGACCATCGAGTGGATATGGAAAGACAATTTATGAGTCTGACGAAAAAGGAGGATTATAATGTCACAATGTATTAGGCTAACTTTACAAGGTTAGCAAGGAATGAAGTAGTTATATACGCAACACAAGGAGTAATATTGATCGATTCTTTTAAGGGTTAAAACCATTTCTCCATCGAGCATTAGTCTCAAAATCCTTCTCGTCATACGAAGATATTGTCTCATGTGCTATCAAGACAGAAACAGAATTCTCTAAGTCTTATGACTTTAAAGCGAAGAAAGTGAAGAAGAGATCTACTGAAAACATTGGAAATGGAAATAAGGGGAATAAGAGAAAAGTTAAATTTCCATCCTGTGGTAAATGTGGGAAGAAACACCTTGGTACTTGGCTGAAGGGAATGAGATTCTGTTATAAGTGTGGTGAAAAAGGCCACTAAGCTTGTGATTTCAAGGAAAAGAAAGAGGTTATCAATGTTGAATACTACAATTGTAGAGAAATGAAGCATTATTCCAATAAATTTCCTAAGCGCCAAGGAAACATACCTCAGAAAAGGAAAAGGGAGAAAGGCTAATCTTATACAATCGTTAATTCTGAGTTTGAAGCTTCGAATGAAGTGGCGGTAGGTAATTTAATGGTTTCCTCAAATTTATCCAATGCTTTAATTGATTCTGGATCATCACATTGTTTCATATCTTCCCAGTTTACTAAGAAAATTAGGTATTTCCAACTTTATTTATATAAGGCTCCGGCATTAAACCTTACTTAATATTGAATTAAATAAATAATTCACATTGAGGATCTTTTCAGGTTTAGAGTTTTAGAGAATTAGATCATGACTATTACATCTCAAAAAATTACAAAGTAGACACTTCTAATAAGTTTCCATAAAATAAAAACAATTAAAAAGAAATATGTCTAGTTCCATGTTTTAGATAGCATGACTTTACCTTCATCTCCTCCTTGACCCTATTCCACATTAAGTCCTATGAAAAACATTTCAAAAAAACTTGGGGTGAGCATATAAATCTCAGTAAGGGATACACAATGAATGAAAACTATTAGTTTTTCAAAACAACAAGTAAACCATGTATACTTTATCAAAGTAATAATTTTCACCTTTATGACGTAGTAAAAACTATTAACTGAAAAAAAAAAGATCATTAATTACCCTTTTGTAACCAAAATATTACCATAAAACCCATATAAAGAACACATAACATATAAAGGTAACTTGGGACATAAACATACTTAAATGGAATAACAATACGGTCGACTTCCACACATATCACTTAATAGAATAGCCACAAGGCTGACTTCCATACCCAATGCATTGGAGGTTATAACGTAACCACTTTTCCTGGTATTCACGGCACCACCCATCATATGGTTCATCACGTAACCACCAGTCAAATGTCCAAGTACCATTATAAAATCATAAGACATAAAACAAATATAATGGAACGAAAACATTTCCACACTTTGATCACAATATATCACTCGAATATATTGACATAACAAATCCATTATAAAAAAACATTTTCAATACCAAAATACATAAAAGAGTATATGGTATTTATTTCTTTTAAAAAACATTATGGCTTGTTGAGGAAGCCAAAGACCAAATAATATTCGCAGCGGTGGAAAAGGTTGTTGTCACCGCGTACGTTAAAAGAAACATTCCTTTTTGTCATTTTGTAAAAAGCTTCATAGAAAAAGATTCCTTTTGTATAAAAGTAAAATTCAAAGGGTTTTACACACCGTATAAAAGAAAGTTGTGTATAAAATGAAATATTCCTCAATGAAAGGAGATTGAGACGAAGTCCCTTACCTCGGGTCCGACTTGACTCGATCGTTCTTTAACGTCCTGAATAATAAACTTGAGCTAATTTCTACTTGATTAAGAACATTTTTCAAGTTCATTATTACTTTTATATCACTTATTTCCATGTTATAATCATTATGTAATCATTTAAGTTAATAATGTTTGTTTTATCAATATTTGGTCCTTAAGTCGAAAGTGGACTTCTTACAATTAGATGTTGTTCGTCTGGTCAAAGGTTCATTATATCCAGAATGATATTCATGATTTGGATATCATATATATCCAGAATATACATGTATTTATAATATTACATAATCATTTAGAGAAAAGAAATGAAATTCACCGTTCATGGAGACGGTAAGTCGTACGTACGCATGAACGCTACTTTCATTTCTATGTCATATTAATGGGATTAAAACTAAATGAGAGATATGTATATTTTAATTCCAGAATTATATTAATCATTTATATGTAACATACATCATATATATCCATTATATAAATGTTCTTATAATTGTAATTTATATTTGGGGATAAGAAATGAAATGCACCGTTCATGGAGACGGTAAGCCATACGTCCGCATGAACGCTACTTTCATTTCTATCACACACTTTAATGGAATGAAATAATAATGATGTAAAGGTATATTATAATTCCAGTATAACATCATATATAATAACTTTAAATCCATTCTTTATACGTCCCACATATGGCATTAACGAATCAAATCACTTTGAGGGGGCGGTAGTCCGCACTTCCTAAAATAAAGATATCGTGTATACCCATAATGGAAGCCATAAAAGTGTGCCATAAATGAAAAATAAATAATATTAAGGAAGGAATAAATATATTATATATCATATATAAGTATAGTGACATCTTAATGGCCACCTTTGATGGTGTTGGATGAATATTTAACAATCATCGTTTCGTGAGGCAGAAATTCGCCGTCCACGGAAACAGTATGTTCTTTAACCATTAAATGTAGGTGTGTGTAAGTTTAGCTCGAACTATTCTTACAAAAACATCCTAGTATATTGAATATACTGGATTTGTTACAAAATAAATGAATAAAAATAGTTTATGGGGTTGGAGAAGCAAAATAAAACAAAAGAACACAAGTGAAGACATTACCTTAAAATCGGGTAACTCTCTTAGATTTGAACTCAAAGGCATCCTTCGGAAGACTTCTGCCCAAATTGAGGATTATAAGAGCTATAGACGGATGTGGAGAGAAAAACTGGGCAGGGTTTGTCTGATCCAAAGGCTTTGGAAGTGTGGGTAAGGTGGTAGAGGTGGGGGCCTTTTATAAGAGGAGAGGAGGGGCACTCTTGGAAAGTTATAAGAGTTTACTTTATTATAAAATGATTTTTGGATTTTAAAGGTCCCAAATTGATATAATTCTAGGATAAGGTGATAAGGGTTCGAAATATACTCATCCAATAGGTCTTTGACAAGTTTAGTTCTTATATTTTACATTTCTTTTTATTTTATTTAAATCATTAAATAATGAGGTAATCGCTGCATCTCCATGGTGTCATAAATAATTTAAATTATTTAATGTCTAAAAATTATAAAAAAATATCATGATGTAGGAAATATTTTTAGCATTATAATTAATATTTATAGTCAAAAATATGACTTGTTTTACCCCATTTAATAATTGTTTTAGTAAAACATCTCATGTTTGTGACATTTTAATCTTAACTTTAAATAAAAGTCATTAATGTCATTATCTTACCCAAGTGGCTCCATGGGGTCCCCAAAATAGACCCATGGGTTGTTTGGGTCGGCCATGACACATCCAATAAGGGTATAACATGTGTCTAGGTCATTTCATATTATTAAAACATTATTTTTACCTTAAATTACACTAATTACCTCTAATCGCGATTAATAAACTTAAAAGTTACTATTCACCAAAAAAATTATTTTAATCCCATTGAACCACATTTTACTTCCTAATGACAACCATAAATGTCGTATTTTTGAAATTAAAAACACAAAATTGGTAAAATTTTATTTAAACGAAAAATTAGTTTTCTAAGTACCACTTAGTGGTTTCACTATTCATCAAAAAATGAAGTTTTTCAGAAAAATACCAAAAATTCACCCTATGCTATATTTGATATTCCGAATTCAAAAATGAATTCTACTTTAAAAAATTCAAAACCTATAAGCTTCATTAATTAATTTAATAATTAATTTCCGCTGTCAGAGAAAATAGCGTGTTATTATGAAACAATAAGTATCAAACGATTGACACTAGTTTAAGACTGATTTCAAAGTGAAATTAATTCCAATGACCACTATTGGATTAAATGGTAAAAATATATTCTAATTGAACTTTAAAACAAATTCAAAAGATAATTTAATCATATAAATAAATTAGATTAAAAAGAGGTTTTGAATTAAAATACAACATTTTTCACTATTCATTAAAAATGAACTTTATCGGAAAAATACCAAAAATTTACACAAAGTAAATTTTGATGTCCTGATTCTAAAGAAGAATTTCATTTGGTCCAATAGAATGTATAAGAGTAACCAAAACTATATTTATAGAAGGTTCTCCATCAAAAGGCGATAAGTCGACCTTTTGTGAATGTTAGAGTATATATGCCTAAAATTGAATTCTTTTCATATTTTAAGCCTTTATCTTTTATTGGATAAATGTAGAAACATTTAAAAAAACATATATATTCATATTTTAGTTATTTCTATTCATTCCCGCCAATACAACGGCTACGTGTTAACTACCATTTAAAATAATATTATTTTATTACTAGTGTGCAATGTAAGATTTCAAAGAAACTCTTTGTTGTGTATTGGGTACGCTATCGAACATAGAAACCCCTTTAAAGTAAAATTATTATTTAATTCACAAATATTAATAAATATGAAAATGTTTTATTCATTATTTACCTGGGATGTTACATCCTTCCTCCCCTTTTTTGAATTGCATCCTCGCAATTTTATTCACTTATCAAAATAAGTGGGGGTATTTATCTCTCATAGCATTTTTAGATTCCCATGTTGCCTCTTCAACCATATGGTTTTTTCACAAAATCTTTACCTGGTGAATTACCTTATTCCACAACACTTGCTCTCTATGGTCAATAATTTGGACTGGTTTTTCTTCATAAGAGAGATTCTCTTCCAACTGAACTACCTTTGGGCTCAAAAAATGAGATTGATCTGGAATATACTTTCTCAACATCGAAACATGAAAAACATTGTGTACCTGAGAAAAACTCGGAGGTAATGCCACTCTGCAAGAAACTGATCCAACTTTTCCCAGAATTTCATATGGTCCAATGAACCTTGGACTCAACTTTCCTTTCTTACCGAATCACAGCACACTTTTCCATTGGGAAACTTTGAGAAAAACATGATCACCTACCTCGAAAGATATATCTTTCCTCTGGTTATCCGCAAAAATCTTCTTCCTGCTCTGAGCTGTTCTCATGTGTTTCGGAATCAACTGAACTTTTTCTACCATCTCTTCTACCAATTCTGGTCCCATCAGCTTCCTTTCACCCACCTCATCCCAAAAAGCTGGAGTTTGACACCGTTTACCATATAATGCCTCAAACGGAGCCATCTGTATACTAGAATGAAAACTATTATTATATGAAAACTCAGCCAAAGAAATATGTTAGTCCCAACTTCCCTGATAATCCATTGAACAAGCACATAGCATATCTTCCAAAGTCTGAATTGTTCGTTCTGACTTCCCATCTGATTGAGGATGAAAAGCTGTACTAAAATTTAATTCAGTACCCAATGACTTCTAAAGGCCTTTCCAAAAGTTGGAAGTAAACCTGTGATCACGATCAGATAAAATTGAGAGAGGAACTCCATGTAACCTAACTATCTCTTTAAGATACAAATGAGAAAGTTGATCAAGGGAAAAAGTATCTTGTATAGCAAGGAAATGAGCAGATTTAGTCAAGCGATCAACAATAACCCAGATTGCATTATTACCTCGAGGTGTCTTCGGAAATCCTACAACGAAGTCCATGGATATATTCTCCAATTTCCACTTTGTTACTAGTAATGGATGGAGCATCCCTTTCGGTAATTGCCTCTATGCTTTAACCTTTTGACAAGTCAAACACTTCACTATAAAATCAGTAATATCTCTTTTCATTCCATCCCACTAGTAATACTCCCGAAGATCTTTGTACATCATAGTACTGCCAGGATGAACTAAAAATGGAGAACTATGAGCTTCACATAACAACTCTCTCTTCAACTGTGAATCACTAGTCACACGCAATCTCTTCTCAAATCTCAAAACACAATCATTATCAATGTTGAATTCAGGCAACTTACCATTCTGAACCAGCTCTACCTTTTTCTGCAACTCATTGTCTTGTTTCTATGCTTCCTTAATTCTGTCTGATAGAGGATATTTCACAGATACTTGAAACAAAACAGAAGGACATCCTACACAAACAACTTTCATTCCAAAGTTCATCAAATCCTTAACCAAAGGATCATGTTCCAAATGCAACATTGCTAATGAAGCATTACTTTTTCGACTCAAAGCATCAGCCACTTTATTTTATTTTCCTGGATGGTAATGAATTGTACAATCATAATCCTTGATTAATTCTAGAAATATCCTCTGTCTCATGTTCAATTCTTTCTGAGTGAATATATACTTTAAACCTTTTGTGATCGGTATATATTTTACACTTTACTCTATACAAATGATGCCTCCAAAATTTTAAGGAAAAAACTACAGCAGCTAATTCCAAATCATGTGTAGGGTAATTTACCTCATTAGTTTTCAACTATCGTGAATCATAAGCAATTACCTGATCATTCTGCATTAGGACACAACCAAGTCCTTTCAATGAATCATCACTGTAGATAACAAACTCTACATTCCTGGAAGGTAGTTCCAAAACTGGAGCATTCACCAATCTTCTTTTCAATTCCTGAAAAAAATCATCACATTCTTTTGTCTAGATAAACTTAACACCCTTCCGAGTTAGCTTAGTCATTGGACTAGAAAACCGTGAAAAATTTTCAACAATCCTTCGGTAGTAACCTGACAAACCAAGGAAACTACGGATCTCGGTTACATTTGTGGGTCTTGGCCATTCTTCAACAACTTTTATTTTAGCAGGATGAATAGCTATGCCATCTATCAAAACAATGTGACCAAGGAAAGAAATTTGTTGTAACCAAAACTCACACTTGCTAAATTTTCCATAAAGTTTCTTTTCTTTTAAGGTTTTAAAGATAACCCTTAAATGACTTTCATGCTCCTCTTTACTTTTAGAAAACACAAAAATATCATCAATGAAAGAAACCACAAACTTATCCAAGAACTCATGGAAAATTCTATTCATAAGGTCCATGAATACAGCAGGTGCATTGGTTAACCCAAAAGGCATAACTACAAATTCATAATGGCCATATCTTGTACGGAACGCAGTCTTTGGAAGGTCTGGTTCTTTTACTTTCAACTGATGGTTCCCCGACCTCAAGTCAATCTTCAAAAAATACTGAGCTCCCTGGAGATGATCAAACAAATCATCGATATGAGGCAAAGGATACTTGTTCTTAACAGTGATATTATTCAAGGCTCTATAATCAATGCAAAGTCTCTTTGATCCATCTTTCTTTTTAACAAACAAGACAGGAGCACCCCATGGTGATGTGCTAGGTCGAATGAAACCTTTATCTAATAACTCTTGTAATTGCTTCTTTAACTCTAAAAGTTCAACTTGAGCCATTCGATAATGGGGGTTTTGAAATTGGATTAGAATCAGGAACTAAGTCAATAGTAAATTCAACTTCCCGATCATGAATAATACCAGGAAACTCATCAGGAAAAACATCAAGATACTCATTTACCACTGGAACATCATTAATCTGAACAGTTCCTTTATTTTCAACAATATGTGCAAGGTAACATTCATTTCCATCTTTTACTAGTTTCTCAACTTCCTGAAATGTTATCAAAACCACAGGTTCATTCTTGTATACAAACTGAAAATCTTTCTAAAAAGAAACCATTTTTGCTCTGCATTCATTCTTAGCATGATAGATAGAAAGCCAATCCATGCCCAAAATAACATCAAACTCTTCTAGAGGCAAAACAATAAGGTTTGCTGGTATATTATTTCCGCACACAAGGATAGGAAGGTTATTATAATTTCTTTTTGTCTCAACGTTTCCTCATAGTGTTTTTACCATAAGTTCAGGATTCATATCTTGAGATGAAATTTCCAATTTACTATAAATCTTCTTAGAAATGAAAGAATGTGTAGACCCTGAATCAAACAACACATCGGCATAATCTGAACAAACAAACAGTGTACTTGATACTACTTCATTCAATGGCCCAACATTTGTTGAAGTAGTTGCAAAGGATTTCACCACCCCTTTCTCCTTGTAGTCTAGCTGCTTTCCCCCAGTTGAGTTCTTAGTTAGACACTCATCTGCATAATGACCCATTTCATTACACTTAAAACATCTTACTGCTGACTTTTCATTGCCTGCTTGATCATCTTCCTTACAGTTACGAGCAATATTACCAGACTTACCACACCGAAAGCACTTTCCAGACTTGGATAAACATTCTCCAGGATGAATTTTACCACACTTCTTATAGGATGGATATTTGGTTTTCTTACCTCCTTGCTTTTTTGATGAATTATTCCCCTTTCCCTGCCAACTAGACCTCGTATTCTGTTGTTTGTCAAAGAAAACCTGATCATCGGCAAACTCCATTTCCACCTTCTCCGCACATCGAACAAGATTTCCATAACTTTTGAACTCACGAGAAGCTAAAGCCCTTAGATACCATGTCCTTAACCCTGAGTAAAAAACGGTTGATTTTACTATCAAGATCTCGTATGAAGTTTGGAGCATACCTTGCCAGTCGAGTGAAATTTGCTTCATAAGCAGCCACTGAGTCATCCTCCTGCCTCAATACTAGGAACTGTTTTTCCATCCTAATATGAACCACCTTAGGAAAATATTTCTCAATAAACATACCTTTGAAATAATCCTAGTAAAGATCATCAATCTCATCACTATCCCTGATATTTTTCACCATCGACCACCACTAATCAGCTTCTCCTTCAAAACGGTAAACAGCAAGACTAACATTTTGATGTTCTGAACACCCCATGACATCAAAAATCTTCTCCAGTGCTTTAATCCACTCTTCATCTAGCACGGGGTCAGATGATCCTCTGAATGATGGGGTATGTTGCCTCATGAAATGTTCCACCACTGACATGTTACTCTGTGGTTGATATGGCTGATCTCATGCATGGATACCACCACCATTTATAGCCTAAGTCAACTGTGTCATCACTGCAACAAACTGTTCAATTCCAATTCCGAACATCTCAGGTTGCTGATTTGGAAGGTTGTATTCATCTTGATGTCATCCCAATATAGCTGCTTTGTTTCCTCTGCGGAAAACCATTCTGAACACAGAAATATCTTAGGTGAATCAACATGGTAATCTTTAAATTCTATATCATTTCAGTCATACCATAAATTAATTTATAATTTAACACTTTTCTAACTCCTAAAGTTGTCTAAACCGACCTCTGATACTAACTATAAGGCCCCGGCCTTAAACCATGCTTAATATTGAATTAAATAAATAATTCACATTGAGGATCTTTTCAGGTTTAGAGTTTTAGAGAATTAGATCACAACTATTACATCTCAAAAGATTACAGAGTAGACACTTCTAATAAGTTTCCATAAAATAAAAACTCTTAAAAAGAAACATGTGTAGTTCCATGTTTTAGATAGCATGACTTTCTCTTGATCCCCTCCTTGACCCTATTCCACATTAAGTTCTGTGAAAAAAATTTCAAAAAAAACTTGGGGTGAGCATAAAAACCTCTGTAAGGGATACACAATGAATGAAAATTGTTAGTTTTTCAAAACAACAAGTAAACCATGTATACTTTATCAAAGTAATACTTTTCACCTTTATGAAGTAGTAAAAAATATTCACTGAAAAAAGATCATTACTTACCCTTTTGTAACCAAAAGATTACCATAAAACCCATATAAATAACACATAACATATAAAGGTAACATGGGACATAAACATACTTAAATGGAATAACAATACGGTCGACTTCCACACATATCACTTAATGGAATAGCCATACGGCCGACTTTCGTACCCAATGCATTGGATGTTATAACATAACCACCCGTCCTGGTATTCACGGCACCACCCGTCATATGGTTCATCACGTAACCACCCGTCAAATGTCCAAGTACCATTATAAAATCATAAGACATAAAACAAATATAATGGAAAGAAAACATTTCCACACTTTGATCACAATATATCACTCGAATATATTAAAATAACAAATCCATTATAAAAAAATTATTTTCAATACCAAAATACATAAAAGATTATATGGTATTTATTTCTTTTTAAAAACATTACGGCTTGTTGAGGAAGCCAAAGACCAAATAATACTCGCGGTGGCGGAAAATGTTGTTGTCACCGCATACGTTAAAAGAAACATTCCCTTTTGTCATTTTGTAAAAAGCTTCATAGAAAAATATTCCTTTTGTATAAAAGTAAAAGTCAAAGGGGTTTACACACTGTATAAAATAAAGTTGTGTATAAAACGAAATATGCCTCAATGAAAGGAGATTGAGACGAAGTCCCTTACCTCGGGTCCGACTTGACTCGATCGTTCTTTAACATCCTGAATAATAAACTTGAGCTAATTTCTACTTGATTAAGAACCTTTTTCAAGTTCATTATTCTTTTTATATCACTTATTTAGATGTTATAATCATTATGTAATCATTTAAGTTAATAATGTTTGTTTTATCGATATTTGCTCATTAAGTCGAAAGTGGACTTCTTACAATTAGATGTTATTCGTGTGGTCAAAGGTTCATTATATCCAGAATGATATTAATGATTTGGATATCATATATATCATATATATCCAGCATATACATGTATTTATAATATTACATAATCATTTAGAGGTTAGAAATGAAATGCGTCGTTCATGGAGACGGTAAGTCGTACGTACGCATGAATGCTACTTTCATTTCTATTTCATATTAATGGAATTAAAACTAAATGAGAGATATGTATATTTTAATTACAGAATCATATTAATCATTTATATGTAACATACATCTTATATATCCATTATATATATGTACTTATAATAGTACTTTGCATTTGGGGATAAGAAATGAAATGCACCGTTCATGGAGACGGTAAGTAGTAAGTACGCATGAACGCTAATTTCATTTATATCACACACTTTAATGGAATGAAATAATAATGATGTAAAGGTATATTATAATTCTAGTATAACATCATATATATAATAACTTTAAATTCATCCTTTATACATCCCACATATGGCATTAACGAATCAAATCACTTTGAGGGGGCGGTAGTCCGCACTTCCTAAAATGAAGATATCGTGTATACCCATAATGGAAGCCATAAAGGTGTGCCATAAATGAAAAATACAGAATATTAAGGAATAAATAAACATATTATATATCATATATAAATATAGTGACATCTTAATGCCCACCTCTGAAGGTGTTGGAAGAATATTGAACAATCATCGTTTCGTGGGGCAGAAATTCGCCATCCACAGAGGGAGTATGTTATTTAACCATTAGATGTAGGTGTGTGTAATTTTAGCTCGAATTATTCTTATAAAACATCCTAGTATATTTAATATACTGTATTTGTTACAAAATAAATGAATAAAAAGAGTTTATGGGGTTGGAGAAGCAAAATAAAACAAAAGAACACAAGTGAAAACATTACCTTAAAATCAGATAACTCTCTTAGATTTGAATTCAAAGTCTTCCTTGGGAAGGCTTCTGCCCAAAGTGAGGCTTCTAAGCATTAGAGATGGATGTGGAGAGACAAAATGGGCAGGTGTTGGCTGATCCAAAGGCTTTGGAAGTGTGGGTAAGGTGGTAGAGGTGGGGTCCTTTTATAAGAGGAGAGGATGGGCACTCTTGGAAAGTTATAAGTATTTACGTTATTATAAAATGATTTTCGGATTTTAAAGGTACCACATTGATATAATTCCAGGATATGGTGATAAGGGTTCTAAATATACTCATCCAATAGGTCTTTGACAAGTTTAGGTCTTAGATTTTACATTATCGTTTTATTTTATTTAAATCATTAAATAATGAGGTAATCGCTGCATCATCATGGTGTCAAAAATAATTTAATTTAATTAATGTCTAAAAATTATAAAAAAAAATTCATGATGTAGGAAATCTTTTTAGATTTATAATGAATATTTATAGTCAAAAACATAACTTGTATAACCACATTTAATAATTGTTTTAGTAAAACATCTCATGTGTGTGACATTTTAATTTTAACTTTAAATAAAAGTCATTAATGTCATTATCTTACCCAAGTGGCTCCATGGGGTCCCCAAAATCGACCCATGGGTTTTCTGGGTCTTCCATGACACATCCAATAAAGGTAGGACATGTTTCTAGGGAATTTCATATTATTAAAACATTATTTTTACCTTAAATTACACTAATTACCTCTAATCGCGATTAATAAACTTAAAAGTTACTATTCACCAAAAAATTATTTTAATCCCATTAAACCTCATTTTACTTCATAATTACAACCATAAATGTCATATTTTTTAAATTAAAAACACAAAAGTGGTAAAATTTCATTTAAACGAAAAATCAGTTTTCTAAGTACCACTTAGTGGTTTCACTATTCATCAAAAATTGAAGTTTTTCAGAAAAATACCAAAAATTCACCCTAATCTATATTTGATATTCCAAATTCAAAAATGAAGTCTATTTTACAAAATTCAAAACATATAAGTTGAATTAATTAATTTAATAATTAATTCCCGTTGTTAGAGCAAATAGCGTGTTTTTATGAAACAATAATTATCAAAAGATTGACACTAGTTTAAGTCCGATTTCAAAGTGAAATTAATTCCAATGAACACTATTGGATTAAATGGTAAAAATATATTCTAATTTCACTTTAAAACCAATTCAAAAGATAATATAATCATATAAATAAATTAGATTAAAAATTGGTTTTGAATTAAAATACAACATTTTTCACTATTCATTAAAAAATGAACATTATCGGATAAATACCAAAAAGTTACACAAAGTAAATTTTGATGTCCCGATTCTAATGAAAAATTATATTTGGTCAAATATAAAGTATAACAGTGAACAAAACTATATTTATATACGGTTCGCCATCAAAAGGCAATAAGTCGACCTTTTGTGAATGTTAGAGTATATATGCCTAAAATTCAATTCTTTTCATATTTTAAGCCTTTATCTTTTATTGGATAAATGTAGAAACATTTAAAAAAACATATATAATCATATTTTAGTTATTTATATTCATTCCCTCTAATACAACGGCTACGTGTTAACTACCAATTAAAATAATATTATTTTATTACTAGTGGGCAGCGTAAGATTTCAAAGAAACTATTTGTTGCATATCGGGTATGCTATCGAACATAGCAACCCCTTTAAAGTAAAATTAATATTTAATTCAAAACTATTAATAAATATTAAAAAAAAATATTCATTATTTACCTAGGATGTTACAATTTAACATGGATGTTTTTAATCAAAACTCTCAAGGGAAGTATCATTAAAATAATGTTTTCTGACTCAGTTCTCATTAGAGAATATAAACATACTTTATCTGTTGATCACATCGTCACACCTATTATTTGATTTGATATAATCCTCGGTATGGATTGGATTTCAGAAAATGATGAAAAAATTTATTTTAAGAAAAAGGAGGTTACAATTTTTGATGATGATAATGAGTACTTTATCTTTTAAAAAAATCACCATCTGATTCTTATCTACATCCACCCCAAGTAGCTCTAATAAATTCAATTATAGGGGAGGAAGAGAATGAAATAACACTGGGTGAGGAAAATAATTTTGAGATAGAGGATGTACATATGGTGCAAGAATATGTTGATGTGTTTCTAAAGGATTTACCTGTACATCCTCCAGAACAAGAAATTGAGTTTCCCATTGACTTAATTCTGGGTTCAAGGCCCATATCAAAGACCGCTTATAGAATGTTCACTGTGAAATTAGTGTAACTAAAGAAAAAACAAGAAGAATTGAGCAATAAAGGATTTATTCTCCCTAGTGTTTCTCAATGGTGATCCCCTATTCTTTTTGTTAATAAGAAATATGGATCTATGAGGTTTTTAATTGACTACAGGGAGATCAATTCTATAACAATAAAGAGCAAGTATCCCCTACCTCGCATTGATGATTTATTCAATCAAATTCATGGATCTCAATATTTTTCAAATATTGACCTTTGATATGGAGATCATCATTTTTGTGTGATGAAGGAAGACAATTTGAAGACTGCATTTCATACCAGGTATGAAAATTATGAGTTTACAGTAATGCCTTCTATACTGACTAATGCACCCTAAATTTTCATGGATCTAATTAATTGAGTTTTCAAGGAATGTCTTGGGGAATTTGTAGGGGTATTTATTGATGATATCTTGGTATTCTCAAAAATCTATGAAGATCATGAAAATCACTTGGGCACTATTTTTAAAACCCTCAGATGAAATGAATTATATGGGAATTTTAGCAACTGTGAATTCTCAATTTAGGAAATTTGTTTTCTTGGCTATATTGTCTCTAAGGATGGAATCTCTATTGATCCTTCTAAGAAAAGAGAAATCCAAAATGGCCAGAACCGATGAGTATAACTGAGGTGTGTAGTTTTATTGGTTTAGTAGGTTATTATCATTGTTTCATCCGAAACTTTTATTAACTAGAAATCCCATTAACCAACCTCACACATAAAAGGGTTAAATTTTTTTGGACAAAATAGTAAGAAAAATGTTTTGAAGAACTTAAGAAAAGATTAGTCAATGCTCTAATCTTGACTCTACCATAGGGTAATTATGGGTTTGTTATTTACAATGATGCTTCAAATAAAGGGCTTGGTTGTATCCTTATGAAAAATGATAGAGTTATTACCTGTACATAACGATAGCTAAATATTCATGAACAAAACCATCCCACTCATGATATTGAGTTACCAGCTATAATCTTTTCTTTGAAAATATGGATACACTGTCTTTATGGTGAAAATGAGATATATATACAGATCATAAGAGTTTTGAAGTATAATTTCTCACATAAATAACTCAACATGAGGCAAAGACGATGGCTTGAACTACTCAAGGATTATGATTGCACTATATTCTACCTCCAGAGGAAGGAAAAGAAGGTGGAAGATTCTTTGGGAAAAAAGGATCATGGAGTTTTGAACAAGATGATAGTTAAAAGGGATCCTATATTCTTGTATCTAGTAATGATGGGTATGGGAATAACCATGGAAGGTGAAACATCAATAATTTTTTAAATGGATGTTAAACCATATTTATTAGAAAGGATAAAAACTTCTCAGACTGATGATAAGAAGTTTCAAAATAAAATTAAAGCTTTGAACGATGGGAGATTGATCGAATTAGTATATGAAGATGGAATTTAGAAATTTCGGAAGAGTCATTGGGTTCCTAACATACATGATCAAAAAAGGGAATTGTTGGATGATGTGCGTAGATCCAATTTCTCTATACACCTTGGTAGCACTAAGATTTATAGAGATTTGAAGAAACAGTTTTGGTGGAACAACATGAAGAGGAAGATTACTAATTATGTGTTAAGATGTATGGTTTGTCAACAGTTTAATGATAGAAGACAACATCTAAGAGAAGTTATGCAACATTTTCCCATACCTTAGTGGAAATGGGATGATATTATGATGGACTTTGTCATGTGACTACCAAAGACTCCAAGAATGAATGATGCAATATGGATCATTATTTATCATCTTACCAAGTCCGCATATTATATTTCTATAAGAGAAGATTTACCACTTGAATGTTTATCAAGACTATATATTAATGAACTTGTAAGACTTCATGGTGTACACCTATCAATTGTTTCTGATTGTGATCCTTATTTCACATCAATATTCAAGAAAATTATTTAGAAATCCTCAGATACTAAACTTCATTTGAGCACTGCCTACCTCCCTCAAACTGATGGACAATCAGAAGGGACTATTCAAACCATAAAAGACATGTTGAGATCTTTCTCACTTGATTTTCAAGGTATGTGGGATCAGTATTTACCTCTGGTAGAATTTTCCTATAACAATATATTTCATTCATCAATTATGAGGGCACCATATGAAGAGTTATATGGAAATATATGTCACCCACCAACTTGTTGGGACAATGTTGGTGAACGAAAACTCATAGGCCTTGAACATGTTGATAAAACAATGGAAAATGTGAAGATTATCCAAACCCACATCAAAACAGATCAAGCTAGACAGAAGAACTATGCCAATAACCGAAGGAAGGATTTGGAATTTCATGTAGGAGACCATGTTTTCTTGAAGGTATCTCCATGGAATGGTGTTATACCTTTCATTAAGAAGGGTAAATTGAGTCCCAGATACATCATACCTTTCGAAATTCTAGAAATATTTTGAGTTGTAACTTATCATTTGTAAATTCCACCAATTATCTCTAAAGATCATGATGTATTCCACATATCACTGTTGAGAAATTACATGCTTGGATCAACACATGTACTCACCTATGAAGAAATAGAACTGGAACCTAGTCTATGTTATTCTGAGAATCCTACCAAGATTCTTGATACCATAGAACAAGTGTTGAGAAATCGGATGACTCATCTGGTAAAAGTTCTATAGAGAAACCATAAGATAGAAGAGGCAATTTGGGAACCCAAGGAACATATGACAAAGAACCACCTGAATCATTTTATATAGTAATATTATAGAAATTTTGAGGACCAAATTAATTGAAGGAGGGAAGAATATAACACCCCAATCATCCATGGTCTGCTACTCTTTGAATAATGTAACAGCTTCTGTTGTACGCACCTTCAAATTTTAGCACACCACGACCAATCAAACTAGCCGTTTTGAATAGTAATACCCACTTTTTGAAATTTTATAAATTTAATTTTTCAAAATGAAATTCATTTTTGGATCCGTAATATCAAAATTAGTATAGGGTGAATTTTTGGTATTTCCCCGAAAACATTTATTTATTATTGAATAGTGAAAAACACTACGTCTTTATTCAAAACCGACTTATTATTTAAATAATTAGTTATTTTATTTAAATTTATTTTATGTCAAAATAGATACATGATACCTATATATGTTAAATTTAATTAATTGTAGTCATTTTATAATAATATTAGATATATAAAATTTTATTGAACTTTTTAATGTCTTTTACCAACCCACTAGGCATGGTTGCAAATTTTCATAAAACATAATTTTACAGCCTCTGTGAATTTAATTTACAAAATCTAATAGACACAGTTGGTATCAGTAAATAAAATTTGGTTCAATAGGATAAAAATATTTTTTTTGAATAGTAGCTTTTGAATTTTATTTACCACAGTTAAAAGTAAATAGGGTAATTACGGGTAAAATGATATTATTATTACCCGAAAACATGTCCTAATTCAATTTGTTAAGTATTTTTATACCAAAATAAACCTTGGGAATAAAATATGATCCTTTTTTTCACATGTATTAGATTAGGATATTTATTATTATTTTATTTAAAGAATAGTTAAAAGTGTTAAATTCAAGATTTAATAACTAATCCATTTTTAATATAGGGTTATACATAATATAAATTCGACTATAAAAATTCATTATAAATCTAAAAATATTTCTCGAATAATGGTATTTTATTTATAATTTTTAGATATTAAATAATGAAATTTATTTATGACACAATGATGATAGAGTAATTACCTTATTAATGAAAGAATAAAATAATTGAAATTATAAATATTCAAATAAATGTAAATTGGGACTTTTATGAATTACAATAATTTTCGATGTTAATATGACATTTTATGGTTGATTTAATAAATTTTATTCGATTTTATAATGTTTTTATGACTTTCACAAAAACTGAATACCAAATACTATCAAAATTGACATAAATAAGTTTTTAAAACAAATACTATATCATTAATTGATATAATGTTCCTAAAAATACATAGTTCTGAAAAAGGACTTAGATAAGATTATATATATCAATAATTAACCATTTTTGGTTCTCTTGGCTTTTTATTGTAGGTTTATTAACAATTTATTATAATAATACAAGAATATATTTTAAAATTTAAACAATTTAACTAAGAGTTAAATCTAAAATATATGGTTAATATGGTGACCTAAACCTATCTAAAACCTATTTTTTGAGAGTTTTGAGACCCATCCCCCCTTATCCCTCAAAAAAATCATTTTGGATCCATTATAAACCGAATATAATTGTATAATATAATAATATTTCATGCTTTCCTTAAAGTGACCCTCACCTCTCTTATAAAAGGGTACTTTCCCTTATCTCAAAATCACACCTCCAAATCCTTTTGGCTCGGCCAATACCTACTCAAATATCCACAAAACTACCCTAAAATCAACCTATAGGCCTTACTTTGATCATAAATCCAACCTAATGAGACCTTTTGTTCAAATAAAAAGGAAACACCCAAAGAAGAGGTAATAATTTCACCACCTCTTTCAAATTTATTTTCTTCTTCCACTTCCTCTTTATTTGTTGTTTTCATACCAAAATAATAACTCTAGTGCCATATACATACTATGATTTTGTTATAAATATGGTAAAACAATATTCATTATTATATTCATCCTATGAATGAAAAGTCACCACACATACGTGCGTACGACCTACCGTCTCCACGTCATGGTGTAGTTTGTTATTCAAACACTTCATTATTTGGATGGGTATAACAAAGAGTATAACTTATGTAAATAATAAATATAACATTTTAATGATTCTTTATATATGATATACCATCCAATTACACACGATTTTACCATCAATAAAATGATATTGTCGCTCATACGTACATACAGATTATCGTCTCCACGAACGCGATGAAATTCATTCCCCATCATAACCATTATAGAATAATTTTCATTTTATTATGAAAAATAAAGTTTCAGAACTTAAAAAAATTATGTATATGAATAAAATACATAATATCCATAACAAACATGACTTACAGAATAAAACATATAAAGGAAAATGAATGAGTTAACACCTGAAACAATTATACTACTAAAATATTATTAACAAATGAATATTAGTAGATCATATATTATATCATATTTATGTATGTGGTTATTTTATAATTTAATAAAAATTATTGAACTATTATACAGGAGTTTATCATACACTCAGTTAAGGAAAAGGAAAATGTAAGGGTTAATTCTACAATCACTTCATTTTCTGAGGTTGTTTATACGTCAGTATCTACTCGGACCTCTTTATCATCCACATCTATGTTTCATAAAAATTGATTTCAAAAAAATTTCTTACTATTTCCTATAATATGGGTTAAAGTCATTTATACCCTTGTTTTAGTTTTTATAAAATGTTTTTAAAGGAATCATTCTATCATTTTCCAAACAAGGTACTTTATGACCTTTTCGATGAATTAAAGAAAGAATGTTTTTTTTAAATTGTACGGAAAGTGCGGCTATTTTGCGCCGTTATAACACCTTCAAAGATACCCTTACAAAATTATAATAATATTTTCTAAATAAATTTTTTATTTTATAATTATGTTACTTTTAAATCATTTCAAAATAGAAATTGATATTTCTCTCAAATAGTTTTCATTTCATATATGTCAACATCATTTGATAGATTTTACACTTGTTTGAAGTAGATTTAATATGATATAATCTTATATATTGTATTGAATGTATTGTGATATGTTTGAATATGGATGTGTGCTTTTTATACCATTCATGGTTTATAGATAAAGTCTTGACATTTTGTTTTCGAGTTTTAATATGAATGTTTGTGCTATGTCTTATCCTTTTCTTTTAAGGAAAGCATTAGACTTTGTAAGTGACGGGTGGAGCCTGCTATAGCTCATCGATGCATCGGTAGGTCTCATGAGACAAAATAGTGTCTTAGAACAATTCTTTGACAATATATTATTTGTAGTCTTGGCCGGAGGCCTTGATTATGTGGTTATGTTGTCCGACATTATGCATTCCATCATTATTAAATTTGATACTGATATTACGTGTGATTATTCGACCAGTATAATATTCATATGAATAATAAAATGGAATTATTTGATTTATCTCTTCCATATTATGTTGATTTTTTAGTTTAAAAGGATTGTGTTTTAGTCTTATACATTACCTTATATTTTTATGGTTATTTATGAATGTTTCTTCTATATTGTTGTTGTTACTGAGCACCAGAGGTCACCCCTTCTATGTTGAATTTTTTACCAGATGTGAAGAATTATATTATGATGGACATGCACGGATAGGCTATGGGATATGAGTGTGTTAAAAGGAGATGAAATGTTTTTGTTTTTTATTTCATAATATAATGTAAAACATATGTATGTATCTAGTAATTTGAAAACTACTAAACTAATCAGTCTTTCGAAACGTTATCTCTTGAGATCATGCCAATGTTATGTAATAATGCACTAACTCTTGGTAACTAGGGTTGGGGTGTTAAAGTTGGTATCATAGGAAGTTTAGTATAAACCTTTGAAACTAGATTTAGAAAAAAAAACTCTTATTATAGAAAATTACCTTAAGATATACTTTGGGGATTAGTATTGAAAAACATCCTAGAATATTGGTAACGTAGGGATTTTGTGTATTTTTCAAGAAATACATCTCCGTCTGGATACGAGAAGGTAAAGGTGGCTTTGGAATAGATGTGCCTATTAGTGAAAACTCTGACAAGGAGTTTTGGGCTTAACTCGGGGTATCCTGGTACATGACAACGGGCCTTGCTGCACTCTTGGTTATGACACTCCTGGGGGATATGCTTAGGATAATTCAGATTTTATTTAAAACCCATTATGAATGATTGATGAGTAAATGATTCCTTAAACAAAACATTTTTTTTATTATGGATTATATACATAAATTGTTCCAATTATGTTAGGTATTTTACTAGTCTTGAATAATATAGTGTGATTCCTAAACTAATCTAGTGTATGCAAATGTTTAGAAATGGTGCCTAGTTGAAGGAATGGAAACCTTGTCAATGCACGTAATCCATATAGGGATTTCCCTAGTAATCAAGATAATTATAGTGGAGATGGTGATACAACTAGTTCTGAACAACATATAACCATACTGGGACAACTCAGTGAGGTTATGAATAAGAAAATAACCCCTATGGATCACCCTGATCTATAATGTGGATTATCAGTGTTAGACCACTTCATGAGGAAACAACCACCAGAATTCAATAGGACTACAAATCCGTTTGTAGGTGAGAAATGGATAAGTTCCGTAGAGAAAATATTTTATGCTTTGGGGAGTAGAAAAAGGCAAAAAGTTGTCATGGCAGTTTATCGCCTCACATGAGATGTAGATCAATGGGGTCATTTATTCAAAAGACAAAGGAGTATGAAGATGTATAAAATATGGAATGGAGGGAGTTTAAAGAACTTTTCTTAGAAATGTACATTCCTCTTGACCACCAAGCAGATATGGAAAGATAGTTTCTGAGTACGAGGTAAAATGAGGATGACTATGTCACAAAGTATAAGTCTAACATTTCAAGGATAGCAAGGCATGCAGCAGATTATATACACAACTAAATAAGTATGATTGATTGATTATTTGATGGGTTAAAACCATTTCTTTTTCGAGCATTAATCTCAAAATCCTTCTCATCGTACAAAGATATTGTCTCATGTGCTATCAAGATAGAAAAAGAATTGTCTAATCCATATGAATTTAAAGCAAAGCAAGAGAATAATATGTCCTCTGAACACTCTGGAAATGGAAATAAGGGGAAGAAGGTAAAATTTTAATTTCCATCCTATGGTAAATGTGGGAAGAAAATCCATGGTACTTTCCTGTAGGGAATGTAAGTCTATTACAAGTGTACTGAAAAAGGCCACCAAGATAGTGATTTCAAGGGAAAGAAAGAGGCTCTCAAAGTTAAATGATACAATTGTAGCGAAATGGGGAATGATAAAAATTAATTTCCTAATAACCAAGGAAACTTACCTAAGAAAAGGCCATGTGAGAAAGGCCAAGATTATGTGATCACTACTGCTGAGTTTGAAGCTCCGAATGATGTGGTGGTAGGTAATTTAATGGTTTCATTAAATTTATCTGATGCTTTGATTCTGGATCATCGCATTGGTTTATATATTTCCAGTTTTCTAAGAAAATTATATATTTCCAATTCAATTTAACAAGGAAGTTGTAAGTCAAAAATCCTATGGGATGTATCATTGCAACAGTGTTTTGTGAATCAATTCACATTATGGATGATAAAAATTTGTTATCTGCTGATCCCATCGTCATACCCATGATTTAATTTGATAAAATTATTGGATTGGATTGGATTTCAGACCATGATGTGAAAATTTATTATAACAAGAAGGAGGTTACAATTTTCGATGATGATCAGGAGTACCATATCTTTAGAGAAGAAACGTCACCATCTGGTTCTTATTTAGATCTACCCCCAGTAGCTCTACTAAATTTAATTATTGTGAAGGAAGAGAATGTAATAACTGTAGGTGAGGAAAAGAATGTAGAAATAGAGGATGTACCTTTTGTGAAAGAATATGTTGTTGTGTTTCTAGAGGATTTACCTGGACATCCTCCAAAATGAGAAATTGAGTTTTCCATTGACTTAATTGCTATTTAAAGGCTCGTATTGAAGACCCCTTATAGAGTGGCCACTATGGAATTAGTGGAACTAAAGAAACAACCATGGTAATTGAGTAATAAAGGATTTTTCACCGTAGAGTTTCTCCAGGGGGAGCCCCTGTTCTTTTTCTTAAGAAGAAAGATGGATCTATGAAGTTGTGCACTGACTAAACAGAGATCAATGTTATAACAATAAAGAAGAAGTATCCCCAACCTCTCATTCATGATTTATTCGATCAACTTCATGGAGATCAATATTTTTCAAATATTGACCTTCGATCTGGATATCATTAGTTGTGTGTGATGAAGGAAGACATTACAAAGACAAAATTTCGGACTAGGTATGGGCATTACGAGTTTACAGTAATTCCTTTTGGACTGAAAAATGAACTCTTTGTTTTCATAGATATAATGAATAGAGTTTCCAAGGAATATCTTGATGAATTTTTAGGGGTATTTATTGATGATATCTTGGTATTTTTCAAAAGCTACGAATATAAGGAAAATCACTTGCACACTATTTTTAAAACCATCAGAAGAAATGAATTATTTGGGATGTTTAGTAAGTGTGAATTCTGGATTTAGGAAATTTCTTTTCATGGCCATATTTTCTCTAAGGATGGAATCTCCATTGATCCTTCTAAGACAAGAACAATCCAAAATGTCCAGCACCGACGAGTATAACTGAGGTATGAACTTTTATTGGTTTAGTAGGTTATTATCAGTGTTTTGACTTGAATTTTTCCTGATTGGAAACCCCATTAACCAACATCACACTTAATGGGGTTAAATTTGTTTATAAAAAATAGTTTGAAGAATGTTTTGAATAACTGAAAAGAAGATTAGTCAATGATCCTATCTTGGCTCTACCATCGGGGAATGATGGGTTTGTAATTTATAGTGATGCTTCAAAGAAAGGACTTGGTTGTGACCTTATGCGGAATGATATAGTTATTGCCTATGCATCCAGACAGCTAAAAATTCATGAACAAAACTATCGCACTCATGATCTTGAGTTACCAGCTCTAATATTTTCTTTGAAGATATGGAGACACTATCTCTACGGTGAAAATGTGATATATATAATAATCACAAGAGTTTGAAGTATATTTTTCATAGAAATAACTCAACATGAGGCAAAGATGTTGGATTGAACTACTCAAGGATTATGATTGCACTATACTATACCACCTAATAAAGGAAAATAAGTTGGTAAATGCTTTGAGCAGAAAAGAAAATGGAGTTTTTAACAATATCAGAGTTGAAAGAGATCCTATTTTCATGGATCTAGTAAATATGCATATGGGAATTACCATGTATGGTAAAACGTCAATACTTTATCAAATGGTTGCTAAATTATCTTTACTAGAAAGGATAAAAATTTCTTAGAGTGATGATGAAGAGTTTCAAAAAAAATTAAAGCTCTGAACGATGGGATATTGATCGACTTCATATATGAAGATGGAATTTTGAAATTTGGGAAGAGACTTTGTGTTCCTAACATACCTGATCTAAAAAATAGAATTGTTGGATGATGATCATTGCTCCAATTTCTCTATACACCTCGTTAGCACTAAGATGTATAGATATTTAAAGGAACATTTTTTTGGAAAAAATGAATAGGGATATTGCTGATTATGTGTCAAGATATATAGTTTGTCAATAGGTTAAAGATGGAAGATAACATCTTAGAGGAGTCATGCAACCTCTTCCCACACCTGAGTGGAAATGGGATCATATTGCGATGGAATATGTCATGGGACTACCAAAGACTCCTATAAGTGAAGATGAAATATGGGTCATTGTTGATCATCTTACCAAGTCAGCAGGTTTTCCTTCTATATGAGAAGATTTACCAATTGAACATTTTGAAGGACTATATATTAATGATGTTGTAAGACTTCATGGAATACCCCATTTTATTTTTTCTGATTGTGATCCCTGTTTCACATTAATATTCTGAAAAATTCTTCAGAAATCCCTAGAAACTAAACTTCATTTGAGCACTACCTATGACCCTCAAACTGATGGATGATCAGAACTGACTATTAAAACATTATAATTCATGTGGATATCTTTCTCACATCACTTTCAAGGTATAATGGATCAATATTTACCTCTGGTAGAATTTTCATATGACAATTGCTTTCGTTCAAGTATTTAGATGGCACCATATTAAGCGTTATATGGAAAGAGGTGTCACACACCAACTAGTTGGGATGATGTTGGTGAAAGAAAACTTATACGCCAAGAACTTGTTGAGGAACTAATGAACATATTGAATATTATCAAAAAGCACATCAAAACAGCTCAAAATAGGCAAAAGAGCCCCATCGATAACCGAAGGAATGATTTGTAATTTAAATTAGAAGATCATTTTTTTCATAAAGGTAAATCCATGTAAGGGAGTTGTACAATTCAGTTATAAGGGTAAATTAAGCCCTAGGTACATTAGACCTTTTGAAATTCTTGAACAAATTGGAGTTGTAGCTTATCGTGTGGAAAATCCTCCAAGTCTCTCCAAATTTCATGATGTATTCCACATATCAATGTTGAGAAAATATATTCTTGGAACAACGCATGTACTCACCAATGAAGAAATAAAACCGGAACCCGGTCTGTGTTATTGTGAAGAGCCTATCAAGATTCTTGATCTCAGAAAACAAGTGTAGAGAAATAAGATGACTCCTCTGGTAAAAGTTCTATGGAAAAACCATAAGGTGTTAGATGCAACAAGGGAACCCAAGGAACTTATGATCAAGAACCACCCAAATATTTTCATATAGTAATATTCATGAATTTTTTTGGACAAAATTATTTGAATGAGGGATCAATGTAATAACCCAATCTTCCATGGAACGCTTCTCTTTGAATAATGCAATAGTTTGAGTTGTATGCAACTTTCAGTTCCAGCACACCATGACCAATCAAACTAGCCATTTGGAATTGTAATAGCCAATTTTATAAATTTTATAAATTTTATTTTTTAAAATGGACTTCATTTTTGGATTCAGAATATCAAAATCAGCTTGGTTTGACTTCTTGGTATTTTTATAAAAACATTCAATTTTTGATGAATATTGAAAAACACTGTGTCTTTATTTAAAATTGACTTTTTGTTAAAATAATTATTTCATTTATCTAATTTTTTTTATTCCAAAATAGATAAATAATACCTATATATGTTCAATATAATTCATTTAAGTCATTTTATAATAATATTAGATATATAAATTTTTTAAAAAAATTTAACGTCGTTTACCCACCTTCTAGGCACGTTAGCAAATTTGCATAAAAAATAATTTTAGAGCTTCTATTAATTGGAAATAAAAAATCCAAGAGACATGGTTGACATCCGTAAGTAAATTTTGTTCAATAGGGAAAATAATATTTTTTTTGTGAATAGTAACTTTTGCATTTTATTTACCCCGGTTAAAGGTAAATAGGGTAATTAAAAGTAAAAATGATATTATTATTACCCTAAAACATGTCCTAATTCCACTGTATAAGTGTTTTCCGACCAAAATAAACCTTATTAATAAAATATGATCCCTTTGGTACACTTTTATTAGATTAGGAAATTTATTATTATTTCATTTAAAGAAGAGATAAAAGTGTTAAATTCAATGTTTAATAATTAATCCATTTTTAATATAGGGTTATACATAAGATAAATTTTACTATAAATATTAATTATAAAGATAAAACTATTTCCTACAAAAGGGTATTTTATTTATAATTTTCAGACATTAAATAATTAAAACTATTTATGACACAATGATGATAAATAAATTACCTTATTAATGAATGATTAAAATAATTGATATTATAAATATCCAAATAATTGTAAATTGAGAATTTTGATGAATTGAAAAAATTTCTAGTTTAGTATGACATGTTAGGGTTGATTAAATATTTTTTTTTCAAAATGATAAAGTTTTTATGACTTTCACAAAAACAAAAGACCAAATAGTATCAAAATTGACATAAATATGTTCTTAAAAAATACTAAATTATTACTTAATATAATATTCCCCAAAATATAAGTTTCTTCCAAAGGACATATATAAGGTTATATATATCAATAATGAACCATTTGGGGTTACCTTGTTTTTTATAGAAAATTTATTAACCATTTATTATAATAATACAAGAATACATGTCAAAAGTTAAACTATTTAACTAAGAGTTAAATCTAAATGATAAAGATAATATGGTGAACTAAAGCTATATAAAACCTATTGGTTGAGAGTTTTGTGACCCATCCTCACCTTATCCTCAAAAAAAATCATTTTATAGCCATTATAAACTGAATTTTATTGTATAATAAAATAATATTTCAAGATTTTCCTAAAGTGGCCCTCACCTCTCTTATAAAAGGGTACTTCCCCTTCTCTCAAAATCCATCCTCGAGAGCCATTTTGATCCACCAAACCCTGCTCAAATATCCTACCAACTACCCTCACTTCGACCTAAATGCCTTAATTTTATCTTAAATTCAACCTAAGGAGACCTTTTGATCAAATCAAAAGGAAGCACCCGAAGAAGCGGAAATAATTTAACCACCTCTTTCAAAGTTCTTTTCCTCTTCCACTGCCTCTTTATTTGTAGTTTCTATACCAAAATAATAACTCAAGTTCCTTATAGATATTGTGATGATATTACAAATATGGTACAACCATATTCATTATTTTTTCCATCCTACGAATGACAATTCACTATACATGTGAACGTACGACCTACCGTCTCCACGTTGTGGTGTAGTTTGTTATTCAAAATCCTCATTATTTGGGTGGGTATAATAATGAGTACAACTGAGTTAAATAATAAATACAAAATTTTAATGATTCTATATATTTCATATACTATCCAACTACAAATGATTTCACCATCCATATAAAGATATTGTCGCTCGTGTGTACGTACGGATTACGTCTGCACGAACGCGATGAAATTCATTCCCCATCATAACCATTCAAGAATAATTTTCATTTTCTGATTAAAAATAATTTTTAAGAACTTAATATCATTCGGTATATGAATAAAGTACATCCTATCCACAAAAAACATGACTTATGTAACAAAACATATAAAGTAAAATGAAATAGTTAACACCCAAAACAATGACACTACAAAAATATTATTAACAATGTTATATTAGAATATCATATATGATATCATATATTACTATTTGGTTCTTATATAATTTAATAATAATTATTTCACAATTATACAGTGTGTTAACGTACCCTCAATCTAAGAAAAGTACAAGGTAAGGGTTAATTATACAATCTCTTCATTATCTGTGGTTGTTTATACGTGATTATCTACTGGGACCATTTTATCATCCACATTCGGGTTTCTTAAAAATGTATTTCCAAAAAAATTACTATTTCTTATAATTCAGGTTAAATTAATTTATACCCTTTTTTAATTTTTTTTTAAATTTTTTGAAAGGAATATTTCCATCGTTTTCCTAACAAGGTATTTTATGACCTTTTTGATGAATTAAGGAAAGAATGTTTTTTTAACTTATACGGAGTGTGCGGCTATTTTACGTTGTTATAACTCCTTTTAAGCTACCCTTACAAGCTTATATGAATATTTTAAAAATAAATTTTTTCTTTTATAATCATGTGACTTGAGGGATTTTACACATGTTTGAGGTTAATTTATTATGATACAATCTTCCATATTGTATTAAAGATTTTGTGATATGTTTGACTGTGGATGTGTTATTTTTATACCATTCATGGTTTATGGGCAAAGTATCGACATTTTTTATACTAGTTTTAATATTAATGTTTATGTTATGTTTCAACCTTTTCATATGAGGAATGCATTGGACTTAGTAAGTGATGGGTGGAGCCTGCTATAGCTCCTCGAAGCATCAGTAGGTCTCATGATACAAACTAGTGTCTTGGAACAAAGCCTTGAAAAAATCTTATTTGTAGTATTGGAACGAGGCCTTGATTATGTGGTTATGATGTCTGGCATTGTTCATTACATAATTATGAAATTGGCTATTCATATTACATTTGATTATTCGACTAGTAGAATATCCATGTAAACAAGTAAATGTCATTATTTGATTTATATTTTCCATATTTTGCTAAATTTTAAGTTTAAAAGCTTGTGTTTTTTGTCGTATACATTGCCTTAAATGTTTATTATTATTTATGAAAGATTCCTCCATATTTTTATCCTTACTGAGCACCTGATCTCACCCCTTTCTATGTTTTATTTTTTCTAGGATGTGAAGTGTTATATTATGATTGACCTATAGGGATAGGCTATGGGATATGAGTGTGTTCAAAGGAGAAACAATGTTGTTTTTTATTTCATACTGTAATGTAAAAATTATGTATGTATCTAGTACTTCCAAGGATATTAAACTAATCGGTATTTTGAGACATGATCACTTCTGATCATGCCAATTTTATGTAACAATGAACCATCTCAGGGTAACTAGGTTTGGGGCCTTATAGTATTGGCATGATTTATAGCATTTCTCCAATTCACTTGTGTATCACCATGGTTGGCATCATTATGGTTCCATCTTGAACCACCTCTTTGTCCCTTTGTATGATCCATTAATTACAAATATTTATTACTCACACGTAGGTGAGGGTAACCAAAGGATTAGTTAATGGATATTACCAAAATATCGTAGGACACATAGGTTCTACATAATAGTGTACAGAAGGATGCCTAATAGGGCATCATTTAATTTAATTTTAAATAATTGAAAACTCGTGAAATAAATTAAATTAAAAATTCCAAAAAATAAAGAGTTCTTGGTTAAGCTCATGAATGTTCATACATTCAACCAATACACAAAAGTAAATGGCTATAATTAATTTCTATAATCTTTCTTTTATTTTTTAAGATAAAAACACTTTCATTAATTATTTATGTAATTAATTAATTCTATTTCATCTTAACGATAATCTAATCTTATTTGGAGATACCCATAATTAATAGAATTTATGAAAAATAAACATCAAAAACAATAATGAAAAATTAATGATAATAAATTAATTCATTATTAAAAATTAATTAAAACCATTGTTAAATTTTCAGACACAAAAATGTTTGTTAGTTAATAAAATAAGAATTTAATGATGAAAATAAAACTTTAATGTAATTTTAATTTTTTTCCATTAATAGAAGAAAATAATGCATGTAAATGTAGCTATACACCATGTACCTCAGTTTCCATATATCCAAGTCACAGGCCTGGGGCTTCGGCGCGTTAACTCGTCCAGACAACATTATGTGTACTAATTAGTTGCACACCCTGTATCTACTTTTTATCTATTGGGTTAGCCTAGTTAACACATGGTGTGTAGTAAAATCCCTACATGTTATTAATTTCTTAGCGCATCTAGATACAATGTGCATTGGTATATGGCGGGTGCTCAGAAAGAATTTTGTGTAACCAAGTTTTACCAGCCAAAGATTTAGCACTTTTCGATGAAATATCTCGTCATTCTTCAGTTGTTATTAAACCTTTTAAAAAATTAAAAACTAAATGGATATGATTAATATGTCCATAACATGTTAATTAAATTAATATTATAGAACAAATAAAATGAAATGAAAAATATAACAGTAATTACACATAGATCAATAATCCAATAAATAATTATAAATTTAAATATGGATGCTCTGATACAACTTGTTGGTTACAGGATCTGCAGAAGCATGTGGAAGTGGGAGATATATTAAAATTCCTTTTAATAATAATTTTCTGAAACCAAGAGTGATGATATTTCACATAAAATTTAGAATTAACTTATTTAGTATTTAATGAAATAAATATCTAGGCTAAGAAACTTTCTTAATTTGTGAATAATAATTCTCCAAAGAGACCCTTTCAGATTACCTTTTTTGTGTTGTGATCGTCCAAGTATTTAACCAATATAGAGATGATCCACACATGCTCTTATGATCTCTGGGAATCACTACTCAATCTCTGAGTGATAGCACAATAAGTCTAATGACTTTTGTTTTTTGTTATTGATTGCTCGTCATTCGGTCATGAAGAAACCTCTATTGCACTTCTTATTCTTGAGAGGGAGAGAGATGGATGTGTAGAGAGAGAATTAATTGTGTGCAATCATTCTATGTTCTCAATTTTGGATTCTCTTCACAATAGACATAGCTGCCTATTTATAGAGTTTGTATTTTAGTTAAAATGTTATTTAATTGCATACCGGCCATTAAATAGTATTTATTGCCATAAATAAATCTCATGCCTCATAATAATAACTATGTAGTTATTATTTTTTGGTGTGCACCAACTTGTGAAATAATATATACTATGTAATGACCTTGTTAATTAATATTTTTAATCAGACTTGGTCTTTGTCTGTTCAAAATCCTCTAAAATTTATTGAAACAAATAAATATTTTTTCATAAATAAATATTTTATTCATAATTTATTTAATAATTATTTATTAAAATATTAAAAATATAAAATAAATATTTTATTCACAAGTCGTAGAATAAATATTTAATAAATTTATGCAATTAATATAACATGAATAAAATTATTCATCGAACTTTAGAATAATATTTATTCTATTAATTAAACTCAAATAGAATTTCATTGAGATCAATGGAAACACAAAGTGTGGGACCATCTAGTATTCTTTATCATTAACATTAAATGGTCATGCCTAAAGTCCAAGATTACTATCTATAAATGGGTCAATCCACCCAATAGAAATAACTTAATGCCAAAAAATTGGAAACCACATATGAATGGTTTAATCCCTTTGTAAAAATATCTAATCTAACAGGTTTCATATCCATGTCAGCAACCTATATGCTCGATATTTCTTTCTTTGACTATCTAAAATAAATATTTCATCACACCATGGCCAAAAAATTTAATGCAATGGTTCTATTCAAATCAAAGGGTTGTGATATCAGCTTCCATAAAGATATAAGTGAAAAATAATTCCTTGACTTATTCATTACTGACATTTCACTCCAGACGCATCCAACGTATCCAAATTTTCAATGAATTGTTATCATCAAGGTTTATTAAATATGTCGATGTATGTCAGTGGTAACATGCTTTAATAATAATGTTATATTCTAATGACCATCACACATGCTCGAAGATAGAAATATCTGATGACAAAAAAACAAGAAGAATTCATAATAGCAGGTATGTTCTCATAATCTCCCATCTGGGAGATTAAGAAGTGTGAACTTCAGGAAAAGAGGCCTCATATGCTTATGAGTACTTGTACCTAATTGACTATGTACTATGTGTCTCATAATAATATTTTATCCAACCACAAAATGTTATTTTAGAATATCATCATAGCACATAAAGGTTATCATCAAAGTGGGGAACTATTATGACCTTAACAATGCAATTAATACTCTAAGTCATTATTACATTAGATTCATGAAGAACAAAAACCAATATATAATATGATTTTTTATTATTATTCAATACATTTAATATACATGTAATCAATGTACAAAAAGTTTGTCCAAGGATACTAACTCTTACATTAGTAACATTATATTCTTATGTACTTCAATTTGGGAATTTTTTTTAACACTTTAAAATAAATTATCTTAATAAATTAACAATTTTTGTTATGTATTTTCTTATATAAATTATTGGGTAATTTTTACCTCATAATGAATTCTGAATAAATATCAAATATTTATACAACATTTTATTACTTACCCAAAAATTCAACTATCTAACAACATTATATGAAAATAATCATCAAATAATTTTTATGTGATGATTCCTAAATTAAATTCATTTTATGAAAATAATATCCTACGTAGGATAAATTTAATTTTTTAATAATAATCTTCGTGAATTTAAAAATCATATTTTTTTTCAAAAATTCAAATTTTCTTATTTAATAAATTTTACATTCATTCAAATAATGTGTATGTAGTTATATTACTATCCATTAATTAATTTTAATTAATTATAATTATATATTACAATGTTTCTAAATCATATTATTGTAAACTTAATTGTATAATGTCCACATTTCTATTACAATGAAAATATGTCTAATTAATTATTCCAGTAGCCATTTTTACCATCAAACTATTAAATTACCCCTTATAAATACTCTTCATTATAACTTCAAAAATAAGTTTTCTCATTCTCTAAGTTTTTATATCATGTATATTCATTACTTTTTATTTTCATCATAATAGCAATGTATCTTTCATTTTTTTTATTCATTGAAAACTATGATCCTCCAGAGTTCAAAACTATAATGATTACCAGTTTTGTTATATGTTCTATGACATTAGTTGTTGCAATTATTGTGAATGTAATTTTCTAGTTTTTTATTTTACTATTATTATTGATAAAATAATGTGTATTGGGAAATGATTTTTATAATTTAGTATTTATTTTTATAAAGTATAATCATGGATTCCATATTATCCCCCTCATAAATAATTTCATCTTTTAAATTTGGGGTATATATGTAATGGTATGGACCTTCATGACTCGCTACTTCTTGTGTTTTGGGAATTTGGGGTTTCAAGAAGATGTTTAAGAAATATAAGGTAGTGTTTGAGATCAAATTTTATCAAGGGGGAGGATTTTAGTTCAGTGTTTCAAGCTATAATGTGGAAGATCATACGGGTGGACAGATTATGGTGTGAATAGAACACTACACCATTTATATTTGGGTGTCAATATTTTGTGATTACTCTATTCCAAGAAACATTTTGTTTGGTACAGTAGTTACATCATGGTGTTGGTGTGGGGATTATTCTAGTGGAGTGCAGGTCATTAAGTTGTAGTGTGGTCCTCATATATATAGTATGTAGTTCGGAGTGGTTAATTTGGTGGATCTTCCATTATGAGACTCTCTAGTTCAGAGTGTTTATGAAAAACCATGGATGGGTTTGAATGAATAGTTTTTGTTTTGTGGGAATGAACCTTTAACCAGGTCCCTCCCCTAATTTTATTATATATCATACTTGAACATGGAATAAAATTCATAAGGTGAGGTTTATTAGATCCATTTCAATTTAGTATTCTAGAAGTCACCTTGGTTGTAAGGAAATCCTTACCATTTTGGAATAGTCCTACACCTTGCACCATGATCTTATATCATTCTAGCATGAGTTTAAATTTTTAATTCCCTTTTACTTACATTCATTTTCAATATTTCTCAAAAATATTGGGTAAATATATATATATATAGCAGTTTTGTTGGATATTTCATAGCCTTATAATTTAGATATGATATTTATCCTTAGATAATGATTTTTGGTGATCCAATATGAGTTCTATCTTATCACATTCTTTTTTTTTCTTCTTATTTGTCCCTTTTGAATTGTTTGTTTTAGTACTAGTTATACTTTTTGGATGTTGGGGAAGTTATTTTGATGAGTAATTTCTATGATCAAGGTTTACATGGGTTTCCCTCAAGTGATCTTGGTCTTATGGTCATTTTTTCTCATCCTATTGTTGCATAATGGTTTTAAAATTATGAAAGAGGAAGGGGATTAGATTACCCTCATCTATTATTGTGTAAATTTTTTAATTAGTATGATCTGGTTCTTTTGTGGGAGGAGAGTTTATTTCCCTACTAAAGATAATAAACTAGACAAAATGAAATTTGTTGCAAGGGATTTTTTCACACGTGTTTACCTCTTCTTCATAATATTTCTTATAATTCTTACTTGTGGACATTATTGATGAAAATTGTTAATGAAAAGATGATTTATTGAACATTACTATGATTAATTGATAAAAACACCCTTAACAAAAGTTTAACAATTTAAGGAGGGAAATGAACATACTTTGTGGTATAATCGAATGATTTTGATTACCTTCCTTGTAATATGGGAGTATTTGGTGATGCAATTGTTGATGTGTGAAGGGGTAAAGGTTATTGTTATGCCCATATTTGTGTGACTATAATGGATCTGTTTTGTTGTAAGGATGTACTAAACTGTGGGAATGAATTTATGATATTTTTTTGTACATGTTGGTTGTGAGGTTATGATTGGATAGTAAATTATAATTATTTTTCTAATAGAGATGTAATTGGATATAATGTGATACGTTGTGGGTAGGATTGTCAGTTCTCGGTTTATGTTGGTTGTTATATTAGTATGGGTTATTCATTAAGGATACAATTTCTTTATTTTAATTAGAAAGATGGAATATAGATATCATTATGGGATGGTGGCATGGATAGCTTTTAGGGGTTTTTTGGGAGTTACCCATTAGTAGTTGAATATAATAAGTTGTAATGGTGAAAATGAAAATGCATAATAACCATAATTAATGTGTCCACTCGTTGGTTGTGGATTATCATTAAATATGGATTTAGTTGTCTTAATGAATGTATCATAGTAGCTGATAATAAATCTGGAAATGGTTTATTGTTATGTTTATGTTGGATTTTATAAATTCTTTTAGAGGCTATTTTCTCTGCGAAATTAGGTTAGTTTGTGTTGTAATATTCGGAATCAGTTCTGGTGTAGGGTGATGTTATTATATTGATGGTTATTGATTTTGATGGGTATTTCATGGTGTAGATCCTCTAGGATGGTGTTTGTGTGGTGTGTGTGTGTGTCTGTGTGTTTGTCTGATTTATATTCTTGTTGTTCTTTTAAACTCCCTACCTAAGTTGGATTACATTACTAATGGCCTAATTTTTTTGGGCATTGGTTGTTTTCCTAAATATCTATGATGGTGGGGGTAGATCATTGAATAATCCATCTTCTTCACTCTACCTTTGGGAATAGTATATTATATTATTTGTATATGGTGGGGGTTATTCAACATTAAATGAGGGTAGTAGGTTGATGTTCTTTATTTCCATGATATGGTACTTCAATAGATATGGGTGTGATGAATATAGGATGATAGGGTTGATGAGGATGATGTGAATGTGGCTTGTTTTATGGTTGTGTTTTCCATAAGGATGGGATAATTCCAACAAGGGATTCTAAACTTTTCAGGAGTTAAGGGAGCTAGGGTTGTGACCTGACCCGCATCAGTATTGTAGGGATTGAGAAAAAAACATTTTAAAATGTGTTGTGATAGTGGAAAATAAGTGGAAAAGTGGTTGTGGGATACCTTTTTTATATATTATTTATATTATTTTTTTAATATTGGATGTGATACTTGGTGAGTGATCCTTAGTGAGGATGGTTGTTAGATGACCTATATAGGTTTTGGTTGGTTCTCTTTTTTATTTATTGAAGAATTAGTATGATTATTCTATATTTTCATGAGATATATAGGGTGTGAACCTAATGAGTATACATTTCATGGTCACCCTTATATATAAAAATTATTTTTTTTGTTTCTAATGTAGCACCCTGAGATTTTGTGAACTATTTTTTATGAATTAATTTAATATTATGCATTTTCTGCAACACTGAATATAGCTTGTCTTATACGAAACCACTAATTTTGGCTTGCAATTCACACAATACAATGTTAATCGTTCACTAAATGAAGTAGTTATAGTATATTTTGGTTTATGAAAAATAATATTCATCATGGGTTACACACAATCTTGAGTTCCGATAATTACTTTCTTTACATACTAGGCTGAGTTTAAGTTCAATATAACATACAATCAATATTGGTGTTAAAATATTATTATAGTTACCACCTATCCAAAGGAATGGAATTTATGAATAAGATTAACTAAATTATGAAAATATGATTTATACATGTATGTAAAATTAATCATTTGGTTATCAGTTATTTATAAATCAATGTAATAACTATCTGCAAATAAATAAATTTTTTAGCAAATAAAACTATTTTTCTATGTAAAAACACAATTTTATCTCAATAAATTAAACAATCCAATTTTGATGAATAATTTTAAACAAATTGAAATATTATATATTAAATAAATTTATTTAAACTCGTCTAATAAATTTAGTAAGTATATGTTAAGAATAAATCTAATTTTATTAATAAAAATATGTTTTTTCTAAAAGGCAATTTTACCATATTATAAAGGTGAACCTATTTTAAATATTACATTTGACACGTTTATAATTTTTATTTTACAAAATAAAATTTATTTTCGAATTATGAATAAAAAAATTTAATTTGGGTGAATTTTTTATATTTTTCTGAGAAGTTTAATTTTTTTAATGAATAGTGTAAAACACTAAATTTTAATTGAAAACTATTTTTTCATAAAATTTATTTATATAGTTAAATTACATATAAATGTTTTTCAATGTATATTTAGATAAATTATTCATTTCTTAATACAATTTCTTTCATCTGAATCAATTTCGTATTTAAATTTAATATAAACAGAATTTATCTTTTTATCATTTTCACATTCAAAACCTATTGTTTCTTCCCCTCTACAAGATATTCTAAAATTAATTTATTCCACTTATGTGTTTTTAATTTCAAAAAATGGATTACATATTTTTATTAATCATAATTTATAATTCTTAATAAGTTTAAATTAGTTTTTTACAAAAAATATAAGTGAAATAAAATAATTATTGTAATTACTGTAAAAATGAGTTTACTGGGTTGTTAAATTTTAATTAAAGGGTCCAGATAACCTAGAAACATGTAAAACGAAGTTTTGTAATGAATCAGATTCTATAAAATTTATTTTTATATATTATTTTGGAAAATTCTGATACTAGGTGCTAAGACGGTGTGCGGGTCTGAAGCTCGGTGTTTCTAAAATGATTCACTGAAAAATGTTTTCTTTTAAATAGCATGCTCGCGCAACTTTTCTTAAAAAGTGAATCAAATTTAAAACAATTTCTCGGATCTGAAATCTAAGGGCACAGTTGAACTCAGAATAGTTTCTTTACCTTAGGCACATCCTAACCTTGGTCAATGTAGGTCATCTGTAGGAAAACCAACCAAGGACGTAACTTTAAATAAGATTATTAAATAAAATTATTTTATTTTAAATTCCTAATAACATATAAATGGTAATTCAGATTGGAAATCAAGGGAAATCTTTGAGTTCAAAGGTATTTTTTTCCTTTAACGAGGCCTAACATCTGTCGGCATGGGCCGGCTATGAATGTTAGTTTTTGGAAGTTAACATCAATAAAATATTTTAATAAAAATATTTTATTCTTGAGGAAGCGATGTATTTTCTTTTAATACGTGTTTTTGAGGAATCTAAGGTTTCGATATTACCCTATAAATCCATTTATGAAAGCATACTGAGCTCTCTCCAATGAATTCCGAAAACATGGTGAATCAAGAATGACAAACCATGAATTCAAAGGATCTTGCACACCGCAACGACATAGAAACCATTCTTTATCCTCAATCGAACCGAACCAAGGTAGGTTGTTTGTGATTTGATTTCTTTTCCACTTTCATAAATTCCATAACAAATTAGAACCAATCAATAAATATATTGGCCCATGGGTTGATTATTATTATGGGATGGGAATTACCTTTGCGGGGTTTTGATGGAAGAATGATCTTGGGATTATTTGTGGGATTTTGATTCCTGTTCTAATGGCAATGAACCACGATCAACACGGACATCGATCAAAGCTCGTTCCTATTTGTTGATTTATGATTTTCTCACCTCGTTCTTCGTTCATCATGAGCATTCTTCATTTTTCCCATGACTCAACATATTTTTATCGATCGAACGTTTCACACTCAATCATTAGCGCAATGATCCTTTATCGCAGATCCAGGATTGGCATGGCATGATGGAGGTGTGACGATGACAGTGATGGATAGATCGAGAGATTCAATATATATTTTCATTTGAGTGATTTTTCCTCAGGATTAATCATAATGTTGACCTGAGCCCTATAGATTGATCCCATAAGGCCAAGCTAGTTCGACACGAACCGAGCCGGATTGGGTCCGATGGGTCAGTTCGGATCTGGACTAGACCTGGATCGGGCATTTCACTAAAGTGCCCATATCATTCTAACATAGCATCCAATTAATGATTTGTGTATATATTTGGGATCATTGAGGTTGGGCGGTCATTTTAAGATGGCTTGGGGTGTTTTGGTTGGATTAGTAGAGGTTGAGAGTGTACCCCTGGTCTTTCCCTATGATGGTTCGTTGCAAGTTCTCGTTTATATCATACAGGATGACCTGTATTCAGAAGTAATTTGTATCAGCCTGGATTTGATAGTTGACTCAGCAAGTTGTAATATATATCACACCAAGAGGCGCGGTCGGTCCTCACATATCTTCATTCTAACTTAGATTGGGATTCTAGAGATTTTGTGACCATTATTTACATGGGAACATATCCCCTACATAGGTTGATGTTTCAAATAGGAATAGAAGTCTCCCTAGTGATCCATGGGTGTGGAGGACCCCCTATCTATGTATCGATATCAGATTCTTTATGTTACTACAAGATTAGACTCGATGAGTGTGCTTTTGACATTTTTAAGTGGTCAATGTTTGGATGTGACTTGGTGACTAGGTGACATGGGGGATGCCTGATTTATTTACACTCTGTGTTTTGCCGAAACTCTGTGTGTTATCGACACTCCATGTGTTATCATAACTCCATGTTTTAGCAGGAGTTAATGACTCATGAAAACTACATAATGTGTCAAGACCCTAGTGTTATCTTGGGTACTTTTGGTAGAGATATTCTAAATGCTTATATCAGATAGCTCAAGGAGTGAGATATCCTGGTATGAGCATTCTATGATCAGAACCATGTTACTAGAAATGGATGATACTTTGAGGCTTCTAATCCTTTTTGAGTCTACGTGGATGTTCTTTTTATATGTATTATTGACATATACCTATGTTGAGCTGACTATATCTTCTTAGTGGTCTTTTCTCTTTGTGGTACATATGTGTGGTATATTCTTTGTGGTGTTTCCTATATGGTATTCCATTTTTTTAGGGTTTTCTATTAAGTATAATTTTATTCACCCATGCACGGGCTTTTCCGACATGTGTCGTGTCTTGTGAAAATGTTCTACCTTCTAACAGAGTTCCAGGCGGACTAGGACCAGACGGTGATAGGTGAGTTTAGAAAAACTGGGGTGTGCTTCTATGAATATAGAGAGCATTCCCAGTACCTTTGTTTACAAGTTTATCTTTTGGATTTTCAGACTCTTTGGTGGGCTTATATTTTGTCCCGGTTGTACTTTACTATAGTTTAATTTCCTATCATACTCTGTTTGTTGGGATATAGTGGTATACATACAAATATTTACATAGTTTTTTTAAATTTCATAATTTTGGGCTTAGATATGTGTGTTTTTGTGTATCGTTATATAGGAAAATGCCTCCCGTTATCGTTATATTCCTACTCGGCACTAGTCACTACCCTTTGGCCTATCAGAGGCAGGCATAGGGTAGTCACGGCACAAGCCCCTCTATGATGGGTTGTGAAAACGTTTATGGAAATATATCAACTATATTCTCCGTTGGATAAAAAAATTAGTATTATTTGATTCACATGATGTAAGGTAGACCCCTCAGTAGTGTTTACCTTTTTATGTTTACTATAATGTCACTCCTCTATTATAAAAAGGGAACTCACCCCCTAACATCTTCACAAATTTTAATCCATTTTGGATCTTACAAACACTACCCAAATAAGAATTAAAAATCCCTCCCTTATTATTATAATGCACACATTGGGCATAAATCCAACCAAGAAATCCCTTTTGAGAAAACCAAAAGGAGTTACCCAGAGAAGTGGTAACAAGCTTCAACAAGCACTTTTGTTTTATTCCCTTCTCCACCCCCACAATTCTTTGTATCCCAGGCCTATATAATAATGTAATTACAATAAATATACATATATTTTATTATGTTATGCGTATGAAAAACACTCACACACAATTCTATTAGATAGGATTTTCATTCATTGTTCGTACGTACAGTGGAATATCGTCTGGTGGACCGATGTCATTTGTTCTTCTATAACCACCTCCAAAGGATGAGAATAATGATGGTATTACTTTTTTATATCATATATATGATAATTATGATGTATTTATTATTATATAATTATTATATAAAACATAAATTCCATCTTTCCATTTTGTAGTAAAATGATAACTTCATTTCTAGACGTGTTGATTACCACCTCCTTAGAGCGATTTGATTTGTTAATGATTTATATGGAATGTATTAAGGATGAGATTAATAAAAATGTGTGATATATATGACACAATAATTCTACTAGAAAGATACTTCACATATAAAAACACACACACACGCACACACACACACATATATATATCATTTACTTTTCTTTCTTTAAAAATACAATAGGAAAATGGAAACAACGTTCATGCATATGTACGACCTACCGTCTCCAAGAATGGTGCATCTCATTTCTTATTTCTATATTTTATAGATTATTATAAATATATATATATATACTGAATATATATGATACTTATACAATGGTTTAAATTCTTTAAATAATGAAACTGTGATCTTTGTAAGTGGATCACTATTAACTAGTCAAAACTTGTATAAAAAATAAAGTGGTTATTACTAGAAATATTACAATAAGATGGAATTGTTAATAAATGGGTAATATAAATTAATATATAATTCATATATTCTATTATATAAATGAATATGGTTCTGTGATATATTTATAATAAACATATATTTATTATACATGAGGTTTGAACAAGTACGACAAGAGTCGAGACTTATAGTAAGGGAATTTCATCTCAATTTTTTATACCCATGTGATACATATATTATTCACCATTGGTTCCTCTTATGTGGTATATATACTGAACAAGAATGTATTATGTGATTGTTATACTTAAATTTATGAGTATTTAAATATCCATTTGATGAACTCTATTTAAGAGGGTTTATTATTCAAAAGTTTCCAAATTGGTGGGGTAATTTTGTCTCAATTTTCCTTTTTTGAGAAACATGTAATGTTCTGTACCAACATTATTTCATGATGGGTATATACTTCCCTTTTAAATGTTATATCATAAATAAACTTGTTTTTATTATATTTTAATCTTTAATAAATATTATTATTTCATGGGGGTTTTGATTCAATGTTACCAAAGTGGTAAGAGTTTATTGATACAATCTCATCATTTATCACGATTGTTTAAGATTATGCTTCCATTGATGAAATATTATGATCCATAAATTAATAATTATAATTAATTTAATACTCCTCTAGTTATCCATTCTATATCTATGTAGTGGTAACATTTTTCCACTCTTTGGTACTTAAGATAATTAAGAATATGTTTTTAATAAAATCTATTATAATTTCTATTTTTGATTAAAAAAATATGTGTTATTCTAAAACCATGATTTCAAAACAAAAATCAGAAAAAATCTAATATTCTCTTATGATATTTAAAATAACTTTTTACTCATGATTTACATTTAAAAAATGGTTTTAAAAAAAGAGTTATTTTGTCATTTTCTAATTATGGAACTTTTCTAATCTTTTTACAGCAAAAAAGGAATGGTCGGCTTGCCTAGACATATCCACCATTATGAAAACAATTTCATTGAATATTCCTTTTCAATTTTAGAATATTATCATTTTTAATAAAAAATTACCTAATATTCTTGTCATTTATTGTCTGTAAATGTTTTTTCAATGAAGTCATTTTTTAAAAAAAAAATATCTTCAGGATCTATTTTAAATGATTTTAAAATCTTACATTATATATTTTAAAATCTATTTTCAAATAAAAGGGTTTTAAAAAGATGTTTTATGTTCAGGAATTTTTTTAATGATTTTCAAAGATATATTTATGTTTTTTCAAACCTATTTTTAAATAAAAAGGTTTTCAAAATAATTTTATGTATAAAAATTTGTTTTAAATGATTTTAAAAGGTTGCTATATATTTTTCAAAAAGTTATTTTCATATAAAATGGGTTTAAATTATTTTAAATATTATTTTATAATTATTAAATGATATTTTTAAATAACATGTATCTAAAAAGTTTATTTTCAAAAAAAATCAATGAAAAAATTATATTTTCCGCAATAAATTTTTTAAATTAATTTTAAATCATATTTCATACATTTTAAAATTTGTTTTAAAATAATTGGATTTTGAAAATATTTTATGTTTTAAAATTTGATTATCAAAGATAGGTCATTTCCCTTAAGAAATAATCCAAGTGATCTTCCAAAATAATTATCCATTTAAGATGATAACTTATTGTACAGTTTATAACTTACTAGGGATATGATCCAAGAATACCATTATAATTATTTATTTGAATAGATTATTAATAATATGAAAAGTTGATTATGAAACCCACTTATTCTCCAAGAGTTATACCATGATAAAATACTTATGAAACTTGATTCCTTTCATGGGTTATTCTATGATTATTTAACCTATCTATTTTCCAGACGATACGATATGTTAGAATTATTGTCATACCCTTTTAAGTTCATGGGTTATTATATGATGTTCATAAAACCCATTTCTTTTGAAGGGTCATTATATGATGAATGTTTTTCTATCTTTTGGAAAATTTGTGTATGATTTCATTATGTGTTAGGTGGGGACTATACCTCCCTCTAACGAATTAGGTAAATATTTATATATCAAGAGATAGAAATGGCTGTAATGGTGAGTAAACAAGGGATAGTAAAGGGTGTTGTCTGATAGGATGATCTTGGGAGTCAACCTTGACTAAAAATAGTATTTTTTGTGAACTTTGACGTCTAAGATGGTCTTGAGAGTGAACCTTGATTATTAATATTGGTTAGGGAGTGAAACCATTCCATTATAAGGAAAGTGATATGATTGGAGATGGTGGTGTGTACTACTCAGTAGGTGTTTCCACCCTGAATTTACCTATTAGGTTTTTACAATAATACTTGACATATAAGGAATGATTTTATTTTCTTATATGTAAGCCATAAATTCTATGTCTTATTACTTTGTTATGATCTTGTCAATTATTCTCTTGATTCCCTTATGATTTATGTATTATGAATTTCCAATCTTTATTCATTGACTCATGTATATGATCTTTTATATGAAGGGTGTGATCTTCAAAGGTTATTCTAGTGTTTTGATACCTTTGTTGTCATATTTTTTTATGTGTCTCCTTTATTTACCCTTACTAAGAATCTAAGATTACCCTTTCATATATTTCCTTTCCCTAAGTTATGAATAAGGGTTTTAAGAATAATTAATAGTGTGGAAGATGTTGGTGGGAAACATTAAAGATATTTTAAAATGTTAGAAGATTATGTTCTATGTTTCCAAAAACAATGAACTATTACAGTCCTCAGGCATGTATTTTTGTAATGTGAAAAATATTCATCTAAAATGATGTAATATCCGTGTATGTTAATTCACACTCTCTACGGTTGGTATCAAAGTAATGATTTATTCAACCTTTTGAAACTAGGATGAGAAAAATTTATTGATATCCCTAGGAATATTTTCAAGATATTTCTATGGATGTATATAAGGATAATCCAAACGAGTCATCCACTTATAAGAAGGTGTCATGATTTAGCCTTCTAATTGGTAATTTTTCAAGATTATGTGGTTTTTAGATATGATAAGTGATAATCATAATATGGTTTCTAGTATTGTTTAATTATGAAAATCAGAAATAATTGAGTTAACATAAAATGTGATGGACAATTTTCTGATGAGAAATCAAATATGATGATCACTAAATTGAAGGATGTTGTGATAATTTATAATTAGTTTTCATGGAACATGATTAAAAATGTGTACCTTAAAAAAATCTTAGACTCCCCAAATAATATAAAGAAGTAGTTCAAAGAGAGTTCAGGTAATGAAGATCATGGATTAAAGAATATTCAATTTCCTTTGTGTTGAGAATGCCGAAAGAATCTCCCAAGTAAATGTCTTAGAGGAAGGGGAAGATGTTTTGACTATGAAAAATAAGTACACAAAACAGGTAACTGCAAATAGAAAATGAAAATTTTGGTTAAAACAATGAATTATAATAATGGCCTCCTTAATAAATAATTGAAGGATGAATTCATTAAATGTGGAATGAATGGGAATTTTGAAAATTGATGTCCTAAGTGGAAAGAGATTAAAAAGAATCATCAAAGTGGTATGAGTAATAGTTATATTCCTGATGATGATGATACTAGAGGTGAAATGTGAAAGGAATGATTTATTATATAATTTGATGAGGTATCCTTGTTAATATCTTAATGATTAAGTGGAATTATCAATGTGTTTATGTATTCGGATTCAATAACTATGTTTTATGAAAATTGAAATATATAAGGATTATTCGGTTTATGTTTTTTGATAAGGATTTATAATAATATGGGCAATGGTTCTGATGGACTTGAAAATTCAAGTAATAGAAAGGTTATATTCATGGTAAGCACAAGATTAATAGAAATATAACCCTTAATATATTCCTAATTTTGAGATAATGATGTTTTGATAAAGATATATTGAATATGAATAAGTTCATTGGACAACACTAATTACCTTGGTACTGATTAAGTATTTTTTTTAAAGTGTTTAATGACATAATGGATAGAGTTTATGACTTTTTAGACATAAATAAAAAATCTAAAAATAATTAGAATAAGAAACAACTAATTTTTTAAATAATGATTTATAGTAATTCAGTTTATTATCAAGTTTCAATAGAATACATGATGAAGGTATTCACATGTTTGGTATGTGAAAAACAATATCCACTTTATGATAAATGGAGGATCAATGCTAATATTTTTTTAATAAATTTAGTAACCATATTTATAAAGTTATGTACTTTCAATTATCAGAATGTTTATGATGTTAACCATTTATGGAATTTTTTATATTAAACTTCGGATGTGGTTTTAGAGAGTAAAGTTTTAACTTACCATATAAGGATATATGCATATTGGATAACTTGTGAGAATTTTTTTTGATAAAGATAGATGGAATTATAAATCGTTAAATCTATGGATATCATGATCTGATAATGCTTCATAAATGAAGAATTCACCATCATTTCTTAGAATATGGGATGATGTTAAAATTATCTTGGAAAAACAAAGGGTGATGTTATGATGAAATCATCTTAATATATCTTCTTAGAAAAATGCTACAAATTTTGGAAAAGGATATTGAAATAAACAATTTTCTTCTTATCATTATTTTTTATGATATCAATGACCTTTTTCAAACCTATTTGGTTTATTGATTTTTGATCGTTAAATTTGTTCTTATCGTGTTCTCTATCACTCATCATCAAAACATTATGGTTATATTTCTCTTCCATTTCCATGTTTTAACCTTCAACCAATGTTCTCCTCTATGTAAACCTAGTTATGAGTTACCTTGGGTAACTATTATGTTTCCTACTTTCCCTTTCTGAAGAAAGTTTTAGTTTTCATTTTTACGATGTGGGTTTCTATGTAAGGAACTTCCAAGAATTAAAACATTGATAACCTAGATAAATTTTGAAGGTGAAAGTTATTTTAACGGGGTAGAATGTAACACCTTGATATTTGGTGAAATATTCTTTTCAAATTAATTTAATATTATTGATGTTATTCATTAATTCATTAAATTTTACTAACTCCATTTACTGATTTTATATGAAAAGTGCATAATTTGTGTGTAATATTCATATTTTAATATTAAATATAATTTTGAGCACTATTTGAATAAATCCAGATTTGAGTTAGTTTAATGTATTATCTATAACTATTACTATACTGATCCAAATTTCATTGTTTTTGTTTTTTAGGATTACTATTTCAATTTAGAACATTTCATTAGAAGGGATCATGTGCCAATTCTTCAATTTGAAGGTTCATATGTACCACACAATAAGGCCCAATGAATCTGTGAACAAACTTGACCAGCCTTGAAGATTGATTTACTGGGATCAATCCATAAATCCAAAATGTTTGATTCTCCACTATAATTCTGGGGACAATATGTTTCATCTTGGATAAAAATTTCAAGGCCCAAAGTCTTCAACAATTGGCCCAAATGATTCTATGAAGTCCATCCCACCATTCTGGACGGGAATTAAAATCAGCACACAAATGTGGACTTTTCTCCTTATATAGAAATCCATCTGAGCTGAGACATTTCAGTGTGAAGGAGGAGATATAGGTGGACAACTTTGTTGAACAAACCATCCGGATTTGATGGCATCTTACTATTCAAAAATCCATTCATATTTCATCCTTTGAAAAGTCATGGGTAGAAATGGACAGTTTAGCTTTTTTTAATGAAATAGCCATAACATTGGATAAAAACGTCCAATGACCGCAAGATGTTGAGGATAGACAGAAGACATCCATATATACATTTATGAAGAAGACACAAGATCTTGATTCAGCTGTCTAGATTGGTAAATATGTGGGTCAAGTGGAGGGACAAATTTGGAATGCAAACAGTCCACTCCTTGGGCTATAAATACATCCCTCTCCTCTCCTTCCAAGGGGTTGGAATTTCATCACTTAAGGAGGAGGTTTGGTATTAGTAGAGTCTTGAAAAGGGCCTGGGAGGATATTCTTTGATCTTGTTTCAACATGATAGATCTCTCCTCCTCTCATTGTTTCCTTTTACTTTTGTGTTCTTCTTTGTTGTAATTTTGTATGTTCTTTCTTTTGTAATTCCTTTTTAATGCAAGTTTCTTCTTGAATATATCTTATTCTCATCCACATTATGTAGTATAATATTAATAGCCTTAAAATAGTTTGAATCAATTTAAATTATAGTCCCTTATTTTTCTTCCTCATTCAATCGAAAATCCGTTTTTAATTTTCTTCATCGTTTGTGTGTGTGTTCGGCGCACTACTCTTATCTTGTCCCTTTCTTTTTCTTCTCTTTATAATTCATCACCCTAATAATTATAACCAGATTAGTAATCATTTTAATGGATGGGTAAATATTTAATTGGGGTGAGTTATAATTTAGGTATGTTAAGTTATTGAGAGCTTTTGCTCGACGAATGTTCTTTAAATTAATATTGTGTATGTTGAACTTTATATGTCATGGATTAATGACATGTTTTGTTTAATATGTGGATTCCATGGATTATTGGAACCACAAATACACTACCATAAACAAGTAATGGTAATTATTAGAAACCTATGTTAAGTTGAGGCTTGGATTAAAGCTTAAACACTTTGGAATTCTAATCGATGTCAACTTGTGAAGTGGGTGTTAATTTAAATGAAATATAAAGCAAAGCTCACGGATATCACAAGATTAACTCGCTAATAACAAACTCACCCCAATATTTATCAATTTGTTAAATCAATTATATTCAATCAATCATTTAAATTATGCTCTGAAAACAAACCCCCTAATCAAAATACAATCAACTAAAAACGAACAACTATTTCAAAGTATCATCGCCGAGGATTCGACCCGAGTGCTGCTATACACATTAGAAGAGCACCGGAACTTTGAACGGTCGATAGGCGATAATCGGCCGTGCATTTCAAATGGCACCATTGCCAGGGATGGTGCTTTATGTAGTCATTAGTTTCTGGTTATTGTAAAAAAAACTAAAAAAACAAAATTGAAAAAAAATTTGAAAAAAACACAATGAAAAACTCGTCTTCCTCTTAAAAATCATAAACTGAAAAAATAAAAAGAAAAACTCACCTTACTCATCCTTTCTAAATCTCTCTGAATTCCCCGTAGCCTCCCAAACAATCCCTCGGATTTTTTTAACCCTAAAATTGATAGAACTCTTCGTCAACTTAGGAAGACCATTAGGGATAACCAAATCACCCAAGAACCAATCATTTCCTTACCAATTGAATTTGATATGGCCAATCCTAGGGAACAAACATTGAAAGAACTTTTTACCCCTGATATTAATTACCAACCCCTTGGTATTAAATATCCAAACATAGAGGCTGACTTCGAACTCAAATCAGATTTGATTTATCTTCTACCTCATTTCCATGGGCTAGCCGGTGAGGATCCGCATCTACATCTCAAAGAGTTCCAGGTAGTGTGCTATACCATGATGCCTCAAGGGGTTTCTGAAGAACAAATCAAACTCCGATCATTCCCTTTTTCCCTAGCTGACACTGCTAAGTCATGGCTCTATTACCTCCCTCCTGGTTCCATAACTACATGGAATGACATGAAGCGTCTCTTTCTAGAAAAATTATTTCCTGCTTCTCGTATCGCTTCCATCCGAAAGGAAATAAGTGGTATCCGTCAATTCCCAAATGAATCACTCCATGAGTACTGGGAGAGGTTCAAAAATCTTGTTGAAACCTGCCCACATCACCAAATTCCTGACCAACTCTTGATCCAATACTTCTATGAGGGGTTATTTTCTATGGAGTGAACCCTCATTGATGCCGCAAGTGGCGGTGCTCTTGTTGATAAAACTCTTACAGCTGCAAGAGATCTCATAAGTAACATGGCTGAAAATACACAACAATTCCATACTCGAGCACATGCTCAAGTCAAACAAGCCCAAGATAATCAAACAATTGAGCCAATCAAGATGACTGAGTGGATGAGTGAACTTACAGGTCTTGTGTGACAACTAGCTGTGGCCACCAAAGCCCCAACCTCATCTTCTCCACAGTCACTATTCCCTGGACCTATCAAGAATTGTGGAATCTGTAGCTCCACAGCTCATCCAACAGACACATGTCCACAACTTCAAGAGGATCAATCTGATTCATCCGGACCAATGGAGCTCAATGCAGCATATGCTCAGCGGAACCCCAACCCTCAACAATCAGGTCAGTTTTTTAGAAACTTCAACCAACCTCACTCTGAGCCTTTCTCTTCTTCCTATAACCAAGGCCTTAGGTATGGTAATCTCATATCTCACCCCCCTCAATTCCCTCCTCAAAACCCAAACCAATTCCTATATGGTCAAGGTGGTGGTAACTTCCTCAAACCCTTCTTTGAATGTTGACCTAGAAAATGAAAAGAAAAAGAAAATTGAAAAGGAATCTGAATCCATTCCATCACCTCTTTCCACTCCACTTAGGAACCCAATTAATTTTCCTCAAGCTATCTCTAAACCAAGGAAGTCCTTTGAACCTGATCCTGAAATGCTCGACATGTTTAGACGTGTTGAAGTCAACATTCCCCTCTTAGATGCCATAAAAAAAATTCCTAAGTATGCCAAGTTTCTCAAGGAGTTGTGTACCCACAGGAGGCAACTTAGGACCTTTGAAAATGTTTCCACCCAGCAGTCTATTCCCATAAAGTGCAAATATCCAGGGACCATTACAGTCCCATGCCAAATTGGATGTTCCAACTTTGATGATGCACTCATAGACCTAGGAGACTCAATTAATGTCATTCCCAAATCCATATTCTCCAACCTTGGTCTAGGTCCCTTGCACCCAACGGGTGTTGTCATCCAGTTAGCCAATCGAAGCACAACCAGTCCTGAGGGAATAATTGAGGATGTCCTTGTCCGAGTCAATGATCTTATCTTCCCTGCTGATTTCTATGTCCTTGACATGGAAGGTGAGACGAACTCTTCTCGATCTCCCCTAATTCTAGGAAGACCATTCCTCATGACTGCGAGAACCAAGATTGATGTCCATTAAGTCATCTTATCCATGGAATTCGGTGACCAACTGGTCAAGTTCAACATTTTCCAAGCCATGTGATACCCATCTGAGGATCACTCTGCATTCTCAATCCATGATTCTGAGGACACTTCCAAGAGTCAATCGAACCCCAATCCACCATATTATTCATATTTTAATGATAAAGGATCTTGTGAAATCTGCACCATGATTAAAAATGTCATAAATGGTGAAGTTGATGTGGACCTCTCATTCATAGACTCCATCAATCTAGATGAACTTGAAAACTCTCTTGAATCCCACATCAACTCTGATCTCTACTGCTCCACCTTGGACAGCATTGAGAAAAATGAATCTGAAGAAACTGAAGTCCCTTCCTCCATTTCTGAGTTGTCTAGCCCAAAATTGAAAGATGAGACTGATCTGAAACCTCTTCCTACACACCTGAAATATGCATTCCTCTTCCATGATCACTCATATCCTGTCATTATCTCTTCCACACTTACTAAAACAGAGGAGTCCAAACTTGTTCAAGTGTTAGAGGAAAACAAAAAGGCCTTAGGTTGGACCCTAGATGACATACCATGAATAAACCATGCCCTTTGCATGCATCACATCCATCTTGAGGAATCATCCAAACTAATTAGACAACCACAAAGAAGACTCAATCCACTCATCCTTGAGGTAGTTAGGGAAGAGATCACCAAGCTTCTTCAAGCTGGTATTATCTACCCAATTTCTGATAGTGAATGGGTCAATCCAATTCAAGTTGTACCTAAGAAGGGTGGGATAACTATTGTCACAAATGAAAATGGAGAGGAAGTCACAACTCGAGTGAAGAACAAATGGTGTTTTTGCATCGACTATAGGAAATTGAATGTTGAAACCCAAAAAGATCACTACCCTCTTCCATTCCTTGATCAAATACTAGAAAGATTGGTCGGAAAGTCACACTATTGCTTTCTTGATGGATACACCAGCTACTTCCAAATCCCAATCACACCTCAGGACCAAGAAAAGACTTCTTTCACATGACCCTTTGTAACATATGCATATAGAAGAATTCCTTTTGGCCTTTGTAATGCTTCTGCAACATTCCAGAGGTTTATGATGAGTATGTTTTCAGAATTCATAGAACAATGAATGGAAGTCTTCATGGATGACTTTACCATTTATGGCGAGTCATTTGAGTCATTCTTGCATTCACTTTCTCTAGTCCTTCAAAAGTGTGTCAAGTGTAACCTTGTGTTAAATTTTGAAAAATGTCACTTCATGGTTGCTAATGGGATTGTTCTAGGGAACATAGTTTCAAAAGATGGTATTGAAGTTGATCCTGCCAAAATTGAAGTGATCCAATCACTTCCTCAACCCACTTCTATTCGAGACATCCGATCATTCCTCGGTCATGCTGGTTTCTATCGGCGATTCATCCATAACTTCAGTAAAATTTCCCTCCCACTCACTTGTTCACTCCAAAATGATGTCACTTTCCATTTTGATGAGGTTTGCCAGATAGCCTTCATTGAACTCAAAACTTCTCTCACATCTGCCCCGATAATCCAACCCCCAGATTGGTCATTACCCTTTGAATTGATGTGTGATGCTTTTGATAGAGCTGTTGGGGCTGTTCTTGGTCAAAGAAGAGAAAAAATTCCTCATGTCATCTATTATGCCTCAAAAACATTGGATGAAACTCAATATCACTACACTATGACTGAAAAGGAACTTTTAGCTGTGGTTTATGCCTTAGATAAATTTCGGCCCTATCTCTTAGGTGCCAAAATCATCATCTTCACAGACTATTCTGCTATTATGTTCTTACTCATGAAAAGTGATTCCAAACCAAGGCTAATAAGATGGATTCTAATGCTCTAAGAGTTTGACCTTGAAATCAAAGATAGACCTGGAAAAGAAAACCCCGTGGATGATCACATGAGTAGAATTCCTAATTCTCCTCATTCTAAAATTATTGATCCTAAATTTCCAATTGAGCACCTTTCATCTCTCACTCAAAAACTACCATGGTATGCCCCAATTCTAAATTACTTGGTTTCTGGTTTTTTCCTGAAAAGTTTTCAAAAGAACAAAAAATGAAGTTGAAAAGTGATTCAAAATTCTATTTTTGGGAAGAAAATAAAGTTTGGAAAACTGGGGCAGACATGGTAATTAGGAGATGTGTTGATGAAGATGAATATTCTTCCATCTTAGAATTCTGTCACTCAATGCCTGGTGGTGGCCACTTTGGACCACAAAGGACCTCCCGAAAAGTCTTAGACTTTGGATTCTTCAGGCCTTCCCTCTTCAAGGACTCACATGAGTTCTGTCAATCATGTCCCACATGCCAAAAGTTTGGCATAATCTCCAAAATAAATGAAATTCCCCAAAAGCCCTTAATCTTTTGTGAAATCTTCGATGTTTGGGGTATTGATTTCATGGGACCATTTCCCCCTTTCAATGGATTCTCATACATTCTTCTTGCAGTCGATTATATTTCAAGGTGGGTTGAGGCCAAACCCACTAGGAAGGATGATGCTCATACTGTTAGTGAGTTCCTAAAGACCTGCATCTTCCATAGATTTGGAACACCTCATGCCTTGATCAGTGACTTAGGAACCCATTTCTGTAATAGAACCATGGAAGCTCTTCTGAAAAAGAATGGGGTTTTTCATAAAACTTCAACTGCATATCACCCCCAAACAAATGGTATGGCTGAACTTTCTAATAGAGAAGTGAAAAGGGTACTTGAGAGAATTGTAAAACCCACCAGAAAAGACTGTCCTAAAAGACTTGGTGAAGCACTTTGGGCTTATCGAACTGCCTATAAAACACCCTTTGGGATGTCTCCTTTTCGTCTTGTTTTTGGTAAAGCATGTCACTTACCAGTTTAATTACAACATAAGTCATTTTGGGCAGTGAAAACATGTAATTTTGATCTTGAAAAATTTGGTGAAGAAAGATTGTTGCAATTGGATGAACTGGAGGAGCTTCAACTTGAATCCTATGTGAATTCAAATATGTACAAAGAGAAGGCAAAGGTACTCCATGATAAACACGTCTATAGAAAGGTATTTCATGAAGGTGAAAAGGTAATGCTCTTCAATTCTCGATTTCATCTTCTCCCAGGTAATCTTAATTCTCGTTGGGAAGGTCCTTTTGTTATTACTAACGTTTACCCAATTGGTACAGTGTAAGTCCAAGACCCCTCCTCCAAAAGGAAATTTACGGTAAATGGACATCGGTTGAAGCATCACTATGAGAGGACACACTATCCTGGATCATCATCTACTTCCATTGGATCCATAGTAGACCCCCCACTAGATGGAGATGGAAACCCACAAAATCCAAACCAGGGGGCACCTCTTTCGCTTTAACTCTCTCTCTATCTCTTCCTCTCTCTACCTCTTTCTAATTTTTCCTCCCTCTTTAATTTTTTTTACCTCTGTCTTTATCAAAACCTTTCTTTTTCTCTTTCTCTTTTGTGTGGGTGTATCTTTATAAAAAAACAAAAAAAATATAAAAACCAAAAAAAACCAAAAAAAACAATCGCTTAAAAAAATACAAAAACAATTATAAGTCATCCTTACTCACCATTAAATTTTCAAATTTTGTCGAACCTTTTTGGGGAATCGAAAGACAAGTTTTCATCTCGAAAATTTTTCATTTTCATCATGACTTTGGATAAAGAATTTTGTGTTAAGAACAATAAATGTTGAATGCCCAATTTTTTATTTGGAAAATGATTTACCCCTACCGTGAGGAACATCATTAGCTTTCATGCCAAGGTCACCTATGACAATCTTTTCCAAATGTGTGTTTTTCACCCCCATTTGTGAGTCTTGAGTTTCTGGACCTTCAAACTGAATTTCCTACTTTTGTGTGCATTAATATGATAGAGGCATTTTTTTTAACCCCATGATAATCACAATGGCCAAATAGCCTCCCATTACCCTACATTAATCCACCTTTTGAATGCCCCTTCAAGCCTATGTAAACCTTTTCTTTGATAGCAACATTACAAACCCAATACCTTGTCCCACCCAACATCTACATGGATTTACATTGCATAATTTCTTTAAATTTAAGTGTGGGGAGGATGGATTTCATTTTGGGTATCCTTTTATTGATTTTCAACGTGTTGTCATATGGTTGAGGGAAAGCATCCATTTTAGTGTGGGGGAGAGGTCATAATTTAGTGAGTTTTGTTGTAATGGACTCATCTTGACATCCTTTGCTACAAAATTATTGAAAAGTGTTCAGAAATAAAATTCAAAAAAAAAATCAAAAACAAAAAATGCAAAGAATGGGTTGTGTCTTGGTTAGGTCACAAATCACCCTTCCTCAACCTTTGATCTTATTATAACTATTACAATTAGTGTCCTGAGGAGATCAAACATGGGTCGGGTGATTAGTGTGAGATCTATTTCATGTTCAAATTTTGAAAAAATACAAAAAAAAAAGAAATGAAAAGAAAAAGGAACACTTATGTTGTTGGGAGAAGCTTTGTGTTTTGTAAATATTCCATATTCTCATCCCCTTCATACTTTCTTCCTTTATTGTGTCTTTCTTCACACAATCATTCCCTTATAAAAATGTGTTTCCATTTTCTTCCATGTTTCAGTTTCAAAAAAATTGTGCATTGTTTTATCCATGTTAGTGTTTTAGCCCCTCTTTCCACCCTTTTGGACATTATAATCCTACCGTCCCATAGCCACAGAAAAACCCCTAAAAAGTACTCTTGATGCTTGTTCCCTTTAGAATAGAGAATGGAAGCTGATAGCTCTTTCAAACTCTAAGATGTTCACTTTTGGTTGGTGAATGAGTGAAGCTCCATAAATTAATTTTATCATCTTGAGTGGAGTAAGTTTTGAGTGCCCACATTTTCTATTTCTAATTTTGAGCATGAAAAATGAATTTTTTTAACATTCCTTCTGTAACAATTTTTGGTGAAATTCAATATGGATGAGTGGAATGGTCTGAACCTCCCCTGATTGGTAAAAAAATAAAATTTTAATATTTGTTGGTGAGTGAAAATGATTTTGTCATGTTTTTTATATTTGTTGCACATGAGGACATGCACAATCCTAAGTGTGGTGGAGTTGATGTTATTCATTTATTCATTACATTTTACTAACTCCCTTTACTGATTTTATATGAAAAGTGCATAATTTTTGTGTAATATTCATATTTTAATATTAAATATAATTTTGAGCACTATTTGAATAAATCCAGATTTGAGTCAGTTTAGTGTATTAACTATAACTATTACTATACTGATCCAAATTTCATGGTTTTTGTTTTTTACGATTACTATTTCAATTTAGAACATTTAATTAGAAGTTATCAGGTGCCAATTCTGCCATTTGAAGGTTCATATGTACCACACAATAAGGCTCAATGAATCTGTAAACAAACTCGACCAGCCTTGAAGATTGATTTACTGGGCTCAATCCATAAGTCCAAAACAGTTGATTCTCCACCATAATCTGGGGACAATATGTGTCATCTTGGATAAAAATTTCAAGGCCCAAAGTCTTAAACAAGTGGCCCAAATGATTCTATGAAGTCCATCCCACCATTCTGGTCGGGAATTAAAATCAGCACACGAATGTAGACTTTTCTCCTTATATAGAAATCTATTTGATCTGAGACTTTTCATAATGAAAGAGGAGATATAGGTTACCAACTTTGTTGAAGAAACCATCCGGATTTTATGGCATCTTACTATTCAAAAATCCATTCACATTTCATCCTTTGAAAATTCATGGGTAGAAATGGACAGTTTAACTTTGTTTAATGAAATAGCCATAACCATGGCTAAAAAAGTTCAATGACCGCAATATTTTTAGGGTAGACAGAAAACATCAATATCTACATTTATGAAGAAGACACCAGACCGTGATTCAGCTGTATAGATTGGTAAATATGCGGGTCATGTGGAGAGACAAATTTGGAATGCAAACAGTCCACTCCTTGGGCTATAAATACATCCCTCTCCTCTCCTTCCAAGGGGTTGGCATTTCATCACTTAAGGAGGAGGTTTGGCATTACTAGAGTCTTTCCAAGGGCCTGGGAGGATATTCTTTGATCTTGTTTCAACAAGATAGACCTCTCCTCCTCTCTTTGTTTCCTTTTACTTTTTTGTTCTTCTTTGTTGTAATTTTGTATGTTCTTTCTTTTGTAATTCCTTTTTAACGCAAGTTTCTTCTAGAATATATCTTATTATCATCCACCTCCTGTAGTATAATATTAATAGCCTTAAAATAGTTTGAATCAATTTAAATTACAGCCCCTTATTTTTCTTCCTCATTCAATCGAAAATCCGTTTTTAATTTTCTTCATCGTTTGTGTGTGTGTTCGGCGCACTACTCTTATCTTGTCCGTTTCTTTTTCTTCTCTTTATAATTCATCACCATAATAATTATAACAAGATTAGTAATCATTTTAATGGCTGGGTAAATCTTTAATTGGGGTGAGTTATAATTTAGGTATGTTAAGTGATTGAGATCTTTTTCTCGACGAATGTTCTTTAAATTAATATTGTGTATGTTGAACTTTATATGTCATGGATTAATGACATGTTTTGTTTAATATGTGGATTCAATGGATTATTGGAACCACAAATACACTACCATAAACAAGTAATGGTAATGATTAGAAACCTAAGTTAAGTTAAGGCTTGGATTAAAGATTAAACACTTAGTAATTCTAATCGATGACAACTTGTGAAGTGGGTGTTAATTTAAATGTAATATAAAGCAAAGCTCAAGGATATCACAAGCTTAACTCCCTAATAATGAACTCACACCAATATTTATCAATTTATTAAATCAATTACAGTCAATAAATCATTTTAATTATGCTCTGCAAACAAACCCCCTAATCAAAATACAATCAACTAAAAATGAACAATTATTTCAAAGTATCATCGCCGAGGATTCGACCCGAGTGCTACTATACAAATTAGTAGAGCACCGGAACTTTGACCGGTCGATAGGAGACAATCGGCCGTGAGTTTCAATTATTCATTTCATACAATACTGAATATAGATTTTTTTTATATGTTTGGATTGCATTTCACACAACACAAAGTTAATGTTTCACTACATGTAATACTTAGATTATATTTTGGTACACAGAAAACTATGTTTTTATTTTTTATCACTTAATGTTATGTTCTTTTGATAGCTTTCATTACACGTAAGGTCAAGTTTTATTAAACTAAAATAAACTATTAATATTGTTATTAAAATATTATTAAAGTTACCACATGGTCTTTGGAATGGAATTTAAAAATGAGATTAACAAAATTCAGAAAATATGATTTAATCATGTATAGAAAAATAATCCTTTGGCTATCAGTATTTTTGAAATTAAAGTAATAGCTATCTGAGAGTAAAAAAAATCATTTTCTAAGAAAACTATTTTTCTATATACAAACACAATTTTATCTCAATAAAATAAACAAACAAATTTTGATGACTTTTTATAATAAAATTTATATATTATATATTCAAAAAAAATTCAACACTCATCCAATAGATTTGATACATATAAAATAAAAATAAATCCAATTTTCTCAAAAAAAAATAAGTATTATTCTAAAAGGTAATTTTATCATGATTTAATGAAACACCCAATTAAAAAATTATATTTGAAAAATTTATAATTTTTATTTTAAAATTAAAATTAATTTTTTTAATCATTATATTAAAATTTACTTAGGGTGAATTTTTGGTGTTTTTTTCAGAAGCTTCATTTTTTTGAATAATGAACAATAATGAATTTTAATTTAAAACAAATTTTTTATCTAATTTTTTTTAGAGATAATTTATATTATAAATTGATTTTAAATTATATTTAGATAAATTATATATAAATTAATAATATTTCGATAATTGGACCTAATTTAATATTTAAATTTGATATAGAAACAATTCAAACTTTTGAACATTATCACTCTAAAAACCTATTCTCTCGTCCCATTTGTGGGATTTTTTTACATTAATTTCAATATATTTGGTTTTTGAAATTTGAAAAAATGAATCAAATATTTTTATTAATCATATTTTATAATATATAATAATTTCATATAATTTTTTTACGAAAAATATTAGTGAAAGTACTTAAAATTAATTACAGCGATTAAGGGGAAAATGAGTTTACTTAGGGGTTAAACTATAACTTAAGGGTATAAATAACCGAGAAACATCTGAAAAATACATTTAATGGACATATTTTTACCATATACTATATTTTATCTAACTTTTACCATTATTGGACACAAATTATGTAAGGGATACCTCTCAAAAATGTTTAACTTTTTATATTTACAAAAAATGTCACTCCTCGACTATAAAGAGTACTCACCCCCTCACTTATTCACACCTATTAATACCTTTTTATAATCCAACCCCTACCAAAATAATCTCCCAAATTCCCAACCTTATTCCTATATGTATACCTTCTTCCATAAATTCATCCAAAGAAGCCCTTTGGTATCGGCCAAAAGGAGTTTCCCAAAGAAGAGAAAACATATTTCCACAAAGGTGATTGTTTTATTCCTTTACCAACCCCATAAATTCTTATTATTAAATGATAATATAATAAACTAAGTATTATAAACATACTTATATTTTTTTTTAATGTTACAACAAACACCCACATAAACGTCCATCAAATGGCATACCCAACCATCCTTTATGTGTACGACGGACTACCACCTCTAGAACATATTTCATTCATTGTTCCATTACCGCCTCTCAAGGTTAGTAATAATGATAGAATTACTATTTTTCTATTATATATATTATATTTATGATGTATTTATGCTTCTTTAATTATTATATAACACATACCTTCATGATTTCCATTTTTAGGGAATACGATAACATCGTTTGTAGATCTGTGAACTACCGCCTCCTCAAAGTGATGAGATTTTTTTACAGTTTACATGGAATATATTAGAGATTTTTTTAATAAAAATATGTGATATATATATATATAACATAATAATTATACTATAAATAACATATACAAATATTTCTATCATTTAATTTTTTTTATTTAAAAATATGACAAGAAAATGGAAACAGTGTTCATGCGTACGTACAGTTAACCATCTCCATTAACGGGGTATTTCATTTATTATTTATATATATTATATATTATAATAAATACTTGTATAGTTGGTTTATATGATATTTATACCATGTTTTACATTATTTAAATAATTAAATCATGATATATGTAAGTCGATCATGAATAACAGGTCAAAACATGTATGTAAAACAAATCGAACACTACTCGAAACATAACTTTAACATCGAATTAATAATAAATTGGAAATATAAAGTAGTAATTAAATATTATTGGGTATTATATAAATTAAAATTGTTCTGTGATATATTTATAATAATATTATATTTATTATTCATGAGTTCTAAACAATTATGATGGGTTTCCATACTAAAGGTTAGGTAATTTCATCTCACCCTTTTATATTCATGAGATACATGACTCATTCACTACTCATTACTTCTCTGTGGTGTATATAATTATAGTGAAATTATTACATGATTATTATACTTAACTTTATGGGTATATATATATATCCATTTTATGATCTCTATTTCATGGGTTTTATAGTTCAAAAGTTACCAAATCGGTAGGGTAATTTGGTCACAATTTTTCTTCTTTGAGAGAAATGTATTGTTATTCACCTATATTATTTTAAAAAGTGAATGAAATTCCCTTAAAAAAGTTATATAATAAATCTAATTATTTTAAGGGTATTTTAAGCTTCATTAAAATTTTATTCTTTCAGGGGGATTTTTATTCAAAGATAGAAAAGTGGTCATATTTTATTAATACAATCTCATCATTTATGAGGTTTTCTATGATTATGCTTCTATTGAGGAAATATTATGATCCATATCTTATAAATTATAATTAATTTTATTCTACTCTATTTATTTCTGAAATATCCAAGTAATGGTACCATCTTTAAAATTTTCAATACTTAAGATAATAATGAAAATGTTTTTAAGAAAATCCGACTTTATTTATCTTTTTGAACTAAAATATATGTTCTTAGAAAAAAAATGATTTCTAAAAATTTCATAAAAAATTTTCTACTATTATCCTATGATATTTAAAAGTCACTTTTACCAATTTTTTACCTTTTTAACAAATTTTTTTTAAAAAATTAATCTTCTTGTCATTTTTTGATCGAGGCACTTTTCTCCCATTTTTAGTGAGAAAAAGAAATGTTAGGTATGTATGGATTTATATGTCATAATGACCATAATTTCATTGAAGCATCCTTTAACATTTAAAAAGATTTCCTTTTTAATAAAACTGTTTTTCCTAATATTTTGGACATTGAGTGTTTTCTTATTATTTTCCAATAAAAGATGATTTGAAAAATGTTTTATGTTCAATAACTATTTTAAATGATTTTTAAGAATTCTATTACTTATTTTTTAGGATATTTTAAAATAAAAATTGTTTTAAAAAAATAGGTTCAATAAGTATTTGAAATTATTTCCAATATTATTTTATATTTTTTAATGTTATTTTCAATGAAAATATTTTTCAAATATTTTTTAGGTTTTAAAATTATTTTAAATGATTTTTAATGATTACATTATATATTTTCAAATGTTTATTTTAAAATAAAAATGATTATAATGATTTGAAAGCTTGTTTTATAGGTTTTCAAAGATAGTTTCAAAAAAAATTCAATATGTTTTTTTTCTAAAAATAATTTCCCAACTAGAAAAGGATATATTCTTCAAAAAAAGGTCTTAAATGACTTTTAAATCATAAATCCTAATTTTTAAAAGTTACTTTCAAAGAAAATAAATTTGAAAATGTTATATGTGTTAAAAAATTATTTTTAAAGATAGGTTAATTCCATTAAGAATTTATACATGTTTTATTTTAAAATTATTCTCCATTTAAGATGATATGCTTTGATATAGTTTTTTAATTACTTGGTATAGGATCCAAGGATGCCATTATTTTTCATTTTTTGAATGGTTTATGATAAATATGAAAAAAAATTCATGAAAACCATTTCTTCTCTGTGAGTTAGACCATGATTAAATTCTTATGAAACAGGCTTCCTTTCATTGGTTATTCTATGATTATGATACCTATCTATTTTCAACATGATATGATATGATGAAATTTGTATGATTCCACTTTCATTTCATGGGTTATGATATGAGGATTATGAAACCAAACTATTTTTATGGGTCATGATATGATGAATGTTTTACAATATTGTGGAATAGGTATGTATAATTTCAATATGTGATTAGTTGGATCTATATATCCCTCTAATGCATTGGGTGAATATAAATATCACATGAGATACACATGGATGGAATGAGGAGTAAACTTGGTTTCGTAAAGGAATTTTTTAACTAAGATGGTCTTGGGACTAAACCTTAAAAACTAAGATGGTATTGGGAGTAAACCTTGACTACTAATATGGTCTTGGGAGTGACCCATCACTTCTATGATGGGTTGAGGAGTGAAATCATTCCTATATAAGGAATGTTCTATGATTAAGGATAGTGGTGTGTCTTTTCAAGTAGGTGTATCCCCCATTGAGTTCCTTAGAATGTTTTTTCATTAATCCTTAACTTGTAGGTAATGATTTTATATTCTTATTAGTATGAAACAATTTCCATTTCTTTTTCTTATCTTATCATCTCATGAATTATGCTCTTTAATACCTTATTATTCATGTATTATGAACATCCAATCTTTATTCCAAGGCTTTATTTATATGATTTTGATATGAAATGTATGATCTTTAAATGTTATTCTTAGTTTCTCAAACCCTTATGATCGTGTAATGCATATGTTTGTCCTTTATTTACCATTACTGATCATCCAAGTTTTCCATTTATTATGTTTCTTTTCCACATGTTTCGAAGAAAGTTTTTAAGTAGAATTACAAAAGAGGAAGATCTTTGTTGGAAATATTGATGATATTTCACATAGTTAGAATATTGTCTTCAAAGTTTACAAATACTCTAAACTAATACGAACATTGAGCTTGTACTTTTGTATTGTTCTGAATTGTAAATACACAGATTTTTTCATGTAATTTTTTTTAATTATATAGAAATATTACGAGTTCGCGATACTTGGCAGCGTGTAATTCCGATTCCTAGTGTGCCCGGAATAAATTTCTAAACTTTTTTAGGTACGTTTAGTAAACACGCGAGCGGTGTTTTGTAAACATGGAACCAAGGCTCTGAATTTAAATCTGAGGACACCGTTGAACTCGCAACGCCGATATTCGCTTAAGGAGACCTTCACCTCGACCATATTAGGTCGAGGGTAGAAGTTCGTTTTTTGGATTTTTGTGGGAGAGTGAAAGTAAAAATAATAAAAGTAAAACAATAACTTTTATTTTTATTTGAAACCACCCATTTGAATATTTGGTGGTGGGGACCACCTGAACTCCCTTTTTATGTGTGGAAACCCTAGGAATTTTCTAAATAAATGAGCCAACAATTAATTTATCTATTAAATAAGTAAGTTGGATCCTCACCTTTCTTGAGGTTGGTGGAAATCTTTGGCAAAGGAGTGCCTTAGAGAAATATCCACCAAACTAATAACATCTCCAAAAAAGAAATATTTCCGGATCAAGAACGTGGAACCCTCATTGGAGTGTGTTTCTGGAGCAACAAGCATCGGCGTCTTCATCATCTTCTTCTTCTTCCTCATGTCATCTCCAACAAATGATCGAGGTAGGGGTGTGTTTATTTTGTTCTTCATGGTTTTATGTTGAAACTTTCTCCTCAAACCCGCTAGATATTGGTCTAATGCGGAGGGTGCGGACAAAACAAACATGGACCAATCCCTCAGCATCTTAAATGTTGATGTGTTCTTCACGGTATATGATAACGGTGGTGGAACCACCACGCCGCCAAAGGAAACTGCGACACATTGGATGTGGCGGAGAAAGGGGCGGCCAGCACCCAGAAGGCTACGTGGAACCAAGGCGGGGCATCTGCGCCACAGGTAGAAAAGGAGGTCACGACATACCGGCCCCGATAGTGAGAGGACAGCGGATAGCACACTGTCCGGCCACGTGGGGGTAGGTCGGCATGCATCTGCACTTCCAGTTGAGCAAGAGGACGCGGCCTGTCGGCCGCGGCTGAGCAGGGCGGTGTCCAGCACGCCAGCAGGCCATGTGGGGTAGCGGCGGCCCACATCCCTGATGCTGGAGCAGGAAGCCGCGGATGCTTGGACATGGCGGATGTCATAGGGCGGCCAACATCCGGCTAGCCGTGGTGGAGGAGTGGCGCATGTCCACGCTGCTGGAATGAGGGCCGACCATCTTGATCTGCCAGGTCTTGCCGAGCGGGACCCCTCCGGCGAGTCCTGTATGCCAGCCTGCGGAGCCATGCCACATCACCTGGTTGGCCAGAACCTAACAGACTATCGTCCGTTCATGTGACTTGGGGGGGATCACCTCCTCTCCTAGGTGGTGGTTCAGTCACACCCCACCACAAAGGGCCACCCCGTCCGTGCGCTGCACCACGGGCAGCGCCCCATGGGATGGGTATGGCCGCGCCCTTCACGGGTTGGGCCGGACCATAGCCCAGTGGCACGGGCCCGCCACGGCCTAGGCCAACTAGGAAAGAACCAAATCGGGTCGGTTCGACCTAAACTGGGCTGGCCCAGGTCAGGTTGACCTAAACCAGTCCGGCCTAGGTCAGGTCGGCCCGGACTAAGACCCATCTGGACCTAGTTACACCTTTTTTGCCAAAACATGTGATCTAGGCGTCTGATTGAAGAACCGTCTATAGCGCCAGAATCCTAGGATCGAGACGGTACTTTTTGTATATACCACTTGAAATTTGGATAAACATGGAGTATGATATGGTTGGATCAAACCAGAATCCAACTGATCCCTCATAACTAAAAGTTTAATAACTTAGAGACTGGGTGTCCTTTTGACACGCCGTCTATTGTGTTGGGTTATATATGACATGGAAGACCTTTGGGATACTTCTTCATGGGACTTTGTGGCAGTTGAAGTATCGAACAACGGATTGTGGAGCTATACCTCCCGGAATAAATAATGCTCAGTTCGGGAACCCTATGGCCAGTTGTACTTGAGGAGTCTTCAAATCCTGTGTGGGTCATCTGCTGATCTTGTGTGGGTCAGCGCTCAGCGAACCTTTGTGGGTTAGCACATACCGATCTTGTGTGGTTCATCTCAAGATCTTATGTGGCTCATCTTCATAACCTATGTGGGTCATCTTTGATCATGTGTGGGTCAATAGTAGAGCTTCTCGATGAAGTAAGATGATCTATCAATACAGTTAATCATCTATACTTTTGTACTTAAGTTATACCTGGTGTGAGCTGAGTCTTTACCATTGTGGTACAATTCTGTGTGGTGATACCTTTGTGGTATTCTTCAGTGCGGCGTTACCTTTGTGGTACTTACCTTCGTGGTGATACCTTTGTGGTATTATTTTGTGTGTTGTTACCTTTTTGGTACTAACCTTTGTGGTGTTACCATCATGGTATTCTTCCTTCGTGGAATAGATTAGCTTTTGGATAAAGAGTCGGGCCTTGGGTTTCCTCATGAATGAGATGGGTACACTTGATAACTTATTTATATTTATGGGCATACACCTAAGTAGGGTTGACTATTGTTTTCATGATCTTTGTTTTATCCTTTGTGGATTATGAGAGACCTTAGGGGGTCTTGGGGTCCCTGCTGAGTATCGTTATACTCACCCATACATGAGCTATGCCTGCACCTTGTTGTGTCTTGTGCAGAAGATGGACAGTGCTGATCGAGGTTGACCGTACTAGGACTGTAAGTTGCACAGAGGTGGACCTTAGACGAGGTGTTCCACAGAGACGACCATTTGAGAGCGATGCCTACCCTTTAGGTAGGATCCTTGGTGGGTGTTTTCAAGGTCACTTTTCAGTTTTACTTGTACTTTCTAGTTGGGCTTGTATTTCAGCCCTCTTTACTTACTATACACACCCTTTTACTATATAGTTTACCTTGTGCTTGTATATTTTTGTGTTCTTGGACTATGTGGTTTTCAGGTTAAAAAGGAAATGCCTTCCCAATTCCGGGATATGCCTTTCCAGTGCTTGTCCCCAGCCCCTTGCCTATAGAAGGCAAGCTTGGGGTAGTCATGGAACTAGCCACGGGGGACGGGTCATGACAAATTTTTATCAGTGGAGTTCGGTTCTACTAAAGAACTAGGACTCTGATATTTTCTGTGTGGAAATAGTGTTAAGTGTGATGAGTGTGGTTTTTAGTATGGGGAATCCGGAATTGGTGCGGCGGTCGATGTATCCATACACCAGAACCCTGACTTCTGATTTCTGACTCAGTGCATAGAAACACTGATTGCATGTGTGTTTTTTGAAATTTTACTTTGGGATCACATTGTGTCAGCTCATCGAGTATAAATTATTAACCATTGTGCACCTGTTCCTTTTTAGGATGCCTCCATGGGAGATCCAATCAGGCTTCCGTGTAGAGTACATGATGACATCCCACCGAGTGATGAGGCTTCGGTGCAGGGCCCCCTTATGGCAGTTGTACCATTGGGTGGTGTACCAGCAATACCACTACCCATTGGGTAGCCTATGGTACTAGCCCCAGCAGCAGAGGGTGCACACCACTTGATCACCTTGCATGAGTTTCAGTGCTAGTGGCCACCGAGGATCCAGGGAGAGACCGATCCATAGGCAGATAAGGATTGACTGGAGGGTGTGGTTAGAGTTTTTCGACTTTTAGGAACACCAGCTGATCTCATGGTGATCCTTACCACCATACTTCTTTAGGAAGCAGTGGGAAGATGGTGGATTTTGATTCTCCATGTTCACTACGAGTTCACTATCATCTAGGCGGACTTTGAGAGCCTTTTAAGGGTAGAGTTTGTCCCAGAGACCTTACTCTATGTGTGTATACATGAGCTTCTCCACTTGTAGCAGGGTAGCATGATTGTGGCTCAGAATTCAGTAAGGTTTACTAACCACTCGCACTACTCCAATGACATTGTGAGGGACCCTTTCTTTAGGTCCCAAACCATTGATTATGGGCTCATATGTGAGATTATAGCTTCGATGATTTCCCTCAACATCCTGATGCAGGTGGGGGTGTTAGAGCAAGAACTCTTAGTGGAGAGCTTCCTTGATGAGTAGTCACTAGCAGTGAGACCCACCACCGAACATTACATAGCAGAGTCATCTGCTGCTGGCAGTAGACAGATGACCCATAGGTCCAAGAGGACCAAAACGACAGGTGGACAACCGCAGGAGAGAGGGTTGGTTGTGCGGGGCTCTCGAGATAGAGCAGGGTTGGAAAGAAGTAGGCACTGTTACTCGTGGGCGGGCAGGGTCACATGGCTTGCGACTGCCTGACCTGCCATACAGATGACCAGCAGACGGTCGAGGGTCCACCTGGGAAGAGGAGAATATTTGATCGAGGAAGTCTGCAGGAAAGAGGAAGACGTGGAAGAGGAGTTGGTCGTGTAGTAGCTGGTGGGAAGTGAATTGATATTCTACCACCACCACCACTAGTTGGTCCACCCAAACCACAGGGAACAGGTGGACATGGATGAGCTCAGCTTCAGGAAGCTGACGCTTATGACCACGACGCTCGGGAGATGATACGAGTTACGATCTGTGTCTACTACACTCTAGCTGTAGTACTTATAGACACAGGTTCATGTCACTCATTCATTGTCGCGGCCCTCATTCGGAGCTCAGAGATTCTAGTGGATCTGTTGGCTCGATACTTATGAGTGGACACTCCTACATGAGTGGATTTTATAATTAAACACTGGTGTCAGTAGTGTGATCTTACTCTTGGAGGAGAGATCTTCAGTTGGGATCTTCTTGTAGCGGCATCGAGGCCTTACAACATCATCTTGGGTATGGATTGGTTATCTACAGTCCATGTTTGGATCGACTATATTAGGTGAAATGTGCGGTGTGACCTTGAGGATGGGACAAGTTTTTTCTTTACCGGCGAGAGGGGAACCTTTGCAGCACAGGATGGACTTACCCTGATGAGGTTGGAGTCGATCACACATCTGTTGGCAAGCCATACCCTCAGAGTAGTCGATGTTGAGAGTCTAACTTATCCAGTAGTGGTGGACCAATACGCTGATGTTTTCCCTGATGATGTTTCAAGTCAACCTCCTCGTAAAGAGGTGGACTTTTACAATGACTTATACCCTAGGACTTCACTGATATCTATACCAGCATATCAGATGGCTCCCGTAGAGCTTCAAGAGCTACAAATATAGCTGGATTACTTGCAGTGCAAGGGGTTTATTTGGACCAATGTTTCTCTTTGGGCAGCCCTAATTTTGTTCACCAAGAAGTCATATGGGAGTTTGAAACACTATGTGTACTATTATCACCTGAACTAGGTGACTGTGAAGAACATGTTCCCACTACCAAGGATTGATGATCTCTTTGATCAGCTGAAGGGAGATCAATGGTTTTCAATGTTAGTCCTCTGATCAGGCTATCACCAGCTGAGGGTAAGAGATGAGGATGTGCAGAAGATAGCCTTCATATGTCAACATGGACATTATGAGTTCTTGGTTATGCTATTTAGTGTAACCAATGCCTTAACAGTGTTCATGGGACTCATGAACAGGATCTTCCAGCCATACCTCGAACACTTTTTGGTAGTCTTCATCGATGATATCCTGATATACTCAGCTATAGAGGAGGATTATGCCTATCATTTACAGATAGTTCTTGATACACTCCGAGCGCATAGGATTTATGGTAAACTCTCGAAGTGCTAGTTCTGGATATGATAACTCCACTTTCTGGGATATGTCATCTTGGAGGATAAATTTGCGATGGATCCAGTAAATATTGAGGTTTTGGTTGCTGGGGACCCACCCTGGATTGTGACGGAGGTGTGGAATTTTCCTAGGTTTGGCCATCCTCTACTATAGGTTTGTGCCAAACTTTTCTAGAGTTTTGTCACCCTTATCAGTGTTGACAAAGAAGGGGAAACCCTTCATGTGTTCATAGAGATGACAACATAGTTTCTAGGAGCTTAGGTAGAGACTGATGAGTGCCCCCAATCTTGAGGCTATTGGACGAGTGTGTTGGGTATGTAGTCTACTGCAACATATCAAGGACCGGGCTTGGATGTGTCCTAATGCAGGATCAAGTAGTGATGGTTCTCGATAGTTGATACAGCATGAGTAGAACTATGCTGCCCATAACCTGGAGTTAGTAGAAGTGGTATTCACCTTGAATATGTGGAGGCATTACTTGATGGGAGAACGTTTTACAGTCTACACAGATCACAAGAGTCTCAAGTATATCTTCTCTCATAAGGAAATGAACCTGAGACAACGATGTTGTCTTGAGTTCCTCTAGAAATATGACTTCGAGATAGTCTATACTCCTGGTAAGGAGAACTTAGTAGCAGATGCACTTAGCTGGAGATTTGGTATACAGTTGTTGAGTGAGGTGACAGAGAATTTAGCCGCTTCGCGGATATCCATGTGGGCCGAGATAGAGCAGTTTATCTTTAGTCTCTGACAATCACTCCCCCACTCCTTTAGTGAGTTGGGGAGGTGCATCTTGGGGCCACTGACTGTGAGGCTCGACATGCTTAGATATCCACAGGACAGACACTTGATGGATTTTATGAAAATGGGGAGCACGTCGTCCACTTCATAGGACTTACTATAGTACTAATGGTGATACAGGAGGAAGTGTTTAAGGTGTTTCATTTTCCCCCCCTAGTAGTACATCCAAGAGTGGTGAAGATTTTCCAAGACCTTCAGCACCAGCACTGGTGGCTAGGAAGGAAGAAATAAGTAGCATAGTTTTTCTCACGGTGCCTCACTTCTTAGCAAGTGAAGGCCGAGCATCAGGTTCCAGTGGGCTTAGTTCAGCCACTAGAGGTGCCAAAGTGGAAGGGGAATAGAATTTGCATGTAATTTGTGACAGGAATTCCACACACATCTAGGGGAAATGATTCTATCAGGATGGTCATTGACCGACTCACCAAGTCAGCCCACTTCCTACCTATCAGAGAGCAGGGTTCAATAGAGGGCTTGGGAAGGCTCTACATGCTAGAGATTGTACGGCCTCATGGGGTTCCATCTACAATTATCTCTGATTGTGATACATGTTTTACTTCCCAGCTATAGAAGGGGTTGTAGGAGGCATTCAGGGAACAACTTCAGTTGACCACCGCCTTCTAATCTCAGATAGATGTTCAGATAGAGCGGACCATTTAGACCCTTGGGGACATATTGCATTCTTGCATCTAGGTTTTCATCCACAGCTGGGAGGATCCCTTGCCCTTGGTGGATTTCACATACAACAACAATTATCACTCCACTGTCGGTATGGCACCATTTGAGGAATTGTACAGTCAACCTTGCAGATCACCTCTGTGTTGGACTAACCCAGGGGAGCCAGCACTCTTGGAACTAGAGATGGCATGGGCTACGATGAAGAAAGTAAAGATCATCCAGGAGTGGATGAAGACTGCACAGATCAGGTAGATGTCTTATGCTGACAGGAGACGAAGACCTCTGGTGTTCAAGGATGGTGACTATGTCTTTCTACGGGTCTCACCTTGACGAGGTTTGCGGAGATTTGGTTGGGGCAGAAAGTTACCTCTGAGGTTTATCGAACCCTTTCAGGTCTTCAATTGAGTTGGTGAGGAGGCACATCACTTAGCTCTTCCCCCTCAATTTCACCGGGTACATGAAATTTTCCACATATCTCAGCTGAGAAGGTACCTTCATAATCCTTCGCACATCATTGAATGGGGAAAACTGGAAATCAACTATGGGCGATGTTTCCGGACGTTCTAGTAGAGATTGAGGATCGATGGGAGAGAGTCCTTCGTGAGTAATCAATACCTCTATTGCACGTACGTTGGCAACATGAAAACCTCTAGGAGAGCACTTAAAAGTGGGAGCCCTAGATTAATGCTCAGTACCCCCACTTCTTTCCCTAGTTTGTGTTGTGGCTTTATAGGATGAAAATCCCTAAGGTGGGGAAAATGTAAAGACCCTAATATTTCCATGTAAATTCTTTTAATTATAAGGATATATTATGAGTTCGTGAAAATTGAAGGCCTGTGATTCTGAGGCCCGGTGTTCCTAGAATAAATTTCTGAAATTTTTTTTGGTACATTCAGTATACATGTGAGTGGTGTTTTTTTGGTACGTTCAGTAAACATTTCTTGTTTTCTTAAGGAGACCTTCACTTTTATTTTTATTTGAAACCTACCATTTGAATACTTAGTGGGGGGGACCACTCGAACTCCCTTTTAATGTGAGGAAACCCTTTGAATTCTCTTAATTAATGAGTCAACAATTAATTTATCTAGTAATTATGTAAGTTGGCTCCTCACCTTTTTTGAGGTTGGGGGAAATAACTAGAAAATAAGAGCCTTGGAGAAATATCCTCAAAATGAAGAACCTCTCCAACGATGAACATTCTCCAGATCAAGAACGTGGAACCGAACTTGTATCATGTGGTGTGGCCAATGGGAGTCGGCGTCTTCACCATCTTCTTCTTCTTCCTCATGCCGTCTCCAACGAACTATCGAGGTAGGGGTGTGTTTATGTTGTTCTTTGTGGTTTTATGTAGAAACTTTCTCCTCGAAGCCTCATGTTACCGGTCTAATGCGGAGCGTGCGGACCAAACAATCATGGCCCAATCCATCCACATCTTAAATGTTGATATGTTCTTCATGGGTCGTGATGACGGTGGTGGAACCACCTCACCATCGAAGGATATCGTGGCCCTTCGGCCACGGCGGAGAAAGGCGGCGGCCGACACCCGGCTGGATGTGTGGAATTGGGGCGGCGCGTCCACGCCGCCGGTAGTGAAGGATGTCGCGGCCCTTAGGAAGAGTTGGTGGGAGGACAGTGGTCGGCATGCCTACCAGTTGCGTGGAGGTAGGGCGATGTGCATCCATGCAGCCAGTTAAGAAAGAGGTCATGGCATGTCGGTCGCGGCAGAGCAGGGGGCGGCCGGCACACCGTCCGGGCGATTGGCGAAGCGGCGGCGTTTGTCTGCGCTGCCGGAGCTGGAGACCGTGGATGCATGGATGTGGTAGAGGTCAGATGGTGGCCGGCATCCAGTTGGCCACTATGGGGGAGCGGCGCACATCCGCGCCACTAGAAGGAGGGCCGACCATTTCGTTTGGCCACGTCACTCCCAGCGGGACACCTCCTGTGGGTCCCGCATGCCAGTCGGCGGTGCCACGTGGCGCCGCCTGGTTTGAAAAAACCAAACTGCCTATGGGCCATTCAGGTGACCTGGGGGGAGCGCCTCTCCTCCCGGGTGGCGGCTTGGGTAGACCCCACTACAAGGGGCCACCTCGGCCGCGAGCTGCAATACGGGCCACCCAGCGGGCCATGCCCGCAGGCTGGGCCGGGTCACCCCCTTCGCAAGTCGGGCCAGACCTGGATAGGGTCGGGTTGACTCGAACCGGTTCAACCTTGGCCGAGTCGGCCCGACCGGGTCAGACCAAACTCTGACCCATTTGAAAAGTAACAACTTTTTTGGCAATAACTTGTGATCTGGGTGTCCAATTGATGAACCGTCTACGACACCAAATTTCTTGGATTGAGATATTACTTTTGGTATACTCCACATGAGATTTAGATAACATTGTAGTACAGCTAGGTTGGATAGAACCTTAATCCAACCGGGCCCTCGAAACTAAAAGGTTAATAACATATAGATCGGGTGTCTGTTTGACACATCGTCTATTGTGTTGGGTTTCTTATGAGGTGGCGGACCTTTAGGAAACTTCTTCATGGGACTTTTTGGTAGTTAAAGTATCGTCTAATGGCTTGAAGAGCGGAACCTCCCAGAATCAAGCATAAATAGTGTGGGAACTCTATGGCTTGTTGTACTTGAGGAGTCTTTAGATCCTGTATGGGTCATCTCAAGATCCTGTGTGGGTCGTCTTCAGATAATATATGGGTCTTCTATGATCATGTGTGGGTCAAAAATAGATTTTCTCGATGAATTAAGATGATCTAAAAATACAGCTAATCATCTATACTTTCATACTTAAGTTATACCTAGTGTGAGCTAAGTCTTTACCTTTTTGTTACACTTTTGTGTGGTGATACCTTTTTGGAATTCTATTATGTGGCATTACCTTTTTGGTACTTACCTTCTTGGTGATAGCTTTGGGGTATTATTCTTTGTGGTGTTACCTTTGTGGTATTTACATTTATGGTGTTACCTTCATGGTATTCTTTACTTCATGGAGTAGTTGAGCTTTCGGATAAATAGTTAGGTCTTGTGTTTCCTATTGAATGACATGGGTACACTTGATAACTTAGGTATATGTATGGTAATATACCTAAGTAGAGTGGACTATTGTTTTCATGTTTATTGGTTTATCCTTGGTTGATTCTGAGAGACCTTAGGGGGTCTCGGGGTCCCTATTGAGTATCGTTATACTCACCCCTACACAGGCTACGCCCGCACCTTTCTATGTCCTGTGTAGACGATGGGAAGCGCTGATTGAGGTCGAGGGTACCAGGACTGGAGGCTTCATGACGGTGGACCTTAGATGAGGCATACCGCAGAGTTGACCACTCAAGATCTATAGCTACCCTTCAGGTAGGATCCTTGGTGGGTGTTCAAAGGATCTGTTTTTAGTTTTACAGGTACTTTTTAGTTGGGCTTGTGTTCCGGCCAACTTTTATTACAATACACACCCTGTTACAATATATTTTACCTTGTTCTTGTATCTTGATGTGTGCTTGGACTGTGTGGTTTGTAGGTTAAAAAGGCAATGCCTTCCCAGTTTAGGTATATGCCTTTCCGGTGCAAGTCGCCAGCCCCTAGCCTATGGAAGGTGGGCTTGGGGTAGTCATGGTATGGGCCCCAGGGGACGGGTCATGACATGCATATTCATATAAAATGATTTAATATCCATTTTTGTTAATCATGGGTCACTTTATCTAGGGTGAATTTGGTGGATGAGATTAATAGTAATAGCATGGATATTTGGATTGGTTGTGGATTCATTGCCTAATACATTTATTTGACATTATGTTTTGGAAACTTGTATTTGTTTGATATATTAATTTATTATGGTACTATTGTATATCTTGATTTTCTATATCATTTTTTTGATTAGCTTTTTATTTATTTATTCATGGGATATTGATGGTAATTCTTCCCATTTTTCTTTTTTATACACTCAGTGCAAGTCTCAAACCCAAGGCTTGTAAGAGACAGGACTTGGGGGTCACTATCAACTTCACTATAATATCAAAAGGGGATATGAGTGGGGTATTACATGATAGAGTGGTATCACAGATTTTGGTTAAGAATTAATGATGATTCTATAGTTAGAAACCAGCGAGGATTGAATGGGTTTATAGAGAAATGGTATTATTTGATCCTAGTGCATGAAATAGTCAAGGGATTCCAACTAAAATATGAAATTATATCCTCACCCCCCCCCCCCCCATTATTTGATGCAAGGAACCTAAGTTTACACAAGGACTAGGTGAAATAGTGTTTATTATTAGGTAAAGACCATTTAAAGGATAATGCTTCATACTTTTTTTCTATTTCAAGGATTATTTTATAGAAATTAAATATATATTTATAAAATAATTTTATTTAAGTAAAAAAAAATTTACTCGTATTAGGAGTTTGGTTCCTTATTTATAGATATATTTATTGGTCTCCATCCTATATGGTTCATATTGGTGAGGTCCAATGGGATGACATAATTAAACATAATAGGGTTAAACCAGTTCTGGAGTATATGATATGAAGTAATACGTTATATGAGTATCAATGATATAGATTAGAAAATTATAAGGGGAATAAATTTTAGGTATGTATATCTCTTTATAGAGGAGCTTGAGATTTCCCTTAGCTTGATTTTTTCCAATTCAGAGTATCAAGTATCACTGGTTGTTAGTCAGATAGGAGGAGCATCACAGTAGTGGTAGATCTTGTATCTTGGAGAATAGAGGGAGGTTAATGTTCCTTGGGAGAATTTTCAATGGTAGTTTCATGTGGAGTTCCTATCATCAACAATGATTGTGAAAAAGACGAAAGTTTTACACTCCCATTAGTAGGGGATCCGAAGAATGCAGGAGATCGGGATTACGTTTAAGGTCATTCTTGGAATTTACCATATTATATTATTTGATGATTAATTGAGAGTATTGAATTTATAGGATATGTTATACTTTGTTAATTGATATACATTCACACTATTTACATTTCATATGTACTTTTAGGTGCATAAGAAAACTAAGGTGATTGATAGGATGCATGATCAGCCAAGGTCTTCTCAAGAGGGGATCCATAAAGGTTTTTTGAGGAGTAGGGATATCATTGGAGGGTCCCATGTATTAAAACTATATTTTTTTATCCAATTAGGATCTATTCATAGTAGAAGGATTCTTCTTATCTCTCTAGTATGGTCTATTTCCATGCACTCTCTAGGAGATTCTCTCTACTGTGATTTGTCTATAATGTCCATGGACATCAATAATATATGTTTTTTATTTTTATTGTGGATCAATATGGTGTAGGTTTATATGTATTTTATTGTCCCTGGTAGCACTAATTCCCTTATAGGTCATATTAGTAGTAGTTTTTATTGGCATATGTTCCATTGGAAGGATATAGAGATGGTAAAGGTCATTTCAATGGTGTCCATTATCCTCAAAAACATAGTTTTGATCATTGAAATAAAAGTTAGTTTTTAGAAGTAAGGCATGGGATTTAGAAATATACAGCCTCGGGTTAGGGATGTTCCAAGGATAGTGGGGAAATATATCATTTGATGTATATTTTTTATCTTATATAATTAATTATAATCTCTTTTATTTTGGAGAGACTCACTCCTTTTCTACACCCATATAAGTCTATTCATTGGGACTCAAGGTGGAGAGGATTTGACATCCCCAAATGTTTAAAATGAATTTTAGAGGTTAGATGGGTCCTCTCGATGTATAATTTGGTTTTATTCTAATAATGCGGAAGAATTAGTCTTCGAGAGATTTATTTATACATTAGATATGGTCATAAAAATTCATTCTTGGAATATAATTATTCTTCTATATGTATGTGGTTATATATTACATTAAGATGAGAGTTGAATTATTTGATGAGGAGGGACATTATGTGGTATACATTGGTAAGAATGATTGTCGGATGGGTTTCTGATGTTTGGAGCTATAACTATCTCAATTACCAGGCATATCCTTCATCTTAGTGGAGGAACATAAGATAGAGTACCCTAGAGTTGTGTATTAGTTTCTTGATGTTTTTTCTAGGGAGGTTTTCAATCTAACCCATTACTTAGATGTTGATTTTAAGATCAAGTTGTTTTCATATGCTTCACTGATTTCAATAGTACCCAATCAGATGACACCTTCTTAGATTTAGTAATTGAGGATTCAAATTTATGATCTAAATGATAAGAGATTTATTCATCCCAATGTATCATAATTGGTTACTCTTATGTTATTTTCTATGAAGGTATATAGTGGTTTATAATTATATATAGACAACCAATAGTTAAATTAGGTTAAGGTCAAGGCCAGTTACCATATTTGAGAATTTATGATATTTCCAACTAGTTGAAGGGAGCTTGGTAGCTTTAAAAGATAAATATATAATCAATATATTTTTATATGAGGGAGAGGGATGAGGATATCCTAGAGTTTGTTTTCAATATCATCATAGGAACTTTGAGTTTTGGGTTATGTTGTTTGATTTCATGACTGCCCTAGTTGTTTCCATGAGATTCATAAACTTCATGTTTTGTGACTTCCTTTAATATTTTTGGTCATGTTCATCTAGGACATCGTCATATACTCAAGGTCATAGGAGGACAATTCTAAGAACCTAAGGTATGTTTTACAAGTCCATAGAAACTTTCATCTTTTGTAAAGATTCCCATGTGTATGTATTAGATATAGGAGGTGAAATTAAATAGACATTTGGTGTCTCGGGATAGAGTGATAGTGGATTCATCTAATAATGAGTTCATTGTTTATTGGGAATCACACAAGAATATTCTAGTGGTATGTATTTTCCTATATCATTAAGGATATTATTAGAGGTTAGAATCTGAGTTCTCTCAATTTTCCACCTCATTGACATCCTTTACCATGAAGGTCCAGTCTTTCTTATAAACTGATCAGCTTCAGGTTACATTTGAATACCTTAAGAAGAGTTTGATCATTGCTCTTGTGATTTTATTTTCTAAGGTTGAGGTGATGTTTGAGATGTTTTGCGACATATCCAATATCATTTTGGGATATCTCCAAATTCATCATGGGAAATGAAACCATATAGTTTGAGGTGTTATCATCCTATGAGAATAAGATTACACCAATGATCTCAAGTTATTGGTGGTGATTTTTTCTTTAATGATGTGGTGATATTACCCCATTATTGAGAGCTTTGTGTTCATTATATATCATAAAGTAATAAGGTGTGTTTTCACTAAATGGGATATGAATTTGTTATAGTGTATTTGGATAGAGTTTATCCATGAAAATTAATTATATATCTTTTATACCCTGTTGAAGGGGAATGTAGTTTCATATTAACAAAGATGAAAGTTTTTAGAAGATATAATTTGGGGTTCTGATGATGATTGAAGGGTGATGTGGGAGATAATAGGGATGCATCATGTTATAATGGGGCTACTGGTCAGAGATAAATGTTTTCTATTATAATAAAATCATGCTTGTTTCAATTGTTGAAGGAGTATCTATAGGGATACTTGGAGGTAGAGGTGTTTTTGGGACCATTCCTTCATGGTGATTATCTAGAGGGATTGTCAGAGGACACTCGACATTAGAATAGATTCCAAGGGATATTATTTTTTTGTGTGTGTACTGCGTTAGGAGTTTATCCATTAGTTTAAATGTTTATTATTGTAATTTCATTATTTTGAGTACAAGATGTATCAAGCCCTGACGGTTCATCTTTGATATCCAGGGATGAAGCAGTAAATAGTGGATTTCATGCCAATGTGTAACACCACAATTTTTTAGGAACATTTTTCTTGAATACATCAAATTTATTTTATGTATTGAGTTTAATACTATATAAAATTGTGCATTAATTTTATACAACACCATGTTAAACTTACGCTACATGAAACACCGGCTTAGACTGTGTTACACGTGACACTGAGTTTTAACAAAACAATGAAATATTATAAATATAGTTATTTAAACTCATCCATTATAACATATCCATCAAACATAGCCATATGAATAATAATAACTAATTTTTAAATATAATTTTTTATATAAATAAAACATATTTATGATAAAATACATAATTTTATATATGGTATTTATATGTTTTGAAAATACTATTTCCTTAAAAATGCGTTTTAAGTCTTTTGTGATCTATATGAAATTATTTTTTGAAAATTTTTGAAATTTAATTTGATAAAATAAAATTTATTTTGAAAAAATAATTTTTTTTGAGTTTATAATTTCAAAATTAGGTAAGGGTGATTTTTCTATATTTTTCCGAAAAGTCTCATTTTTTATGAATAGTGAAAAATACATAATTTTAATTGAAAACTGCATTTTCGTTCAATTTATTTTTATAGTTAAGTTATATTTTAATTTGGTTTTAAAGTATATTTAGTAAAATTATAAATCTATTAATCCAATTTAGTTCATTTTAATCAATTTATGTTTGAAATTAAATATAAAAGCATAGTAAACATTTGATCTTTTTTCTTTAAAACCAGCTTTTTTGACACGTCTGTGGGATTAATTTTAAATTAATGTTTTCCATTCCAATGAATTGAATTTTGAAAAATTGATTTCATATTATTACTTATAATAATTTATAATTTATAATAATTGAAACATAATTTTTTTAGAATTCTGATTAGTAAAAGAAATTATAATTAATTATAACTATTAATTTAAAAACAAGATTACATAGTGGTAAATCAAAGAATATATGGGTTAAAAATGAACAAAACATGTCCAAAAATATATTATGGACATATCTATAACTTTTACCTTCTATTATGTATTTTTTTCCCATTATTTTAACCACATAAGTTGAAGAAAATGTGGGTGGAATTCACTCTATAAAAAAATAAAAAAGTGCCAATAACCTCCCTTATAAAATGTCACCCTCTCCACCCCTCACTTCACATTTTCAAAACCATTTTTTTGGATAGGACCTACCAAAAAATTCTCCACTCCCATCCAATAATCATATAATCCTTAAATTGGGTATAAATCAAACCAAGGAATTCCTTGGGTGAAAACCAAAAGGAGATACCTGAAAAGATGTAACAATCATCAACAAATGTTTTTATTTTATTTTATTTTATTTTAAACCCCATTTAATTTTTATTATATAATTTTAATAAAAAACTAAATTATATTAAACATAATTATACGTTGTTATGTTATTTTTATGATCTAAAACCACAAACACTTTCATCAAATGGTTTATAAAATCATGGTCTGTGTGTACGATGGACTATAGCCTCACGAACTGATATCATTCTTTATTCCATTAACACATTTCAAGGTTGGGAATGATGAAGGAAACAATATTTATATATTAAAAATATTATATTTATGATATAATTATTCTTCTTGGATTATTATATAAAACATACTTTAATCCTTTCCATTTTGTGGGAATACTTTAATGACGTCCATCGGTACGGCTGACTACCGCCTCGCAAAGCGATTTGATTCATTCATGCTTTACACAGAATGTATAAATAATTATTTTAATGTATATATGTGATATATATAATAGAAAAAAACATATTTTAACAATAATATATGAATATATACTATTTTATATTCTTTCTTTCAATATGATGAGAAAATTGAAACTATGTTCCTGCATACACACAACCTACCATCTCTATGAATGATGTATTTCATTTCTGATCACTAAATTTTATATATTACTCTAAATAAATATATACGGAATATATATGATATTTATACCATTTTTTACATTCCATAAATGATGAAATCATAATCTATGATTATTACAAAAAACATAAATTTAACAAGGAATTGTTAATAAACCAATAATATAAAGTCAGAATAATATTATATATGGTATGATTTATCTGAATATGGTTATATTATAGATTCTATATAAAATTATATTTATTATAAGTAATTTTTAATTAGTATGATGAAATTCCAGACTTTATTTAATTTATTTCCATCTCTCTTTTTAATTTTAAGAGATACATTCTATATTCACCACCACTTTCATATATGTGGTGTATATAGTTCCCATGAATGTATTTTATGATAATTATACAAAAATTTATTGGTATTTTCCTATCCATTTTAGTATATATATTTCATGGGGTTTAAGTTCCAAATTTTACCAAAATAATAATGCACTATTGTCTCAATTTTCCTTCTTTAAGATGTATGTTATGATACACACCTATATTCTTTCATGAGGCGTATATATAGCCCACAAGAAATATAATATCAAAAATTTATTTATCTTCAGGATATTATAAGTTCCATTTTATTTTATTCTTTCATGGGGATTTTGATTCAATGTTACTAAAGTCATAAAGAGTTTTTTTACAATCTCATCATTTATCGAAAATATTTAAAATTAAGTTTCAAATGTTTAAATCTCAGGATGTAAATCTCAATATTTCTCATGTATTTTATTCTCCAATAATTATTTAGAATATATTCTTGACATGGTAACACTTTTATACTCTTTTATAATTAAGATAAATAATAAAATAATTAATAAAATCCAACTTTACATCTCTCTTTGGCCAAAAATCTATTTTCATCCAAAACCATATTTAATAAAAAAAATAAAAAATATTTTCAAATGATATTTTAATCTCATTTTAAAATAAAATTATTTAAAAAAATGTTTAAAAAAGTGTTTCAAATATTTTTAAAATCTTCCTTAATAATTTTTAAATGGAATTTTCAATGAATAATGTTTTCAAAATATTTTATGTTTTAAAAAGAGTTTTTAAAAGCAGAAAGCATATTATCCACATGAATTATTTTAAATAATTTTTAAATATTACATTATAATTTTTCAAAGTGATATTCAATGAAAAGTACTTTGAACATTATTTATTTTTTACAAAATTGTCTTCATTGAATTTTATTTCCTTTATGAAATGTTCCAAAAGATATTTCAAAATCCTCCTCCATCTAAGATGACATCATTTGATATAGTTTAGTTTTAATTGGGTATATGATATAAGGAAACCACCATTATTATTTATTTTAAATTTTTATGTTTATGATGATATTTTTTTTATGAAACCTATTTCTATTTTATAGGTTATACCATGATAAAATGCTTATGAAACCTGCTTCTTTTAAAGAGTTATTCTATGATGAAATGATTATGAAACCAATCTATTTTACATGAGTTATGTTTTAATGAAAATTTTATAATACCCATTTAATTTCATCGGTTATGATATGGTGAATCTTATGATCTTGTCGAACACATATTTATGAATTCACTATTTGATGGGTGGGACCTATATCTCCCTCCAATGCATTGGGTAAAGATTTATATCTCATGAGATAAAAAGGACTAGAACAAGGAGTGAACTATATTTAGTAAGAAAAGTATAGAATAGAATGTGTAAATGGTTTTTTAACACAATACTGGAACTTGTAGTGATCACATTTCATTAAAGGAATTTTTTCATTATTTTGGTCTTCCTAGTGATACTAAACTAATATTGGAAATATTTTATATTATTATGTGTATTACACAAATTACAAGTATTATGATCTCAGGGATAATGTTATTTGACTCCATTTTGAATCTTGTCTTATGAACCGCCAATAATTATTTCATGACCCAGGTTTATGATATTCTATATGAAGTGTATGGTTTTCAAAAAAAATCTAATTTTCTCATAAACTTGTGTTCATGTTATTCTTATGTATCTCCCTTTATTTCCATTACTGAGCATCTAATATCACCCATTCTTATGATTCCTTTCCTTAGGATATGAAGATATGTATTATTTAAGATATGTCTAAGAAGGATTATATTTTTTAATAATGTAGTGTGTGATAATTTAGTTCACTTATATACTAGTGTTTATGTTTCCAATATCCCTAAGGCAAAAAACTATTTTGGTTCTTGGGTGTGTGATTATGTAATGAAATAAATATTCCACAAAAAAATAATGTAATATCTATGTATGAAAATCCTCGTTCTTTACATTTCATATCAGAGAAATGGTTTTTTAACCATTAGAAACTGGGATGAGAAAACCCTAGAGATATTCCTATGTAAATGTCTAAGGATAAGTCCAAGGATGAGTCAAATTATAGGAAAATGTTATGAAATTTTGGAAAATGATAGAGTGAGTGTTTTCCTAGAAATACATACATATATAGATAATACATGTGGATTTGGATCTAGTATAGATGTACATAGGGGAATGAATATCGAAAACACAATATTGTGATAGACTCAATCAGGAATTGGTGCACAACAATAGGCCTTACTACACACTTGGTTCAACACTCTCAAGGGATATGCTTTGGAAATTCAATAACTATTTATGAAACATCATGAAGGATTTAAATAGAATTTTTATTTCCTAGGTTAAACCTAATGTGTCATAGATTAAAGATAGGGTCATAATTTCAACATCATATAATTGATTTTCATGATTATGTGGTTACCCGATATGATTATAGTTTCTTACTCTATTATTTTTAGATTTATTCAATGGTTGGAACCTAAAGGAACTATGTTAATGCAGAGTGAAATAGACAATTCAATTATTATAACCCCAATAATCTGTATGTTATGGGATCTTGAATGAAAAATATAATTGTTATGCTCGCACTACTTTCTCAAGCTATGAATCATGCTAGACATCCAAACTAACAAATGAGGGAACGACATTCTATATAGTTTATTATGAGGAAACGTCAACCTTCTTTTAGGGAGTCATCTTATTAACTAGTTTATGAATAACAGATTAGTAAAACTGATAAGATAATTACCATTATCTAGTGTTTGAAACATGAAAAATTAATTTTGGTTGTCTAACATTTTGAAAGTTATGTAGAATAATGGTGGAATCTTATCAAGAATATCATGAAATTGTAATAAATTGACTCCATTGATTCAGATGAATTCAATAAATTGTTTTTTAATAAGTAATTTATTCATATTAGTTGTACAAATACATATAAAGGGTTCCTCAATATAAGTAAAAAGGATGATGAATCAATTAGAATCTATAAGGAATATTTTACAAGACCTATAAGGAATTATTCTGGTATTATTATCTAATCTGAAAATAAGGTTATTTGATTCTTTAGTGGATTAAATCCATCTCTCTAAAATGGATTTAGCCATAAGAAACTTTGGTATCAATGAATTGATTATTCAATGTGTAATCAAGATGGAAATGGGAGTTTTAGTTACATATCAATATAATTTTTTTTGAAAAGAAATGGAATATGGAGTTCAAAAAAATCTACGAACCATGGAGAGAAGAATATGATCATTTCTTTTTTTTCTAAATGTGGTAAAAATCATGGAGGACGTTTCCTTAGGGGAACTAGTAAATGATTTAAGTGTGGAAGAGAAGGTCATCAACCAATTAAGTACCTATGTTATGAGAAGATGTTAGTTAATGATGTGAATAGAGAGAAAGTTGCATAGAATAAATCTCCCAAACTTATGTTTCTAAAGTGTATAGAGAATAGAAATTATGCTGAAAATTCCCAGACACAAGGGTTAATGTTGATGAACAATTTTAAAAACCTTTTAATCCAAGGTACAAGGGTAAGTTTTATTCGCTCATTATTTCGGATGAGGAGTGTGATAGAAAAAATGAGAAAGGTATAGTTATCATCTTCTATAGAACTAATAATGTCTTATTTGACTCTAGATCTACCATTATTTCATATCTAAATATTTTCATATGAGTATCAAGATGTCACCCAAATGATTAGATGTAGAATTATCAGTGAAACCCCCTAATGGTATGATGATCACATATCAATTCTATTATTCCTCATCAGTTTTTATTGGTGGGAATATTCATCCTACAAATCTTTTCATTAATTATAATAACTTAAGATTTTAAAAAGGAAAGAATTTTCTAAATATCAATAAGATACACCACTTCAAACATAAACAAAAGACTAAATATTATTATTTATATGTGACTTTTACCACCAAGCCATTAGAATGGTGGGAATGATTGAATTAACTAAATTATTAAAATATAGTTTCTATAGATTTGTAAAATTAATTCATCAATTACCAATTAATTATAAAGGAAAATTTAAAAAAACAAGTGAATATAAAATATGTGTTTTTATTAAAAATACTATTTTTATTCCAATAAGGGAATTTTATATCAATAAATTAAATTAATCACTATAAGTGAAAGATATTATTTAAATTTATATGTTTTATATCCAATAAATTGTTCTGAAATACAACGAATAAGTTTTATAGGATTAAGAAAATAATAAATCTAATTTTAAGGGTAAAAATTATATTTTTCTAGAAGCTAATTTTGCAACCTTTTAATAGTGACCCTATTTTGAAAATAAATATTGAAAATTTTATAATTTTAATTTGAAAAAAAAATTCATTTTTGAAATATGAAGATGAAAATTATATTTGGGTGAAATTTTAGTAATTTTTACAGAAGTTCTAATTTTTTATGAATACTAAAAAATAATGAATTTTAATAGAAAAATACATTTTCATATAATTTATTTATATAGTTAAACTATATTTAAAAATTGTTTGAAAGTATAATTAGTTAAATTACATAGAAATATATTCAATTTATGCCATTGGAATTAATTTTATATTGAATTTATATATAAAAAGACTGTAAATATTTGACATTTTTCACTTTAAACCCAATTTTTTGTTGTCTCTATTGGTTTTGTTTTAAATATTATTTTTCTAATTATGTGAATTAAATTTCGTAAAATTAATTAAATATTTTGAATAAAAAGGTAAAAAATTATTGTTAAAGGCCAATTTCATTTTTATTCATAAAAAATTTGTCATGGAAAAAAATATTTAGTGTGGTACGTGTAAAATAATTTAATGGGTTTAAAAGTAAAAAATATAAACTACCTAAAAAAATATAACATTAGATGGTTCTTTGATATTATTCCCAACCAGAAACAGACTATAAAACATTAACATTCAGTAAAATTCATGTAAAATAATGCCACCTAAATGTCGATGGCTTTAAATATAAAATAATTGTTATTCTATCACTTAAAATCATCCCTCTACAAGTATAAATACCACCCCTCACCCCCTCATTTCTCCTCAAAATCCTTTAATATCTTGAAAATTATTTTAAATCCCCTCTTAAACACTATCCATAAGTACATGTGATTCTTTTCACACCAAAATATAAAATTTATTGTCCTCAATAGGTCCCTCAAGGAGGTGATATTCAAGAGGTAATTTCCTCAAAGAATATATCTTCTTTTCTTTTCTAGTTTTACTTTATCCTAACATCCTTCACCCATAAAGGAATTATAACACCATATTCAAGTATAATATATATTTTTATGTTTATAATGGAATATCCCATATCCATTTCATTATTTATCTCCTCTTATTCAAAGAAATAAAGACATTGACCAAATTTTTGTCGTTAGACTTCTCTGTGGATAGTGATTTTTCATTTTCCGTTACTACCTTCATAGATGTTTATAAAAGTATAATTATTTTTAAATAAGATTTAAATAGGTATATTATGACCTATTTAATATTATAAAACTAATATACACTCATAATATTAAATGATATGAAAAAGGTTTGCGGTGCTTGGAAAAAGTGCCAAAATAAACTAAACATTTATCATTAACATTTTATCAAATGAATCATCCTCATACAATAAAAAAAATATTATATATGAAACCATTAATGATTTTAAAAGTTAATTAAAACAATTTCATTCCTATTCTATTTTTTAATCCCATTTTACAAGAATATCCATAATTATACACAAATGAATAGATCATGAAATAATGAAATAAATGCACCTAAAACCAAGAAAATAATTAATTAATGGGTCATTATATCTTATAAAATCATCAAATATGGTATTATAAATATGAATATAGTTTTTAAATTTTTCAATAACATTCATTAAACCATTATAAAAGAGGTTAATGTACAAAAAACTAAATTGAAGCATGAGGTAAAGGATTTCTTAACTCAATTCCCATTAACAAGGTTATTTATCTACTTAATTGATTATATTATGACAAGAATATGTATTTAAACTATTTTTGATTTATTTATGTTTTAATACAACTTATATTTCTATGGATATAATTATTTTACACATAATAACACCATTTATTAATTCTTTATTCAATGATACAAAATTTGTAAGGGTTTCTCATCTCACTTTTACTTCTTTGAGATATATGCCTTATTCAACACTTATTTCTTGTGTCTGGTGTATATATTAACCTTTGATATATCATATCATGAATATAACTATTTTTATTGTATTAAATGTTTCATTTTATAATTCTTACTTTTATGAGGCACATGATTCCACTAATTACAAAGTGGTAAAGGAATTATTAACCCAATTTCCATTCTCGGGGTTAAAATTCTACTTCCTAGATTATGTCACACTAGAATTATTTTTAAATGAATTTTCAAGATATTATTTTTTATTACATGTTTTTGTATGTGAATTTATGGTTAATAAACTTCTTTGATCCATATTATTAACTATCTCTTTAATGATATGATATTTATAAGGGACTTTCTTTTCAAATTATCTTTAAAATGTTTCCCTCAAAACATTATTCTTCATCTATGTATGTTTTTTATAAAATTACTTCGATTTTTTTTATATTCTCCTTTTAATTCTTAAATTTAATTTTTCTCATTTTTTACCTTTTAAAAAAAATTAAAGGTATGATTTTTAATTTTCAAAACAAGGTTATTTGAGACTTTTCTTGAAAAAATATATGGAAGAATATTTTTTATTACTTATATGGAATTAGTAGATATTAAAACCATTATGAATCCTTAATGTATTGATGTTTAATTTAAAATTTTAAAAGGTCATCTCAAATTAATATTTTCTCTTTTATAATTGCAAGGAATTTTAAAAATATGAAATTTTCAAATTGAAAATGCATATTTTTCTGATAAAAAATATAATAATATATTTTAATGTTTTTTTTCATCTATGTCAAAAATATTTGTTGAATATTATGATTAATTGAGATTGATATCATATTATTCTAAATTCCATATTTTATTAAATTTTTTATGATCAGTTTAACTAGGGATATACTATTTTTGCCATGCCTCATGATAATATTACAATACCCATTTCGTTCTAGGGGTAATACTTATGATTATTCCTTATATTTGACTCTTTATAGGGCACACATTTTTCTGAACATGTTATAATGTGTGTGTCTAGATACATATTTAATGAATTGGGTGATTTTTTTAGTCTCATGATATGTCATATATAGGATTATTGAGTAGAGCAAATCCACAATAGAATTTACCCACCATGTGAAAAAGTATTGTAAGTTATTCTTGACTCATATTTATGTCATGTTATATGTTACTTACACTTTATTATATTTCCATGATCATATGATTACGTGTTCTATATGTTATTATTACGGTTATATTTCATCATGTTATTCTTGAAAAATCATTTATTATACTTCATTCCCATCTTTATTTCCCATACTGAGATTTTTTGATCCCCCAATGTTTTAAAATGTTCTACACAAGATTTAAGGGGGATTGGAGAGAAGGTTGCTTTTAAGGGGAAATTTGAATATTAATCACGAAAATAATTCTTATTTTGTCTTTCTTTGATCCTTTTTATGGTAAAATGGATATTTGGTACAAGTTTCCACTTGTTATGTAAGGGTTTATTATGTAAATATTTGTCCTAAATCTCTAAAACTCTGAACTGAAAATATTCTTGGGGATGTAGTAATTTGTATTCTTGTATAAATTCACAAGGATATGTAATTTTTAAGGCTGGTTCCTTACGGTTGGTATTAAATAAAGGTTTAGATAACTCTATAGGTTAGGATGTTATTTAATTATAAGTTAAAAGTCATATATTACAATAATGGTTTTTGTGGGAGGAAAATTCATAGTTAATTTGAATTACTTGGATTAGTTTTAGATAACATGAATTATTATATCATATTATTTGTCTTCCTCATAAGATTTTATATTATTATTTTATTTACATTATCAAACTATCCTATTTGTTTATATAAAATGGATAGATCCATCAGAAACCAACGTAACAATGGATGTGAAGGAAAATGCTATGGTTGTCTAAAACAGAAAATAAATAAAATTGGAGATGTAATGAGAACTACATTGGTTATTATAAACTTGATATCAGGAGTAATTATTAACCACTTCAATCATGGTGATATTCCTTGATTCTCACTCAAATTTACCCAAGATATGAAGGTAGAATGGTCCTTGTAGTCTAGCTTGGGTTGTCGAATCCACAGAGACCTACGAAGTAACCTATAGACATGAACATTCTAAGGACTATTTTTGGATATGAAGTGGCCAACCTGGGTTGATTTTATATGGGTTTAAAGTAACTCTAAGAGACTTAAGTGAATTCAATTTAAAATAATGAGTTATTCCTAGGTTATCACTCGGGGTGGATTGGACGTATTTCCTTTTTAATGATTTCAATTTCTTATATTTGAGATGGGTTCATTTAAGGAGATAAAACAATATCATCACTTACTAGTTTAATGCCTAAACCCTTTAATACTAATCACCTATACAGTTGAAGGATTATAGTTTTGATCACTTCAAGGTAAAGGTTCGTATTAGCACTTGAAGTGTGTGGCCTTAAATTCGACAAGGACGATGGAGTTTAAAAATCATCAAATAAAAATCTCAATTAAAGAAGTGATTATACATTAATGAGGTGATAAATAACATCCAATCCAGCCCCTTGATAATCCCTTGGATAAACCCATAAGTTTTTTTATCCCTCCATTGATGCTATGGTTTCAATGGAAGCGGGAATTAGACTCATGAGGGAGGAGTTGAAGAAGTAAAGAAAACAATAAAAAGAAAACGGTCACTCCACCGTTGTGTGAATAATTTCACAAGGTTTAGTGTGAATAAATTCACACCTTGAGGCAACGGTATCAAAGTGGGATTGATAACAATAGAATAAGAGGATAAGAAGAACTTTTATTAAGAAACTAGGATGAATTAAAACAACTTACATGTGAAGGAAGAACGTTACAAAGACAAATTGGCAGCATAACATTAAAACGAAACAAAGAACCCAAGATTAAAAACTCCTTCACCACCACTGCCTTAAATAGGCATTTTGGGAGCCTTGGGTCGAGCCTCCAACAGTACAAGTCATCCCACTTGAGTATGGTAGTTTTAGGGTGGTGGAAAGTTTGTGGAAAGAAGACTTTCCATCCTTGACCCGAAAAGGCATCCAGCTTTCATGCACCGAATAGACGCGCTTGGAACACCTTCTATATGGCCGAATTTGGGTGGTCCATAGAAAACATTAATTAATCTCCAGAAGTCCCCTAACATCCTGTAAAATGGAACCCTAAAAGGAGTTATGTTTTTCGAGATATGGTTTAATTTGTGGGCTGTTTTTCTGGGCCGCAGAATCTGGCCCAGAATTTTATCTCTAACTTGGGATAACTAAATTTACACCATTTAGGACGAAATAGCATTGGATCATGAATAGTTATTTGTTCCTAGACATGTCTTCTAGAATCCCCCGAAATTTGGGGTTAATTAGGCATGTATTTTGGGCCCCACTGTCTCATCAGTGGGATGGTGTCCAATCTGCCTTCTCCAGAATTGCTTCCTTTCATTGCCAAATATCTCCATCATCCTCCATGAATTCTCCATTGATCCCGGAATGAAACATGTTCATATTTGAGTATAGATAAATTTCAAAAAAATATAAAATTAAAATATGTATAATTAGATGATTAATTGGGTACTTCAAATGATGTTCAAAAATGTACCACATAATAGTGCATTTTAGGAAGATATTACAATCATAATGTGAAATGATGTTCAAAGTGTAAAATTCACTAAAATGGTGTTTATGAATAATAAATAACATGAATATTATATATATTACCAATGAATATTAGCCTCATTTAGTGGATAATAATTCCTAATGCACAAAATATGAGATAAATTAATCCATGTGTAATTTCGAGCGATAATGATCATAAAGGTAAATATATTCAATGAACTATGTGTCAGGAATGTGGGAAAAAGTGAAAAGAAAAATATATTTATATGAATGGAATATGTTTTCTTTCTGGAAAAGGAGGTCTAAAACAAATAAAATATATTGGAAAATTGAATCATTTAGTTAACTCCAGGAAAGGGAAATAAGTTCTTCCTAAGTTACCAATTGAATGTTTTAAATGTAGGGAGTATGGTCATTATTCTCATCGATGTACAAGGAAAAATGATCATGGAGGGGATCAGAAGAAAGGTATAGCTAATTTTTTAATAATACCTAATTTAATTAAAATAAATGGTGTGTAAACATTAATATTAATGGTATCAATTATTTTTTTCTTGTGATTTGACATTATTGAATCTTATGACCTGATTCATATTTTTTACAGGAAAAAAGTATTGGTGAATGATATGGAAATGAATGATTATGGGATTAAGAATAATTTTAAATAATTAAGATATATATATATAAGGGATTCATCATTTATGATATATTTAAGATTGATGAAATTTTTAAATGTATTAATACTCGATTGATGATGGGAGTAATTTGGGAGACTTTAATTAAGATTGAGTTATATTTAACCCATAAGTTTATCATATGAAATTTTTAATTGAGTAAGATTTATATTTTTGTTTTTTGGACATAATTGTAAAGGTATTTATAACCTTTATTGTTCATATTTATGAATCATGAAGATATAATTCATATATTTGATTATAGGAATAAATAATGAAGGATTAAGATGAGAAAGCATGGAAAATGGTTTAAGAAAATATTTTAATGAAGGGTTTTAATATGTAATGAGTATAAAAATTTATGATATAGCGGTATTTAACAAATATGATGAGAATATTTTAATTCTTAAGGATTTTTATATTTTTGGTTTTTTTCAAAAATTGGGAAACATTTGTTTTATAGAATCTATACCTTTGATAATTGGATAAAATGTGATTTTTTTTCTAAGGTAACCCTTTATTTTATGATATTAAAAAAGTTTATTGGAGTAATAATACCTTGAATATTAGTGGAAATAATTTTAAAGTCATTGTATGTACATTTACTTTATATACAATTTGAATTTGAGGTAATAATGTGTTCTTACTTTTAAGGATTAAAAAATGAAAGGTATGAGATAACCTTTGAAATTAGAATATATTAAGGTTATTTTTTAAGATTTTTAAAACATTTATATAATTTTATAATGATTATATTAATATAGTTTTAGAAAAATTACCACCCATAGGATGTGTGACAACCTGTTGTGTATAAAAAAGCCATAGGAATCGAACCCACAAACAAAGGGTGATAATGTTGAAATGCCTACAACTAGCCTAGGTAACGTCTTAGCTAGTATGAAATTGTGTTTCTTTACTTTATATATCTTAAAAATAAATGTATTTTTAATTTGGTAACATATTATTTATCATATTTGAAATAATTGGATTGAAATTTGAATTGGTGATTAAGTTAAAAGCATTATTTCAGAATATGTTCACTTGTTTAGAAACCATATATTATTAAGGTAAAAAATAATAATATGGAATTTCATTTAAGAAATAATGGTTAAATGGTATTTTTGAGAATATATTATTTTACGATGTAATTTTGGTGGTTCTTGAATAATTGTAATATCTTAGAGATTATGATATTTGGGAAATAAAATTTTTTGTATGACACTTTAAGAGATATAGATATTATTTGAACATAAATATTAAATTTATTATGGAAGGCTAGGTACTCAAATCATTTTGATTTGTGGGTTTATAATTTTGGAATAAGATATTTTGAGAACTTTTAAGGATAGTTATTTTTTTAATGATCTATGTTTATCATTGGGTATTACTATTTAATTTTAGATATTAAAGTAGTTTTTCATCATATAATGGTTTGTTAATTTTGGATAATTATATTATCTTATATTAGCCACTTTGGCTGTGGTTGATTTATAAATAATGGGGGAATAGATAGTTATACATTTTTGGATTTTGTGATCCACATAATTTTATTCTTATCCTTCAGGTATGAACATTCATTTTGAATACTCATTGTTTGGAGAAAATATGATATTTCAATGCAATCAATTAAGGATGAAATTATAATTTTAATGTATGTGTCTTTCCTTATTTTCTTAGTATAGGTAGTCAAATAATTCCACAATTATGGGAAAGGTTCTTTTTAATATAAATTTTATCATTTTAGTTTTCATACTATGAAATTGATGCCTTTTAACCCATCATGGATTAATGGTTTTGTAGTGGATAACATTATCATAAACATGTTCTTTATCACTATATATCAGTCCTTGAACGTCATATTTTCCCTTCCACACAAATTTTTACCTACATGGGAATATATAATGTGTAATCTTAGGTGATCTTCATACCTTCTATTATCTCTTTTCAAAAGAAAGATTAATGTTCCTTTTTATGGTATAATATTTCAATAAACGTATTTTTTAAAACTAAACCACTGGGTTTTTTGATCTCATGTTCAAATTGTAAGTTCAAAATTTATTAAAGGGAGAGAATGTAACTCTAAAATATTTTAAATGGCAACATTATTCCCGGTATGATACAAGATACGCCACATCAATCTTAAATAAATGTCTATATATTATTATTTAAATGTGATTTTTATCACTGATCCCTCATAATAGAGAGAATGAATGAGATTAACAAAATTATGAAAGTATAGTTTACAAATGTTTATAAAATTAATTCATTGGTTACCAATTAATTAAAAATGGAAATTAAATAACCAATTGAATATAAAGGATGTGTTTTTATTAAAAAACTATTTTTATGCCAAAATGGAATTTTATATTAATAAATTAATTTATTCACTATTAGTTAAAGATAATAATGAATTTTTTTATCCAGTAAAATTTATTTAAATTATTTTAATAAGTTTTATAGGATTAAGATAAGAATAAATCAAATTTTAAAGATATAAAGATATATTTTTCTAAAAGCCAAGTGGCAGCTTTTTAATGGCACACCTATATTAAAGCTAAATTTTCAAAACATTGTAAATTTTATTTTAAAAAATAATATTTAATTTTGAAATTGGAATATAAAAATTATCCTAGTGTGAAATTTTGGTATTTTTGAAAGAGGTTTCAATTTTTTATGAATAGTGAAAAATAATGAATTTTAATTGAAAACTACATTTTCATAAAATTTATTAATATAGTTAAATTATATTTTAAATTGGTTTAATAGTATAATTATTTAAATTATACAAAAATCAATCCAATTTATGTCATTGTAATAAATTTCAATTTAAAATTAGATATAAAAACATTGTAAACATTTTTAACTTTTTCTCTTTAAAAACTCTCTTTATATTATGTCTATGGGTTTTGTTTTAAATATAATTATTATAATTTTGTGAATTTAATTTGTTAAAATTTATTAAATATTTGAAATTATAATCTCCAATTTAGTTTGTAAGGTCAATTTTTTTAGGATTAATAAATTATTATCAAGATAAAAACATATTTACCATGGTGTGGGTAAAATAATAACACATGTTAAAATGTAAAATCATAAAATACCTAAAAACAAATTTTAATGGGTTTTTTAGTTCCCAAACTCCAAAAAAGAGTATAAAATATTATTAATAATCAAAATTCATGGAAATTAATTCCACCTCAGTGTGGTTGTCTTTAATTATAAAATAATCATTATTTAATTACTTAAAACCACCCCTCCTCAAGTATAAATACAACCCTCACCACCCCTTTTCTACCCAAAAGACTTTAATATCCTAAAGTATCTACTAACCCCTATCCTCTACACTCTCCCCACATCTAGGTGCACTTTTTCTCACCAAAATACCAAATCCATGGTCCTCAATGGTTCCCTCAATGAGGTGATATTCAAGAGGTAATTTTATCAAAGCACCTCTCTTATTTTGTTTCTTATTATACTTTATCCTCTCCTCCTTCACCCATTAAGGAATAATAGAAAAATATTCATTTATATTTTTAATTTAATATCTCAAATTTATTTCATTTCTCATCTCCCCTTATTCAAAAAACAAGAAACCATTGTCCTAATTATGGCGGTTAGCCAACTCCATAGATAATGATTTTTCATTTTACATTACCACCTTCACGGATGGTCATAATAGTATCATTATGGTTAAATAATATTGATATAGGTATATTATAACTTATTTCATGTTCTAGGATTAATATTCAATAATAATATTAAATAAAATGAAACTAGTTTGTGGTTTTGGGAAAACCCGCCAAAATAAACTAAAAAATTATCATTAACACTTTATCAAATGAATCATTCTCATATGGTAAATGAAAATTATAGATGTAATAATTCACAAATATGGAATATATTTAATACTATTTCATTCCACTTTTTTTGATCCCATTATATGAGAACATCTATAATAACACACAAATGAATCGATCATGAAACCATGAAATGAACACACCGGAAACCATGAAAATAAATAATGAATGGGTCATTGGATCTCATATAATCATCACAAAAGGTATTATAATTATTAATATACTTATATAATGAGTTAATAGCATTATTTAAACAAATATACTGGAGTTTAAAGTATGAAAAACTAAATTGAAGTGTGAGGTAATGGATTTCTTAACTCAATTTCCATTCGTTGGGTTATACGTCTACTTCGTTGATTATATTATGCCATGATTAAGTGTGTAATACACTGTTTATTCATTCATTTTGTATTAAAACTTATATTGGTATGGATATACTTTTTTAAAAAATAATCGACCCATCGATTAATTCCTTCCTCAATGATACGAACTTTGTAAGGGTTTCTTATCTCACTTTTACTTTTATGAGATATATGCCTTATTCACCACTTATTTATTTTGTGTGGTGTATATACTACCCTTAGATATATCATATAATGAATCTCATTATCTTAATGGTATTAAATGTTTCATTTGATAATTATTACTTTTATGGGGAACATGATTTGAGTAATTATATTCTGGAAAGGGAATTATTAACCCAGTTTCCGTTCTTTCGGTTAAAATTATATTTCCTTGATTATGTCATGCTAAGATTATTTTTTAAGTGACTTTTGAATATTTTATGTTGTATTTTCACTTGTTTTAGGTGTATATATTGTGAATAAATATATTTTAATCATTTTATTAATTATCACTTCAATGATATGATATTTATAATGGATGTTCTTTTAAAAAATTATTTTATTAATGTTTCCCTTAAATCATAATTCTCTTTCAATGTATGGGTTTCCTAAAATTACATGAAAAAAAATTATATTTTTATATGAATGTTGAAATCCATTTTTAATCTTGTTTAAAATTTTATAAATTTTTTTAAAATATAAATATTTTCATTTTCTAAACAAGGTTCTTTGAGATTTTTCCAACAGAAAATACAAAAGAATGTTTTTTACTTATAAAAAAAGGGAACATTTTCCCATTTTCAGGACACCTTAATGTATTGATGTTTAATTTTAAATTTTAACGGTTTTATTCAATGAAAATTTTCACTTTTATAATTGTGTGTTGTTTTAAACATATGTAATTTTCAAAGTGAAAAATTGTATTTTCTTAAAAAAAATCAATAATCTCATTTAAATTATTTTCATCTATTTCATAATCATTTGTTTAATATTATGATTCATTGAGGTTTATCTCTTATGATAACATATACCATATTTTAAAAAATGATTTATTATGAGTTCAACTAGGGAACTACTATTTTGATACCATTGTTATATTCACTTTGGTCATGCTTCTTGATAATATTATAATACCCATTTTATTACATGGATAATCCTTATGATTATTCCTTATGTTTGATTCTGTATATGGAATACATATACATTAACATTTTATAATGGGTGCTTCCAGATCATTCTCCAATGCATTAGGTAATGTCTTAGTCTCATGACAGGTCATATATTTGATTAAACAGTAAACCTAATCTACTATGGACTTTGCACACCATGTGATATTGTCTTGGGAGCTATCATTGACTAATTTTTATGTCATGTTGTATGTTATATCCACTTTTCTATGATTCCATGCTCATATGATTCAATGTTCTATATGTTATTCTTCCAAGTGTTTATTCATGATCCATGCTTGTATTTCAAATGTTATACTTTCTAAATCGTATGTAATACTTCAATCCCATGTTTATTTAACTTAATGAACTATTTTTATCATCCCATGTTTTAAAATTGTGTACATAATATTTAAGGGTTGTAGATAGATGGTTGAGGTTAAGGGGAAAAGTGTGAATATTGATCATGAAAAGAGTTCTTGTTTTTTTCTTTTTTTAGGACATTCTGTTTTATAGGAAAATGGATATTAGGTACAAGTTTACATTGAAATGTAAGGGTATATTATGTAAAAGTAGGTACTAACTTTCTAAAAAAATAAAATTAAAACATTATTAGTAATAAAAAAACATGAATTCTAGTTTAAATTCACTATGATATGTAATGTTTAATTTTGGGTGCTTAAATTATTCCTCTTGTGGAATTTGATGTCATCTGAGGCTTGTATTGGCTTTATTTGCATAAATACCACAATGAGTTTTAAGGAAGGGAAGTTAAATTTTATATTCCAAAGCAACCTATGATATTTTATCCTTTTGATGATATATATGAACTTATAATGGCGATTAAAACCATTTTATGGGTCTCAATTCCAATTTAGAAGGAATGTTTATCTCAGATGGTTGGGTAAAAACTCCACATAGATGATATTCTTATTGTTCTGGAATTTTTTGATGTCTTTAAAGAATAGTTTCCTAGACTTCCACCAAAATTAGAAGTTGAGTTCTCAATAGAACATGTAAATAGTGCAACATTGATTTCAAAGACTCCCTTTAGAAAAGATATAATTGAGTTGCAGGAATTGAAGAAGAAAACACAAGAAAAAATTTCATTTATCCAAGTGTGACACCTTGGGTTGTACCTATTCTTTTATTTAGAAGGAAATATATATCAGTGTGATTATGCATTGATTATAGGAATTTGAACAAGATCACAATTAAGAACAAGTATCCTATGCCCTATTTTTATGACTTATTTGATCAACTATGCCAAGATCAATAATTTTCCAAGATAGACCTTCATTCTGGATATCATGAATGGAGGGTCAATAAGGTTAATATACCCAATACTATATTCCATACAATTTATCAAAACTAAGAATACATTGTGATGTATTTTTGTGTTATTATTCTACTTATATAATCATGAATTTAAGTAATATAGTCTGTATATATTACCATGATTAGTTTTTTCTGTATTTATAAATGATATTCTTATTTATTCAAAGTTCAAGGATGATTATGAACACCACATGAAAATTGTACTAAATACACTAAGGAATGATAAAATGTATGAAAAAAATTATAAACTATGAGTTTTGTCTATAAAAGGTTTCATTTCTGGGTCAAATATTCTCAAGAGAAGGTATATTAGTAGATCCATCAAAGATGGAGGCTATTGAATGTTGGCTGAGACCAACCATGGTGACTAAGATCTATAGTTTTCTTGTTTTAGCTAGATTTTATTAATGATTTAGGGAAAATTTATCATCACTATATAATACTCTAAACAAGTTAACTTGGAAGGGAGAAAAGTTCTTCTAGATAGATGAATGTGATGAAAATTTCAAGGAACTGAAGAGAAGGTTAGTCAGCACACCAGTGCTTACATTACCCTGTAGTGTAAAAGGGTTTTTAATCTATAGTTATAAGATCACTTTTTTTAGGTATGTATCCCTGTTAGTTTTTCATAAATCATTTTGTTCATTTTTGTTTCTGTTATGCATGTCTATCATTTATAAAAACAAATTTTTTGGTTGTGAGGAAACTTGAGATGATCCACATAAAGAGCCTTTATTAGGGAAGATGGCATAAATATTGGGGAACTATTCTTATTTCAATTAATGGAGTATAGTTATAAATGGGTTAAGTGTTAACATGGGTTCTTGGAATATTGAGAATCTTTTAATTGGTTCATATTATTTAAATGGAATAGGGGCTCAAAACTCATATGAAAAACATTTCCACACCATGAATAGAGATTACATGTCATGTATTATTTGGGTGTTTTTAAAAAAATAAATCTAAGACTAGGGATTTCTCAATGTATCCAATTAAAAATATTTAAACAATGTCCATCTACATTACCCAATGTCTAATTACCTAAAATTATATTTTAAACTATGTTGTGAGGTTGATTTTTTTCATTTCATTCCACTAAAACCTTATCCTCTTAGCCTTAAGACATCCTCTAAGTGAATTTTGAGTGCCAACCTCTCCTCAGGATGTCATGATAACACCTTTGATCTCATGTAAGTGGTTTTGGTCTTTTCTTTCCTTCTCATGGTAGTTTTATATTAGAAACATTGTGTTCTTCATCGATTATGGTAGGGGTCTAAATCTTAACCCAATGGTCTGATAATTACCATATTTATGAAATATTGTGATTCTATCAACGTAGAGTGTGTCCAAATAAATTAAATAATTAATGTGATTATGGCTTGAATTCCTTTTGGTTTTAATTGACTTCAAACCAAGATTATAGTCACCCATGGGGTGAGTGAACCATAAATATAGTTGTATTGGCTAATGGATTAAAGTGTGTTTAGCATGAAATGTGACCTTATGTGATTTCTTGATATAGAATCCCTATATTATGACTTATTTGAAATTATATAACTGTTAATAAAATTTGAATTAAATTGAATGTTTTATATGAAAGATAAATGGTAATTTTCGTAATTAACCATTTATAATTTTGATATGATATATTGATATAAATGTTTTATGAAAGAACTTGTGTTCCATGTTACAAAGCTTATATATCGGGCTTGGACCCATAACATGCACACTTATATGTTTTAATGGTGATATTGAGTGGTCTCACCCCAATCTCATGTTGTAATTCTTGTTGAGTGCGGGATATGACTAGTCTCAGGCTGTAATTCTTATAGGGCTTTGACCTAGATGTTATAAATATTATAGATCATTGTACTAGATTTTTGTAACTATATCAGGGTTATATGGTGGTTGACATGGACATAAGACATAATCTGAGATATTTTTCCATGGTTCTGAAGTATGTTATTTTACCTTGGTTATATGGTTGGGGTTTTAATTGTCATAAGACATACTCAGAGATATTTTGGAATGGATCCAAAGTTGGTTGTTGTTGTAATTTATTAATTGTTCAATTAATTAATACACCTATTTATCACTTTATTTCATACACTTCTTATCATACTGGTTTATTTAGACATAGTGTTGTCAACCTATTGATTTACACTCAGACCCTATTTGGGTCACTTTTTGGAACATGAGCCGATTATGTGGATACAGGTTTGGATAAGGGAAAAGGACCTTAAAGATGACTTCTTTCTTGTTGGATGGGCTGGAGTTTAGTGATGGGACCGATATAGGGTTCATTATTGGGAAATTTTGATTATTTATTTGTGTCTACATGGCTTTTAATTATATTGTTTCTATCATGTCATTTAGTTACATTTGATCACATAATTACATTATTTCTTTATTATTTATTGGATTATTCAGTTGGATTTTATTGTTTTGTTATTCTATGTCTATATTTTTATTTCTTTTGTTTATATAGTTTATTTTCTACTTTTATGGAACTCCATACTAGGGGGTATAGTCTTCACACTGTAAATTCCACACCCCCTCTTGTAGTTGACAGCCTCTATCATATATATAGGTGCACTTGAGGTCTAATGACCAACCCTTTTTGACCACATAAGAGAGTGTCAGATCGGGGGACATTTAAAATTGGTTTCAAAAGAGCAGGTTTTCATTTATACTTTTCTATTTTTAGGAAGCGTATAAAAGAGGCAAGTATGTGTTGAGGCTTGGTAATGAAATTTTGAATGGGATTAGCTAACTCATGGATGGAGGAAATATGAGTACCTGAGGATGGGATTGATCTTTATGATGTGTGATTTTTATAGTTGACATTATTTTACCTTGATTGACTCACTTGTTGTGTGAGGTTATTTTTTTATGATGTAATTATTTATTCATATTTTTAATCATGTCCTAGTATGGAATGATATGAGAATTCAAGCATCATAATAGGAACATAGGGATATATTGACATTCGTTGTTCATGGTAGGGCATATCTTTTTTTAATGTGATATATACTTGACTGTTGAACTACGATATGAGATTTTTATTTCATTGGATAACTAAAATGAGTTGATGTGTCTTGATAAAACAATTTAATTGTATATTTAAAGAGACCAAGAGTCAGTGGTTCTTTGTTTTAGTTGCCTATTGAGGTTAATTTTGTTTGTAGCCTATTATTTATGGTGTGAGTCTGTCCTATAGAGAGAATTCAACATCGCCATCTTTGACTTGAGTGTCAAGAGATTAGAAGTCATGATTCTCCTAATGAAGGTAAACTGGACCTTCCAGTAGTTCATGAGGAGAATATGGATGTCTAGTTTCATGAAACAATCATAAGGGTCATGTGATACATGGAAAGAGAGACTCTTAGTACCATTCCTTAGATGTCTGATCTGACAAGAGAGTTTCAGCGGCATTATCTAATAATGTTTACTAGAGATGGAGGACCCTTGGTAGCCATGTTCTAGATCGATTCAGTCTTGAAAATATTCAATCATATTGAGACACCCATGGATATATGGGTGAATATTACTACATATATTCTTTGTGGACCTTCCAAGAAATGGATGGATATTCTAGAGGAATATGGGAAATAAGATAAGCTATCATGGAAGGAATTTGAAATGAAGTTCCTAATCTATTTCTATCCCAAAATTTTGACATATTAGAAATCTCATTAATTCATATATTTGATGTAGGATGGAATATAAGTGTTGGAAAATATTGGATGTTTTACCAACCTATGGAACTTTGCGCCATCTTTGTCTGCTGATGATATCTCCAAGGATATGCATTTTCTTGATGGTTGTCACTATTAAACCAAGCCACAAGTATATATTTTCTATTTAAGATTCTTTGAGGATGTGATGAACTAGACACTCATCATGAAAGGGAGTATGAGAGGGGCCTCGAGCAGAGGTCAGGTTGTTTCAGCAGGGTGATCTACGAGATATTATTCAAGTGGAAAGAATTGTTTCTATGATTGTTTTTTCCAAAGAAGTAGTTTGGGAAGTAGTTAGGGCTGTGTAAATCCTTCTCAATACTATGTTTCATTTTAGTGCTATCAGTTTGGAACGTTTTTCTACAAGTTCTCATAGATTCCTTACACCATAGTCGACTTTCATATCAGTGTAAAAAAAAGTCATCTTTAGAGGTTATGTATGAACTTTCCACAACAGACCAGTGGAAGGTGATTAGAATAGGAACCTAAGTCAGGAATGGGATCAGGTACCTCTCAGTAGGATGGTAACTATATTTAAATAGATTTTTTAGGATGTGGTAAACTATGTGGTACCCCAGTTCATGATAAGAAATAAAAATAAAGAGAAATAGCTCAGGGTAATCAGACTAGAGCCCAGGGAAGACGGACAAGTCACGTGCACTTTATGTTGAATACTCCAGCTATCATTTATGAAGAATCATCTACCATCAGATGAATGATTCTTGTATCATCAACATTACCTTTTGATTTTCTTCATATGATAGATTTACATTCTTTTATATCTTGTATTTTTCAAATGGATTTGGCTTTGGTGTATAAATCTTGGATAGTGATTTAACCATCAAAACACCATTGGGGATGTGGTTAGAGAATGTCCAACATTGAAAGGCATGTTCTCTCGATATTGTGGGTTAATATTTATTTTAACAACTATTAATTCTATAAATGATAGGATTTGACTTAATTCTTGTTATGGATTTGTTATTTCTACACGCTGGTTGTATATAACCAATACAGTGAAGATTATATTGTCTCAAAGCTTTTCCAGTGGGTCTTACTCAAAATACTGGTGAAATATAGCATGGTTATTTTCTTCCAGTGGTAGAACATATTCAGGATGTCTTTCAAGATGATATTTATTTCGTTCTAATCAAGTGATAGATCGAGTTCAAGATTGATTTGGTGCGGGGAGGGGGGTAGATCCCTTTTCTAACTCACCTTACTGAATAAAACCACCAGATATTAGGGAGTTTAAATCTTATTTGTAATATATAGAATCTAAATGATTCATGAAGCCTAGTACATCTCCATACGGTTCTAAAATTATCCTCTCCAAGACGGCTAATGGATCTTTGTGCTTATGTGTAGATTTTCTGAAGATGAACTAGATGACGACAAAGAACCAGTAACCACTTTCATGTATTGGCCATCCTTTCTATTAGTTGAGAGGTTCTAAAATTTCTCTAAGATATATTTGAGATCATTTTATCACTAATTGAGTTTGAAAACATTGGACATACCTCAAACTAATTTTAAGAGAAGTTATGAATTTTATGAATTCATAGTGATGTCATTTGGGTTGACTAACAAACCGATGGTATTCATGGCCTTAATTAATTGGATCATTCACCTGTTTCAAGACTAGTTTTTAGAAATATTTTCCAATGATATATTATAGTGCTCATATCTAGCATACGATCATGCCAAACATCTCTACATCTTCCTAATTACATTGGGGAGCAGTATCTTTATGCCAAGATAACCAAATTTCATTTCAAAATTAATAATGTGAACATCTTATTCCATTTCATATCAGAGGTAGGAGTGTTTTTGGATCTAGATAAAGTCACATCCATGTTATCTTGGGAACATCTATATAAAGTCCTCAAAATTTGGTGCTTTATGGTTTTAGCATGTTATTATTGGATCATTGTCTAAGATTTATCCCATTTGGAAGTACTAATCTCAGGTCTAACCAATAAAGGGGTGAATTCTATTTGGTGTGATTCTAGAGATAAAGATTTTCATGAGATGAAAGTAAGGATGACCTCAGCACCTATACTTACATTACATGTACTAGCTAAATCATATTCCATGTACTGTGGAACATTCGTAGTAAGAATAGAAGCATTTATAATATAGGAGGACCGAGTGGTTGATTATTACTTCAGGTAGTTGAGACTACAAGAGAGGAATTACCCTGTTATTAATTTGGAGTTACAATCAGTGGTAAATTCCTTGATATGATGGAAACACAATCTCTTGGGTGAGAGTTTTTTTGTATACACAGACCATAAGAACCTCAAGTATATCTTTTCTCTATGATGTCTGAACCTTCGACAGAGTAGGTGGTTCAAGTATCTGTAGTCTTAAAATTTCAAATTGGCTCATATACTAGGAAAGGGAAATTTTATTAACAATTATTTATGCTGAAATACACATACATTGGTAGTATGGGATTATTTTTATGAGTTTCAGATAATAGAGCTTTTTTCTTACATGCATATTAATGTTAAGGATTCTAAGGGATGAGTAGCTCTAACATTGAAATCTATTTTTCCCATGCTTTTGTAATAGATTAAGATGGAAAAATTGTATGATCTAGAGGGATGAGTTCTGAGAGAAAAATTATATGGTGGGGAGAAACCATCAGGATTGTCTCTTAGTATTTTCAATTCTCTTTTTTTATAATGTGTTCCTATAGGTATACAAGAGTATCTTATGATGGAATTTCATAATTCTATATAGGACATTAATCCTTGTTTGATAAAGATGTATCATGATCTCCATAAACAGTACCATGGGGCAAGAATGAATAATTGGGTGGAAATCATTGTGGTTTGATGCTTCCCTTGTCAGCAGGTGAAATTCATGCATCAGAGGCCAGTTGAGATTTATCATCCTTTTCCCATTCCATAGTGAAAATAGGATGATGTCACAGTGGATTATTTGTTATGATTACCAAGTACAAGACATAATAATGACTCAATATGGGATTTTTGGATCGATTGGAGAAGGTTTCTCACATATTACCTATTAGTTAAACCTTAATAGGTGATGATCTTGGAATTCATCACATTCATGAGGTGGTTTGGTTTCCTAGTTTTCTAAGGAGTGTCATCATAGACAGATATCCTCATTTCACATCATGTTAGCATGGTCTTTTGATGGGTTTGGGATCATGGTTTATTTTGAGAACATTTGATCATCCATAGACTAATACTCAATCTAAGAAGACTATTCAGGTTTTGGGGGATTTTTATGAGTCAATGTTTTAAATTTTTGTGGTTCATGGGAGAAACATATAGAACTCTTTTATTTTTCATATGATAATATCTTCCAATCATTTATCCAAATGGATAATTTTGAGGATTTTTATGTATGGAAATGTTGTTCATATCTATTTTAGATGTAGATTAGTGAGTCATCACTTATTAGGCCTAGTCTCATGCAAGAGAAATCTAAGTACGTTTAGTTGATCAGACAATGGTTGGAGACTGAAAAGGGTATACCGAAATAATATAGTAACCATTAGAGATGACCTCTTAAATTTGATGTTGGTCATAATGTTTTCCTTTTGAGTGTCTCCTAGGATGGGGAAACGTTGTATCAAAAAATAGCGAAGCAAGTTCCCAAATTGTTCAGGTTTTTTGAGATAATGGAAAGGGTTGGTCTAGTGGCGTACCTTTTATCCCTTCCACAAAACTATAGTTCTATGCAAGATATGTTCCATGTGTCACAACTATACATATATCATCCAAACCCTTCCCATGTGATAGACATGGTAGAAATCAATCATTTTACTAATGTGTAATTTGAGGAGTATCTGATACGGGTTGTGGATCGGAGTGTGAAATATCTTTGTGGCAGGACAACACTATTGGTTTGAGTGTAGTGGCAATATCGGTGAGTTCAATTGGAGACCTTGGAGAGGGATTATAATATGCAAACAGAGTGTCTAGACTTCTTCAATAAGACCTCATAGTTAAAATAGGTGTAGGTTGAGGAAGATATGTTATATGGCGGGGAGGTTGTATGATCCATACCTTTTCTAGGTATGTATCCCTCTGAGTTTTCCATAAATCTTTTATTTAAGTTGAGTTTCTATCATGGGCGTCTATCATTTGAATAAATGTAGTCCCAGGTTGTGAGGAAACTTGAGGAAACCAAAGAGGATCTAAATAGAGAGCCTTTGGTGGGGAAAATTACCAATGTTTGTGGATGTATTCTTTTTTGAATTAATGGAGTCCAGTTATAAATGGGTTAAGTGTTAACACGGGTTCTTGGTAGGTAGAGAATCTTTAAAGGGGGTTTAGATTGTTTAAAGGGAAGATTGGTCAAAAACCCATCTATAGAACATTTAATAGTCATGTAAATGTATTAAACATCGTGTAATGTTCAAGTGTTATTTATTAAATAAATCTAAGGTGAAGGGATTTTCAGTGGATGCCACTAAACATATTTACACGACATGTAAATACATTACAAATCATGAAATTCTCTGACCTGTTGTTTTAAATTATGTTGTGTGGTTGATTTATTTCATATAATTCCACTATAACCTACTCCACTTGAACTTAGGGAATCCACCAGGTCAATTTAGATTTCCAACCTCCCCTCTAGATGTCTTGATAACACCTTTGATCCCTAGTAATTGGTTTTGGTTATATTTTTTCTTTCTCTCCTTTGGTTATCTAACCACTATGGTGAAATCCTTTTACGGATTGTGTTGTTTGTTTTGTATTGATTATTTTTTATCTAAAACCCTCTTTGAAATCATTTACACCTTCATTCTCATGGTTATTTTCCATTAGAAACATTATTTTCCTCATTGGTTAAGGTAGGGGGTCTAAATCTTAACCCTGTGGTTTATTAATTTCCATGTTTATGTAATATTTTGATTTCTACAAATGTATTATGAACCCAAATCAATTAAATAATTTATGTGATTATTCATCTAAGTCCTTTTGGTTTCAATTTAAATCTAACCAAGATTATGTTCACCTGTGGGGTGATTGAACCAAGAATATAATTGAATTGGTTAATGGCTTAAAATGTTTTTATCATGAAATGTGACCTTAGGTGATTTATTGATATAGAATACCTAAGTTATAACTAATTTAATTTGATGTAAATGTTAGTCAATTTTGATTTAAATATAAAGCAGAATATGAAAGATAAATGTTAATTATCATAATTAACCATTTATATTTTTGATGTGATATTGTGATATCCATGTTTTATGACAGGACTTTTTTTCCATGTTGAGACGCTTATATGTATCGATCGTCCCTAGAACATGCACACTTATATGTTATAATGATGATATTGAGCAAGATCATACCAATACTATACTGTAATTCAAATAGAGATTATGTTATTCACAGACCTATGTTGTACTGATTTTAGGGATTTGACCTAGATGTTTCAATGCTTATAGGGAATTAAACCATATTGTTGTGAATATATCATGGTTATATAGTGGTTGGAATGGTCATAATACAAGACCTAATATATTTTGGCATTTTTCAAAAGTATTTTATTTTACCTTGGTTATATGGTTATTTTTTGAATGGTCATAAGACATTATAAGATAAATTATGGTGTGAAGTTGAAGATGGATTTTATTGTATTTTATTAATTAATTAATTAATTAATTAACTTTTTTATCAAATTATTTCATACAATTATTATCATACTAATTTTTAGAATTTTGGGCGTCGACCTACTAATTTATTTTAACACTCTGTTTGGGATACCATTTGGAACCTGATAAATTTATATGGACACAGATTTGGACAAGGGAAAAGGACCTTACAGTAGATTTCTTTCTTGCTAGACGGGATGGCATTTGGTTATGGGACCAATGTTGGGTTCAGAACAAGGAATTTTGAGTCTTTATTTGAGTTTTATATTCTTTTAATTTTCTAAAATGAAATTTAGTTACATTCCAGCACATCATTACATTATTCCTTTATTATTTATTGGATTAATCTGTTGGATTTTATTGTTGTATTATGCAATGTCTATACATCGATTTTATATGGTTTATATTTTATTGTTATAACACTTCCTATTTGGGAGTATAGTCTCCCCACAATCCATTCCACACCCCTACTACTAGTCAACATCCTCTGGTGTATGAGGAGGCGCACTTGAGGTCTCATCACCAACCCTTTTTTGGCCATGTGAGAGAGTGTTATATCGGGGGAGGTTATAATAGTGATGAATCCAATAAGGTGTTATATCTATACCAATCATAAAAGTTTGAAGTATATATTCACACAAAAAGAGTTGAACATGTTCAAAAGAATATGGTTAGAGATGATGATGTATTATGATTGCTCAATACATTACCACCCAGGAAAAGTGAACAAGGTGGATGATGCTTTGAGTTGAAAGGATCATGCTAAATTATCTATGATGAGGATCAAAAAAGATCCAATATTTATGGATTTGAAAATGATGGATCTAGAAATATTAATGAAAGGGGAAATATCGTATCTCTACAAATTGAATTTTCAACCATCTATTCAAGTGAATATTAAAGAGGCACATAAGGAAGATGTAGAGATTCAAAATAATGGTATAAATGGTCCTAAGTTTAACCTTTATCATAATGGAATGATAGCGTTCAGGAACTGTGTATGTGTTCCTTCAATACAAAACGTTAAGAATAAGTTATTATTGTAATATCATAGTTTTTAATTCTCTATTCATCCTAGAAGTAAGAAGTTGTACAGATATTTAAAAGAATACTTCTGGTGGGATAGTATGAAGAGATATATTATAAATATTTTATCTCAATTCTTGGTATGTCAACAAGTTAAGGTTTAATGACAAAATTCTAGGGTGATATTTCATCCATTACCCCTAAAAAATAGAAATGGGGGAAAATAGTGTATTTTTTCATTAGACAACCCAAAAACTATAAAGGGAATAATGAAATATGGGTGGTATTCGATCACCTTACTAAGTCATCAAACTTCATCATTATTAGAAAATACAAACCTCTAGATTATATTAATAGGATATATATTAAGGAAATGGTATGGTTGCATGCAGTGCCACATTCCATTAAATATAATCTAGATATAAGGCCCACCTCAATGTTCTATTAAAGTCTTAAGTAAGCTCTTGATATAGAATTGAGTTTCATTACTGTGTATCATTCTCAAACATATAGTCAATCTAAAAAACAATTTAAACCCTAGAGGATATGTTTAGATCTTGTTCTCTAGATTTCTATGTTTGTTGGGATCAATACCTTCCTATAGTTGAGTTTTATTAAAATAATTGATTTTACTCAAGACTTCATATATATCTGTATGAATCCCTCTATGGAAATAAGTGTATAAATCCAATATGCAAGAATGAAGTTAGATAATGAAATCTATTAGAACATGAGATATATGAGGAAATGGCAGAGAAGGTTTGATCCATACAGTATCATATCAAGGAAGCTCAAAGTTGGAAGAAACGTTATACTAAAAATCATTAATGTGATATATAATTTAAAGTTAGTGACAAGGTATTTCTATGAATTTGTGCATGGAATAAGGTTATGAGATTCAGGAAAAGGGGAAACTAATCCTATGGTATATCGTTTAATTTGAAATTCCTGATCATATTGGGATGGTATCCTATCACATGAAAATTCCATTATACCTCTACCAAGGCCTAAATGTGTTCCATATATCTCTCATAAGGAAGTATATACATGACCCTTCACATATACTAAAATCATAAGGTATATTGTGGGGAAAAGATATTTCTTATGAGGAACATCCAATGGACACACTCGATCATACAGAGAATGTTCTATGTAATAAGATCACTCACCTAGTAAAAATTTTATGGTGAATCCACTAGTTAGAATAATCTATGTGGGAACATGAGTATATAATTGAGCATAAGTATCCTAATTTTTTGTATCATAATAATGAATTTCGATGGTGAAATTCATTTTAAGGGGGGTAGAATGTACCCCCTGAGTTTTTATGAACTTTTTTCAAGATCAATTAATTTTATTTTATGTTTTGAATTTCATGCAACATGAATTTAATATTACATTATACATAACACCAGTTTAATCTTTCATTATATGAAACACCATCTTATCTAGTGTTACACACAACACTGTTTTGTATCAAAACAATGATATATTGTAAATATATTTATTTAAACCCACCATTATAACTAAGAAATCAAATTTAGTAATATTAATATTAATAATTAATTTCTAAAAATAATTCTTTTATATAAAAAACATATTTATAATAAAATAAATAAATTTTTGTAAAGTATTTATATGTTTTCAAAATACCATTTTCTCTAAAAACTACTTTTTATGCCTTTGTGAAAAAAGATAAAATTATTTTTGACACTTATAGAAAATTAATTTGATAAAATAAATTTAATTTTTGAATATTAGAATGTCGAAATTATAGTATGGTGAATTTTTTTTTATTTCAAAAAAAGTTTTATTTTTAATGAACAGTGAAAAATACTGAATTTTATTTAAAAACAACATTTTTGATTAATATGTTTATATAGTTAAATTGTATTTAAATTTGGTGTTAATGTATATTTGGTATAATTATACATATATTAATACAATTTAGTTCATTATAATCAATATAATATTTTAATTTACTATAGAATATTTTCAAACTTTAAATCTTTTTCACTTTAAAACCCTGTTTTCCCGACACATCTGCGGGATTAATTGTAAATTAATTTAAACCATGTATATGAATTGAATATGTAACAAATAATTTAATATTTTAAATAAAAAAATGTATTATTCTAAATAAGACCAACTTAACTTTTGACCAAGGAGATTAGTGAATGAAATTAAAATTAATTATAGTGATTAAGGTAAAAACAAGGTTACTTCATGGTGAAACATAAAATATAAGGTGTAAAAGTTACCCAAAACTTGTCCAAATCCAATTTTATGGAAATATTTATACCTTATAACTTCTATTATCTATATTTTTTTTATTATTATAGAAACTTTACACGCAAAAAACGTGGGTGGAATTCACTCTTTCAAATAAATTACCAAAGTGCCACTTACCTCCCTTATAAAGGGCCACCCACCCTACCCCTATCTTCGCACCATAAAACCCAATTTTTTAGAACCTTATTACCCAAATTACTTCCAAACATCAATTTTATCATCTTATAATCCTTAAATTGGAAAAAATCTAACCAAGGAAGTCATATGGTGTAAACCAAAAGGAGATACCCAAAGAAGAGGAAACGTTCATCATTGAAGATTTTTGTTTTATTTCTTCCTCAATACAATTTAATTATTATTATAACTTGATAATATAATAACTTTAGTATCTTAAATATAAATATATGTTTCTATATTAAGTTTTTTAATTAAAAATACACACATATTCATCAAATGGGTTATGAAATCATCCCTCTTGTATACGGCGGACTACCGCCTCATGAATTGATGTCGTTATTTTTCCCATTACCACCTTTAAATATTGGGTATAATGATGTAACTAATGTTAATATATGATATATATGTTTTTTTTGTATTTATTATTCATTAATTATTATATAAAATATACCTTCATGCTTTCCATTTTTTGGGAATGTGACAACACTGTTTGTTTGTACGGCAAATTACCACCTCGTGAACCGATGTGATTCATTCACGCTTTAATGGAGAGTATTAAAGATATTTTTAATATAAATATTTGATAAATATTACATAAAAATTATACAATAATGATAATATATCTATATATATCATTTACTTTTCTTTCATTCAATACGATAAGAAAAGGGAACTGACATTCATGTGTACGTATGTCATTTTTTCTCCAAGAAGGGTGTATTTAATTTCCTATAAATAAATTTTATGGATTACTCTGAATATATATATATATATAATTAATATATATTATATTTATATCATGCTTTAAATTTTTTATATGATTAAATCATGATCTATATAAGAGGACCAAGAATAAAAATTCATAACACATAAAAAAATCTCTTATTACCCCAAAAAAACATTAACATGAAATTATTAATAAATGGGTAATATTAAGTCATAAAAAATCATATATGAAATAATTTATATGAATATGGTTATTTTATAGATTTATAATACACTTATATTTATTTTACAAAAAATTTTAACGACGATGATGATAATCAAAACTTAAGGTAAAGGATTTATTTCTTACATTTTACTTTTGTGAGACACGTGCTATATTCAACTACTATTTCTTATATTTGGTTTATTATTTCCCATTAATTTATTTTATGATTTTTATACTAAAATATATTTTTATTTACATATCCATTTTAGGATCTATCTTTTATGGGGTCGACGGTTTAAAAGTAACCGAGTTTGTAATGGATTTTTTCTCTATTAGCCTTCTTTAAGATGTATGATATTATATACACTTATATTCATTCATGAAGTTTATATTAATCCCCATTTATATTTAACATAATGAATTTTTCTATCATCATTATATTTTATGTTCTATTTTATTTTATTCCTTCATTTGGATTTTGATTCAACTTTACCAGCATTGTAACGATTTATGTTACAATATCATTATTTATTTGGATTGTTTATGATTAAGTATCAAATGTCCAAATCTCGTGATCTACCAATAAATTTTTCCCTTGAACATTATTATAATATATTAATTAATGATTTATTGAAATAATGGTACAATTTTTTCAATCTTTAGTACTTAATATAATTAATAAAAAAATAATAAAATATGACTTTGTTTCTCTCTTCCGTCAGAAATTTGTTTTTTCCGAAACTATGTTATCTAAGAATATTTTCACAATTTTTTTAAATTAAATTTTAATAACATTTTCAAATAAAATTATTTCAAAAAAATATGTATAAAAATTGCTATAAATATTTTTCAAATATTACTTTATATGTTTTTAAATATATTTTCAAAGCAAACGGTTTTCCAAAAGTTTTATGTTTTAAAAAGTGTTTTCTAAAGAAGAAAGTATATTTTCCTTAAGAAATGTTTTTAATTATTTTTAAATATTAAATTATTATATTTTATATTTTTTTAAAATAAAACAATTTTGAAAATTTTTTATGTTTTAAAAAAAATCAAAGAAAGTTTATTTTCATTAAGAAACATTCCATTTGATAATTTAAATCTTTATCTATCAAAGATGATATCCTTTGATATAGTTTAGGTTTTATAGGTGATAAGATTGAAGGAAAATATTATTATTCTTTTTTTGAATGGTTTATATTTAATATGAAATTTTTTTTATTAAACTCATTTATCTTCTATAGCTTATACTACGATAAAATGATTTTGAAATCCACTTCTTTTCATGGGTTATTCTATGATTAAATGATTATGAAAGTTATCTATTTTCCATAGGTTATGTTATGATAAAAAAATTTTGATACCCATTTTATTTAATGGTTTATTATATGATGAATTTTTATGATCATGTATCACACATATTTATAATTTCATCATGTTAAGGGTGGGACATAAATATCCTTTTAATTGATTAGGTAAAGATTTATATCTTGTGATATAAACCGGACTAGAATGTGGAGTGAACTAAATTCAGTAAGACAGTGATGGAAGAGGAAGTGAACTTAGTTCAGTTATATAGTGCTAGAATGGGGAGTGAAGTTGGTTCAGTAAAGTACTTTTTCCACTTTGATGGTCTTATTAGTGAACCTTGACTAATGTGGAAATAATTTTTTATTCTTATGTGTATGCCAAAAATTCCGTGATTTAGTCTCTTGTGGATCTTATTCCTTGATTCCATTATGACTCATGTCGTATAAATTGTCAATATTTATTCCATGACTCAGGATTTTGATCTTTGATATGCATGATATGATTTTAAAATTTTATACTCATTTTTAAATACCCTTTTGTTCTTGTTTGTCTTATGTATCTCCATTATTAACCCTTATTGGGAATCTAGGATCACTTTTTCTTATGTGTACTTTCCCCAAGTTATGAATATATGTATTATGTTAGATATTTATAAGAAAGTTTATAGTTTTGAAGAACTTAGTGGGAGACGACGTAGATCAATTATTCACAAGTGTTTATGTTTCCATGTTTCCAAAGGAGTTAATTAATATGGTTTTCAGGCGTGTATTTATATAATGAAATAAATATTCCCCAAAAATAATTTAATGTCAATTTATGAAATTTTTGGGTCATTATACATGGTTTATAGTCTTCTAAGAGGTGAATGTATATCATCATGTCTTGGGTGGTTTTTTGTGGTCATTAGATGTCCTTAAGTGGAAATGGGAGGATATATCAATGGATTTTTTCACCAGTGCACCCAGATCCCAAGGGTTTTAGTATTCTATTTATGTGATCATGGATTCATTTATGAATTCATACCATTATTTGGTAATGATGGAGTTGGGTGCGGTGGAGGCTTTGGAGAATCATTATTTGGGTGATGTGTTAGGGCTTCATAGGATACCAAGGACCATCATTTTTTATTAGGATGCTCATTTTACCCCTCACGTCTGGATATAATTATAATATGATTTGGGTGAATAGTTTCACCTTAGCACTTTGTTCCAACCATGGAAGGATGAGTAGACCAAATATATTATCCTTAGACTTGAGGATATTTTTTCCCCCAGCAATATAGATTTTAGTTGATATTTGGTGTGTCACTTCCCCTTGGTTGAGTTTTATTATAGAAAAATCTTTCAAACTTCTGAATTCATGACCAAACTTAAGGAATTTTATATACAATCATTTCAATATCCATTATCATGGACTACAGTTGTGGAGTAAGTGGTACATCATTTAGATTTACTATAAAGTACAATATAGATGATTTAATATATCCAATAGTGGTTGAAGGTCGAAACAAACCATCAGAAGTTATATGATGATTGGAGGAGGATACCTCCAGATTTTAAGGCTAAGGAACATGTGTTCTTATGAGTTTCTACTTATCAAAGGCAATATAGTTACAATCGAGGGAGTAATCTTCTCCCCTATTCATTAATACATTCATGGTGTTATAGTTCTTTTTAGAGATGGAATATTGTTTAGTGCTTCACTCATATATGGAATAGATTCATGATGTATTCCATGTGTCATAGCTTAATTAATATATTCATGAAGGTTCTAATTTTCAAAAAATGGGGAGTTGGATATCGAGAATTTTTCAATGTTTATGGTGTTTCCAATCAATATTCAAGGTGTTCAATAGAGGGTTCTTTGTGGGTTCATTATTCCTATCGTACACATATTGTGATAGAATGGTGGCATGGAGTAATATAATTAGGATAGTTATTGATAGATTAATTCTTAATATCTTGATCTATTTGAATAATTTTTTGTGATGTAATGTTTTCATTGGTGTCAATTTAATTTAAATTTCTTTTTTCTTTCACTAATATGTTTGGCTGATAGATTCATCCTTATTTAAGATATATCTCCCATATAGTGGATTTTTGAGGTTTTTTTAATACATCAAAGTTTAGGTTTGACTCTCAAGTATGATGACAATTTTAGAGGTATCTCATTTAATGGTTTAGACCGTACCAACTCATTACATAGTATGTTTTTAGAGTTGGTGGATTTAGGAGGATATTTGAGGAATATAAGGTGGTGTTTGACTTGAAATTTATACTAGGGGAAAAGATTATGGCATGGATGTTGGTTCTATAACCTGAAATGACAGATGGGAGGCTAGATTCCACCATGGATAGAGCAATACACCATGTAAATTAATGCATTAATAATTGGCAGTTCTTCCTTTCCATAAAATAATGTGGTGTGGAAAATTATCTAAATTGTGGTGTTGGTCTAGGGTTGATCAAGGTGGAGTGTAGGTTTTTAGGTTGTGTCATAGTACCAATTGATATAGTATAGAGTTCCAATTGGTTGGTTTGGTGGATCTATCATTTTTATAGGCCTTGAGTCATGGTTCTTATGTTATTCCATGGATGGGTTTATATGTATGAAGGCTAGGTCATGTAGGTGTCCCTTGCACTAAGGCATTTCCAAGTTTTATGGATTCTTTAATATGACCATGATATGATTTTATAAGGTTTTTTTACAATAGATATTATGGAATAGTTGGATAGATTACACCATAGTTTTGAGTAACACAATACCACTGTTATATGGTCCTACCACTAGCACCATAATCTTAAATATCTATTTCTTGAGTATAAATTAGGAAGCCCATTTTACTTCCATTAATTTTACCTATATCCCCCAATTATTGTGAAAATATTGGGAAATATTGGGAGATCATTAAAATTCCACTCATTTGGATTTGATTTATGGCCTTCGAGATTGATTATTAGTTACCCACAGTGATATCCTTCTCTTAACCTTCTTAGTTTCATCCTATTCATCCCATGAGAATTCTCAACAATAATATCAATTTAATTTGAGGTTTTTTGAGGCTATTATTTTTATTGTAAAATTTTACGATCTATGTTGATTTTAGTTTCCATCATGTGGTCTTGGTTTTCTGTACACATATTCCATGTCTCATTTATATGAAGTTGTTGTAAACCTTTGGTTGAGGTAATGGATTTTATAACTCTCCTTTATTTTCCTTAAATTCCAGAATTACCCTTTATTTTTCATTATTTTGGTTTAGATTACGGATTATCTAAATAAATATAATGAATAAGACATAATCAAATTGATTGGGAGGTGAGTGCTCTGTATGTGTTTACCTATTTTCTTTGATATTTTGTTGAATTGATGATTGTTTCTACTATTTCTAAAAACTATCATTTCCTCCATGATTTATTAATAATTTTTATGATTGAATCATGGAAACATCCTTCATAAAAGGATAAAAATTTAATTATGGTAATGAACTAGTTTTAAAGAAGAAACAAATTGATTTTATGACCTACCTAGAATTGGGGGAGTTCTTGATTATGAAATTATTTATGTATGTTGTGGTATATATTATTTCTGTTCTTATATTTGTGTGATTATTGTTGATCTATTACTAGGAAAGGTTATAGGAATCTATCTGAATAAATTGGTTGTAAAAATTTGTATGTGTGGTAATTAAGGATCTAATAAGTTGTGCTCCTTGTGTAGTTTCTATGGTGGGGCTATGATTGGATATTGTGGCATGTGATGTGGGGTGTTTTTGTTGTATTTGGTTGATATTGGTTGGGATACTAGTGTGGTTTATTTAGAAGGGATACATTATCCTTACTTCAACTGGTAAGAGGGAACATAGAGATTTTTATGGGATTGTGGCATGTATATTTTTCACGGGTTGTTTTGTAGTTTTTGGGTATTAGTAGAAAAATAATAAGTTATAATTATTAAAAGGTGGGTAATGGATATAATTAATGTGGTAATAGGAGGGTAGGGTCTTATCATTAAATATGTAATTTTATAGATTATTAAATGTGGCATGGATAGTGATAATAAATCTATTTTTTCTTAGGATATTGTTTAATTCGTATTTTATAAATACTTGTAGTGGTTATTCTATATGGGAAATTGGGTTGGTTTTTGGTGTTATAGTGGACTACGATGGAAGTGTGAGATAATGTTAATACAATGATGGTAATAATTTTTCATACAATTATATAATTATGGATCCTCTATGTTGGTATTGTGTGTGGTGTATATATGAGGTATTTTCTTTTTATTTGATTACACACCCCACCAGAGTTGGATGGCCTTACGAAAGCCAAAATATTTGGGGTTTCAGGTGTTTCACCAACATAAAGGATTTTGAGGGTAGATAGATGGCCACCCCCTCTTCCTTTATCTCCATTTTGGCATATATAACACCTACGTATTTCACTAAGAGTATTCCTTAAATAAATATTATTTTAATAACCTTTCTACAAGAAACACTAAACTAAAACAAACTATGATATTTTAAAATAAAATTTTTCCATTAAAATATAGAAATTAAATTTGTTGGTATAAAAGGGAAGTAACCATATTATGAAATCCATGAAGGAAAGAAATAGAATTCAGTAACAGGAGTCTCCCTTATAAATAACATTTATCTGATCTTGGAAAGGAGTTAGCTTCACTTATTTATCTAAACAAATCCTAAGATAAACACTATTAATTTTGGTAGGAGTGAAATCATATGGGAGAGAAATTAAAACTCATGAAAATTACCATGAGATCAATTCAAGTAGAATCACAACCTTTGATTTCCACCTGAGCGTAAATTATGCTTATATATTACATGAATATATTTATCAAATAACAACTAGATTTTATAATGATATAAACCAATAATTATTAATGAAATAATTTATTTATCACAAGTGTTTTACATTTTAAATTTTAAAGAAAAAGAAAGTTTATTTTCTAAAAAAAATATTTCTTCGTTATACTTCCTAATTAAAATATACATTTAAAAATTGTGATTTTTAATTTTAAAAAATTAACTTTGTTTTTTAATTACACATATCAATATTATCCTGAGGTTAATTTTTGATTTTATTCGAAAATAATTGATTTTTAGATTAGTAGTAAAAAATAGAGTTTTTACTAAAATCATTGTAGTTGTGAAAATATCAAGAACTAAGTATAAATTGAAAACATATAAAAAAATTACAAAATATTCATTAAAGTATTAAAAATATACAATTCAAAATACTATTATGAATTTGGAAAACCTGTGTTTAACCACATAATTATTATTCTCAAATAAAAACTATTTTTGGAATTCTATTTTAATTAAATATTATTTATAGTAAAATTTCATTTTTACTTTCTATGAAATCACATAAATTTTATTTTTTATAATAAGTAATTTCTTATCATTAAAATCAATTTCGTTTATAATTTTATTCTACAGAAAAAAAATTAATCTTTAAAATAAACTTTCTAAAAATAAGATTTTACATGTTACACGCACTAATGTTAATATTACTTTTTATTACATATAGAAATTGTATTTGTTAAAACAGATTTCATATTTTTAATAATTAGGTTTAAATTATCTAATTAGTATCATTTTATTTTTTATCACAAATGATAAATTTCTTATAAAAAACAAGTTGTTGTGGTAAAATCTAAAATGGTAAAAGTTATAAATATAGTGGTAAAGGGATCATAAATTTTTAAAAACATGTTTATAAATTAGTTTTTGAGGTATTATAGACCTTATATCCTCCATCAATACGTTATTTCTCATTTTTCAATCCTTTATCCTTTAAAAATGTAATGTAATTATTGTAATGTAAATGATATTTATGAAAAAATAATTCTCACCCCTTATAAAATGGGACTTCTAACACCCATTTAAGGACCTCCAAAATTTCTATTTCATCATAAACATATAACATTTTTATCACTTTTATAATATTTTTTCACAATTAATTATCATAATCCCTCCATTTTCGAGGAATTCTGCAAGGAAATCTCAAAGTTCGTAATATGTGAACAATTTTTTCCTGAGTCTTATTACTTCTATCTTACATTGTTAATTATAATTTTTTCATTAATATATAATTAATTTAGTATTTTTCTAAACTTAATTTTATTATTTTAATTTGATCATTATTAATTATATTTCCCCATTCTATTAATAATAAATTAAACAATAATTCATGTATTGTGAAAACTATTGTCTCGACAAGGTGATGACGTCCATTTTTCATCTTCTCCTATAATTACTAATTATTTGGGTGAATTGATGAAAAAAAGTAATGATTAATATAATAATTATTATTATTAAGATAAAACTTTACATACACCATGTTTCCCTCTCATTATTTGATAATTGAAAATGTTAAACGTGTGATGTGGAGACTACCACCTCCATAAAGTAATGTATATTTTTTTCATATAGTTAATTTAATATTTAATAAAATGAATTAAAATATGATTAAACTTCTTAAAATTATCTAAATAATATTCTTATTCTTCTTTAATAATGATATTATTCCATAATAAACCACTTCTAAAATTATAATCATCTATTAATTATGGTATATTCATGTTTGGGTTGGTCTAAACCCCTACTTCAAAAACACTATAAAATAATATTTTGGGTGACTATGAGAACATAATTAATAAAAAAAGGTCATATAAAGAGTAAAATAAATATTTTATTTTTCATTTTTAATAGTAATACTAAAATTAAACTCATTTACAAAGATATCATTGCGTGTTTGTTTAAAATCACTAAAACATAGTAGTTTATTGTTTCATCTTCAAGAATCGTAACTAGAACGCCCACATGATGGAATTATCAAATTATAATAGTTATAAAAAACAATTCAATGACCTTTAATGATCACATAATTAAGAACTTTTGGAAAATAATTAATACTAATGATGCTATCAGAAAACTAGTTCAAAACATTCAACATAACTCAGACCTAATATTCAAAATAGATAATAACTAATAAACACATAAATAATTATTATAAATGATGAGTTCTTGTGGTAATATTTATTAATAAATTTATTAAATAATTAAATAAGATATTATGTTTTCTATACAAGAGTTTAGTGTGTGTTTGAGGAAATCAAGATATATGGTAAGGGTTTTTAGATCTCAATTCTTTTCTATTGAGATATGAATCATATTCACCATTTTTTCTTTTTTGTGGTGTTTGAATGGGAAATGATGTCATTTTTGTCATAAATTTAATGAAATAAAAGGGTTTTACCAATCCGTATCTTGTTAAACCTTTCATGTATTTTCAAGTCAAAATATTTTGAATTTGTAATGGGTTTTGCTAATATAAAACCCGTTTCATTGGGTTATAAGATTTTATCTGGCACTTGTTACTTTTATTCTTGGTTTGTTCGACCATAATATTTTATATTAAATATTATCTTGATATATGGGTAAAAATTTCTTATTAACTTAAAATCTCTTACATTGATGAATTAACTTCTCAAAAATTATATTATTATTGATAATAATTATCATCCTTTTTAAAAATAATTCCCCATCTTGTCCATAATTTCCCTTCTGACCAATGTAATCCTTTTTAATTATAAAAATTATTAATTTTTATCACATGTTTAATTAATATTTTCATTATACTACTTTCAAAATTAATTTTTATTATCCTTTTACGATGTGGGATTTTAAAAAAGTTGTTCTAAAATATAACAAAATTGATCTTTGGAAACCACACGTGTAACTTTTTGGTTACACATTCTCTTTATTTTTATCCCTTTTTTGTATCTATTATTCAAGTATATTTCTTTGATATGATATTCATATGTTCCTTACATATATACCTAATTTAATATAACTTTTTTTGGGTTTAAAATGTGGTTTAAGTTCTATTCAAAATTACCACTCTTGTATAAACCCTGCTAAAGTGAACTTTTAAATTTCATATTTCATGAAATGTGCCACCTCTATAAAAACAATTGAACAATTAATATCTTAAAAAGTTAAAATTATTTTATTTATAAACCATCTTGTTTAATTTTAGTTTAATTTAAAATAATAGTCTCTTTCCTTCCTTATAATATCCTTTCCTCATTTTGAAAAACATTACATATGCAGTTAGTTTTTATTTTTATTCTCCTTGATTTTTTTCATAAATCTCTACGAATTGGAATTCAATGTTAATATAATTGGGTTTCTTTATTTAAATAGGAACATTGAAAATGATTTAATCCTTTTTTTGTAATCCTTATTATGTAGACTTTACTTATGTTTTGAGACAAGATTATGAAACCCACTTTTTTCTCATGGGTTTTATCATGCATATGATTTGTATATTGTTAATTTTACTTATGTGGAAAATATATGCCTTTAAATATTATTATTTTCAATAGTTTATGGGTGGAAATATAATTATATTTTTCTCTAATACATTGTGGAATTTTTTTACCACATGAGGTACCATGTAAGGTGCACATGTAGTTATTTAAAGAACACTATATTATAAGGCAGGTGTGTCTTGAATTATATATCCCTAGAATAAATTATGTATTGTTTTTAGCACATGAGATACCATGAATGGTGTTCATGTGGTTTTCCTAAGAATAATATTTTTTATGATGGTTGGGCCTATATTTATATATCCCTTTATTTCATTAGGAAATGTTTTTATCTCATGGAATACCATGTATGGTGCATGAGTGGTTAACCTAAGAATACTATGTTATATGAGAGGTGGGTATAGAATTATATATCCATATAATTCAATAGATAGTTTTTTATATCTCATGAGATATTATCTATAGGATTTTGGAGTAAACCTAATCAACTATGGAAATTGTTCCACTATGTGATGATGGTATTGGGTGTGAACATTGACATATGCTTCGGATTTCATGTTTTATATTGATTCCACATGTTTATAATTCTATGACCTTATCATACTATTTCGTTATGAAATATCATCATGCTTATATTACATTTATATTTCAGGGTATAAGTTTGTTATTTTTTGTTACATATCATTATTTCCTCATTTATAGACAATTATTATTTCCCTATGTTCTTTTTAATAATAAATTTCTCCTATGCTCTTGTTTTAACATATATTTTATATCTAACCCCTGATGAATTGTTTATATTCTTTCCATTACTGAGAATTTAATCTCACTAATTTATTATGTTTACCTTCCTTAAGTTATAAGGATAATTATATCTTTTTATAATTCTAGAAAGGGTTCTATAAGTGTTTCATTATAGATAAGTGTTCACATGTTTGGTAAAATAAGTTGCATATGTAACAAGTCCTCCAATAGACTAAACCGTATTTTCTTGTAAATATGTGTTTATTTTTCTGATATTACATGTTAAAATTATATATATGATATAAAATAAAGATATATTTATATTAGGTTATCATATTTTGTTTCAGAAAAAAGTTTAGTTATTTTTATGGATTAGTTAGGTTCTATTTAGGGATTAGGATTATAGAACATTAGTGAAACCCCTAGGGATAAGTATAAGTGATATTTATTATAATAAGATAACATATTTAAACTTTTTAAATGTTGATATTGTGTGGTTTTACAAGAAATAAAATATTTTTCTATATAAAACTTGTGGATTTAGTCTTTGACAAAGATTTAACAAGGGGTAGTAACCTAAAAATGTGCATATCAGGTGTTAACTCAGTCATCACCCAGTTCGAAATAAATAACACAAAATAAACACCTGGTTTAACAGTTCTAGATAGGGTAATATTTCATCAATCACAACATATTTATGTTATGTTGTTAATTATTTATTATGTTATAAAATTAGGATAAGAAGTTTGTGAGAACATAACCTAAATAAATCTAGATTGAACCAAGAGTGATTTTGGTTGAATAGAAAGATAATGTGACGGTTTCAAAGAGTAATACATTTCTAGGATTAGTTTTTCATGATATAATTTATGATAACATGATTATGATTTCTATTATACATTACCCTGGTTAACCACTTTGGGTTTTATTAATGGATTAAACCCGAAGGAACCAGGTCGACATTGGATGCCATAGACAACATGGATATTTCCCTAATGAGAGACCAAATGGGATAAGATCTATTTTATAAATATTATGATTATTAAAAATTATATATAAATAATTAGGAATAAAAACATGGACTTAGTTGAGTTTCTAAACACACCAAAGAAAAAAATAATGGACTCTCGTGGAATATTAGGTGATGAATATGATCAAGGAAATAATATCCAACCTCCTTCGTGTCAAAAATGATAGAAGAGGCACTAGGGTAAATATATCAAAGGAACTAAAAAATGTTTAATCTATTGTAAATGATGGTATAAATTAGAAATAGTAGTAGGAAAAAGGAAGAGTTTAGTTGACATGATGAGAAAAATTAATGGGAACCCTAAGGATCCTATAAAATTCAATGTTTTATATGTTACGGATTTGTTAAATATGATGAAAAAATACAAGGGATTAAGATATAATTGATACTAAGAAATTCCAAGGTTAAGAGAACAAGGGAAATACTATACAACCACAACTACTAAATTAATTTCTTAAAATTATTTGGAGTGAGTGAAAATTATCATTCAATTAAATAAGTATGAAGTTATGTATCAATATTTTATTCAACCCACTTCACTATAATAAGAAAAGTGTCTAAGGACATCAAATTTTCAACTTGGTGAATATATTTATATTTATTAATAGTAGATTATAGTGTTTTAATTATTTTACTCCAAGTATATGAATATTCTCTAATATATTTTCATGGGAATCTTCCTTCTATTAAATCATTTTATCCTTCCTTTAGTCGAATAAAATGTGATCTTAGGTTCGGATTATCCCTCTCTACAAAGAGACCATGAAAACATCTAATATAATAAAGACACATTTAAAATACTAAATAAACCAATGGTCACCAATTGGTATAGAGTTTGATTATATTCTCGTTGTGAAAAATTAATCCCATTATATTGGTGTATTTGGAAAAAAATGGTTAGAATAAAACCCATCATTTTTTATATTCCTATTTTTTAGAAAAAAATAGTTCAATTTTTTAATAGAATATGTTAAGTTTGTAACCTCACTCTAAATAAAATCTTGAGTAATTTCTATCTTCTATATACCATTAGATATTTTTATTATTGAGTTGCAATTAAAATTGAAAGGATTCAATTTATTTATGGGGGGGAGAATATAATGAACTGAAATTTAACTATGTGTTTTCTGTAAATAAATACTATGTTTATAGATTATTCACACACACACAAAAACTAACAAAAATTATATGTCAAGATAAAATTTAATCATTATGACATATCCATTAAATTAGTGTGTTTAAAATGAATAAACTATAATATGAAAACAATGAAGAAGATAAATGGAATCGAGCTGTAGAATTCTTCATTATAAATATCATTTATCCCTACTTTGGAAGGAGGTATCTACACTAAGGTTTTCACAAAAAATACCAATAAAAACTTGAAAATTACGATATGGTTAAAATCATATGTGTGAGAAATGAAAGCTTATGGAAATTTCCATAAGATATATACTAGCAGAATCACCACCCTCGACTATCACAAGAGTATACTGTATGCTCAGATCCTACATTGAGATCTTGATGGGAGATTTAAATAGAAATTAATATGATATAATCCTATAATTATTAATGTAATAAGTTATTTAACACATTTTTTTACATTTTAACTTTTAAAGAAAAATGTTTATTTTTCTAACGAAATATGTTTTCAATATATTTTATATTTAAAAATAAATTTTATAATTTTTTAATTTTAATTCTAAAAATATTAATTCATTTTTTAATTACAAATATAAATATTATCCTATGGTTAATTTTAAATATTTTTCTAAAAGGATTTTTTTGTGAATAGTGAAAAGATATAGTTTTTACAAAAAACATAGATTTTATGAATATATTAAGAATTAAGTATAATTGAAAAACTTTCAAAACATTTTCCATGGTCAATTTTTTTCTAAAGGAGTAAAAATATAAATTTAAAAACAAAATTATTAATTTAGAAAACTTTTTTTTAACAACTTATATATTAATTTCTAATAAAAAATTGGTATTTTTTAAATTAAATATTATTTCGGAAAAATTCATGTTTAGATTACAATTAAAGCCAAATAAAATTTATTTTTATTATAATAAACAAATTTTTATCACTAAAACCAAATTCATTGATAATTTTACTCTAGACCGCAATTTTATGCTTAAATATACACTTTTTCAAAAAAATGGGTTTTTATATGTTATGAGTGATAATGTTAAAATTAATTTTTATTTCAAATATAAAATATATTTCATAAAATAGATTTTATATTTTTAATAATTATTTCAAAAAAAAAATAGTTAGGATCATTTTAGTTTTATGCACAAAGTATAAATTACTTAGGAAAAAACTAGTTACTGTTGTAAAATCTAAAATTTTAAAATTCATAAATCTTGTGGTAAAAAGATAGGAACATGTTAAAAACATGTTTGTAAGTTATTAAAAAACTTATACCCTCCCTAAATATTTTTTTTGGATCCTTTATCCTTGAATAATGTAATGAAATTATTGTAAATTTAAGGGTATTTATAAAAGTTTCTTTACCACAACTTATAAAAGGGAACTTCTACCACCCCTTCAAGGAACTCAAAAATTTCAATTTCCACCTGAAAATTTTCCATTTCACATGATCTTATAACCCTCATTTACTTAAATAATATTATGGTCATAAGTAATTATCATAATCCCTCCATTTCCATGACATTCTGTAAAGAAAACTCAAAAATCTCAACATGAGTACAATTTTCTCGTAAATTTTCTTCATTTAAATCATACCATTTCAATTATAATTTTCTCATTCCTGTATAATTAAATATTTATTTTTTTATTACATTAAGTTAATAACTTTTAATCACCTTTTCTCATTCAATTAATAAAAAATAAAATATTAATTCATATGTTTTGCGGAATACCACCTCAATGAAGTGACGACTTTTGTTTTTCATCACAACCTCTCTTCTACGATTATAAATGTGAAACTAAATAATAAATGTGAAATACTAAATAAATTTTTGATTATCAATATACAAATTATAATACACCTTATTTTATTCTCATTCTTTGAGAAGTCAAAATGTTAAATGTGCATTGCGCTAACTATCGCCTCCACGAAATAACGTATATCATATTTCATCTAGTTTAATTATTATTTATTAAAATATATACAAATATAATTCACCACATTAAAAATATATAATATTTTTATTATTATCTTTTTAAAAATTATATGATTCCAAAATAATGCACTTTTATGACCATAATCATTAATTAATTATGTTATGTTCATGTTTGTGTTTGTGTTTGCCTAACTACCTACTTGGACAATTCTATAAAATAATATCATATATTATGATAACATAATTAATAATAATATATTTTATATGTAATAAAAAAATATTTCATTTTTGTTCTATAATGGTAATAAAAAAATTAAAGTCAGTGACTATGATATCACCACTCATTTGTCAAAAATCACAGAATCATACTCATCATCAATTTCGCATTTAATTCTTGTAACTGAAACTTCGAGAGAATGAAATTATACAGTTATAAATAATGATAAATAATAAATTTATGTTCCATTAAGGACCTCATTATGATGAACTTTTAGAGAACAACAAATATTGATGATTTTAACATAAAACTAGTTTATAACGATAAAGATTAATCTCACCCAATATTGAAAATAGATAATACTTAATATATGCCGAAATAATGATTATAAATGAGTATTATACCAGAAAATCCAGGAGCCGGTGGAATCCAGTCCTAAAATTAAATGAGTAATATAAATGGTAATATTTTTTAATTAGATTCCAAAATATTTTACTATTAAAATTATATTTTCTATAAATGATGTCACATCATGTTCATATAAATCAAGGTAAAATATAAGGTTTTTTATCACTATCTTGTTTTTTCAATATATGAATCGTATTCATCAATTATTCTTATATTATAGAATTTTAATTGGATGTTAATTTATTTTTTTGATAAATTTCATTAAATAAATGGTATTTAAAAATCCATCTCAGGTTCTACATTCCATTTATATTCCATTCAAATGATTGTGATGTTGTAAGGGTTTTTTTAACTCAAATCCCCCTTTTTTTATGTTATAAGATTTCATCTTGAACTTCTTACTTCTATATTTTATTTCTTACACTATAAAATATTATATTAAACATTCTCTCAATCTATGGTGTAAAATTACTTATTAACTAAAATATTGTACTTAATGAATTTAGTTCTCAAAAAGTATATCATTATTGAGAATAATTCTCATCATCTTTAATGATGGTTTCTCCCCATTGACCATAATTTCCTTTACCTAAAATGTTATCATTTTTAATTTGAAACCAAATTATGTGTTATCTCATGTGGAATTTACTTTTCCTTGATTCTATTTTTAAGATATAGTTTTATTACCCTTTTTCTTCTATGATATCTCAAGAAAGGTAATTTAAAACATAAATAAGGTGATCTTCTGAAACCATCCTCGTTACTTTTTAGTTATCAATTCTCTTCATTTTTCTCCCTTGGTCTCTATATTATCCTCATATATTTATTCCATATACTGTATATATGTTCCTTAAAAATATATTTAGTTGAATATAACATTATTTTTTTTGTGTTAATACATTATTTAACTTCCATTTTGAATTTACAATCTTAAGTAAACCCAACCAAATGGGGAATTTCTAAATTCTTATTCAATGATAAATTTCACCTCCATAAAAAGTTTTTGAATCATTAATATATTCTAAATTATATTATTATCTTATAGATAACCCTTCTGGTTCAATTATTGTTTAAAAAAATATTAACCCTTTCCTTTCTTATAATATCCTTTTCTTATTTCGAATAACATCACATATATGATTAGATATTATTCATACTTCTCCTTGATCCTTTTCATGAGTCTCTACACATTGGTATCGAATGTTAAAATACCTATGTTACTTTATTCAAATATGAAATATAAAAAATGATATAATACCTTCTTCTATGAATCCTTATGATATAGCCTTCGGTGAAGTTTTGTGACAATTTTATCAAACCCACTTATTTCTCATGGGTTTTACCATGATCATGATTTTTGTATGGTTTATTTTCCTTAAGTATAAATTGTATAATTTTATATATTATGATTCTTATTATATTATGGGATGACTAAGAATTATATCTCCATCCTATTAATTTTGTGATGCTTTCTTCTCATGAGGTACTATGTATGATGGAAATGCAGTTATCCCAATAAAAACAATGTTTTATGCCAGGCAGTTGTGGAATTATATATCCCTCAAATGCATTTTGTATTTTTTTAATCTCATGAGATATCATTTAAGGTGAAAATTCAGTTGAACAATGAATAATTTGGTATTACCTTGGGGTATAATTATATATCGCTCTAATGAATTGGGTAATGTCTTTATTTGATGAGATACCATGTATGGTGTATAGGTGGTAAGACTAAGAAAACTATGTTATGTGATATGTTATCATAGAATTATATATATCTCTAATTAATTGGATAAATCTATATATCACAAGATATATTATATAGGGTATTAGGGAGTGAACCTAATCCATAATATGAACTTTTCCACTATGCGATGATGGTCCTGGGATAAAACCTTGACCAATTCTTATAATGGAATACTTTATATTGATGAAACATGATTGTGATTCCATGATATTATGATATGATTTTCTTATAACATGTTCCCATTCATATCGCATGCTCTTATGTCATCGTACGTGTTTTTTCTTTCAATATTACATGTCTCAAATTTTTAGGTTTTAGAAAACTATTATTATCTCATGTTCCTTTAATAAGAAGTTTCTATCATGCTCATGTTTTCTCATATAATTATGATCTATCCCTTGATGGCAAGTTGATATATTTTCCCTTACTGATAATTTAAGATCGCCCTTTTTTATGTTTCTCAACACCATGTTATACAGATAAGTATAACATATGAGAATTATAGAAGGGTATCTAGAAGTTTCTTATTATTGAGAAGTGTGCATATGTTTTATAAAATATGTTTACCATGTAAGTAGTCCACATACACACTATACCTTTCATTCATGGTACTGTGAGGTTATTTATGTGGTATATAATGTTTAAATTATGGAAATGATATAAAATAAAATATTTGAATCTTGGGTCATCATATCATAATAAATTGAGGTATTAGTAAATTTTGGTGGTCATTAATGGTAATAGTAGAGTGTGAGGTTGATGCAATTCATGTTCATGACACCCTTTTATGATGGATATGGATGTGATGATGTTGGAATTATGAGTATTATAAGGTTAAAAAATGTAGTATAGTTGTGGATATGTTATGGATAGGGTAATTCTATATTGGAATGTTAGGACCTTTTAGAGTATGGGGTAGGTAGGGTTGTGACCAAATCTATTTTAGTGTTAGATCGATTGGGTGTTGGGTGTTCAAAGTTGGGTCATGAGAGTGGAAAATAAGTGGGGAGTGATTTTGGGGGGATTGTTTTTATATATTCTTAATGTTATGAAATTACTCATGGATGTGATAATTAGTGAGTGAATCTTGGTGAGTTTGGCTGTTAATTGACCAATGTAGGTTCTGGTTGGTACTTTTATTCATTCACTGAATAATTAGTGGGATTAGTTGACATTTGAACAAGTTATATTAGGTATAATAGTACTAAATATAAATTTTATGATCATCCCTATATATATAAACAATTTTTTAGGTTTCTAGGGTGTGTTTTCCGATCGAGATGGAGATTACGATCTTAGATCTTGGGATTCACTGTGGAGTTGTTGTCTGGGATTTTTCATTGATATGTTATTTAAAGACTTGAATTAATCTAACATGTTCATGTATTTTGATAATATTGTGTATTTTGAATTATTTATTTCATATATTTCATTAGTGGTTTTATTTTTGGTATTCATGGGACATGTAAGGGTAATGGATCTTGTTTATATATTTTATATACTTAGTGCTAGTCACCAACCCATGACCTATTAGATTCGAGTCTCAGTGGTGATTCTCATCTTCACTGTAGACCTTGAAGGGTTTCCCATTCGGGTAAGGTTGTGAGAATATGTAAACAAATAAAAAAATTGGATAATTATTTCTCATAGCTTCCATAGGTTCCCACATAGTTTCCACAAACTTTTGGTTCCTTCAAAGTATTTTCACTAACTGTGAAATCTAATTCTACAACACTTTCTCTCTAGTATAAAGTTTATAAAAAAAATTATTATAGTAAAATTCTGGATCCAACTCTATTAATGTAATTTTAAGTACATTTATTAGGTTTAGAATGTAATTTATTAATATAGAGATGTGGAATATGTTATGCACCTTAGATAGGTTGAGTGGCCTAGAAAAATAATATACAATAGGTCCAATTCTCTATAAAATCTATAAAGACCCAATTTACTTAAGATATAGCAACCATACTTCTTATAAATACTAATAACTACTATATTTGGTGATACCTTTATGAATACATGATACCCAACTTGAAACTCTATATTCATCCTTTGATTATCACCATATATCTTCTATCTACATCAAACTATCTTGATATGATTCCGGATAACCCAAACATTATTATTTGTCTCATCAATATTGTTTGGTTATATTTCCCTTATTTCCTCAACTTCATATCATAAGGTTGTGGTATGAAATCATTTCCTATACATATCTTCATATAGTGCAATTTCTATGCTCAAATGGAAGATATTGTTGTATAAAAATTCAACCGGAGGTAGATACCTATCTCATGTTCCTATGAAGTCTAATAAGCATGGCCTCCAAATTTCCTCTAGTAATATTATACATCCCATGTATTTTACGGTGAAATATGATTCTCAAATTTATATCAATGTTCAAATCCTCTAAAATGATCCTCAAAAAAATTAACATTTAATGAGAGAAATGATGAGATACAACAATGGTGCACCAAGGTGTCTCACAACTACATTTATATAGAGTCTTTTAAGATAGTCAAGGAGTATATCCTCCCTTATTTCTAGAAATTTTGCTGACTTAGTAAGGTGATTCATATTATCCTATATTGCATCAATACTATTATATGTTCAAGGGATCCCAGTAACAAAATCAGTTTTTTATATTATCTGACTTCCACATTGCTATAGGGAATCGTTGCATAAAAACATTTTGATATTATCTGTAATCCTCTATATTTTAGAATACCGAGAAACTTGACACAAATTAAATAATTTACACCTTTCTATCATCTTGATCGATGTTATCTATTAAACCCCAAGGTATCTTGGTGTTATTGGGGTTTATAGTGAAATTTTTAACTATGGGATTCATCAAATAATTCTCTCTTCAACTTAGGAATTTATAGTACACATAGTCACTTTCTAAAAATTTATGTACCATCTCTATGGATAAATTTTCCAATATCTCATCTTCCATGGATTTAATCCTCTTCTTTAGACCCTTATCATCTTATTGGGACTTTTTTTTATTCTATAGTAACAATGATAGGGAAAATAGTTGGAAAAAATAATGTTTTCCCATCCTTTAAAATTTTTACGTCTAATTTTTAAAATCCATAATAATTGGAACCTTTTCCATCCTAAGTATTGAAAAAACTCTATTATTCGTCCCACTAAATGTGTATTATCTTTGCTTGACTTCACATGATGGTATTTTACTACATATTTATAGTACTTTATTATTTTTAAACTTCTACTTTGTCAAATATTGATATCTTTCTATGTAAATTTATAGTTCAAAATCTTGTGATCTATATATATGTCACATATTTCAACATAAAGATACTATATCTATATAAATTTATACTTAAAAATATTATGATATATATATGTAACATATTTAAACATAAAGATAGTGTATCCATATATTCAAGATAACATATTATAGTTGTTATTTCAAGATCACGAGTTTTATAATTTTGTTCGTGGGTATTCAATTTCATTGATTCTAAAGGAACAACTCTATCATTATATATAAGGATACACCCCAACCCTTTCACTAATGCATCATTATATATAATAAATCCTTCATTTATTAATGGTATGTTCAATATGGGTGAATTTATTAATCAATTATTTTGTTCCACACTACTTTTTCACATTCCAATGTCCATGGGAATGTTAACGCTTTATATGTTAACTTGGTTAAGATATTATCTAATTGGGAAATAATTTCAACAGATGTATAATTGTAACCAGATAATACGAGGAAAATATGTGTCAAAATTATATTTTTTTTATGTGGGATATTTTTTTACACCTTATTTATTAAAGTTTTAACATATATTCCATCCTTACTTAAAATATTTCCAAGAAAAGAAACATATAAAATCCAAAATTCACACTTGATGAATTCTCATTACTCTAATCAGAGAGTATCAAGAAAAATACATAAATGGAATTTATTGTATTAATATGTTTTATATTATTTCATGATATTATCAATAAATTACCCCAAATAATATCAATATAATCCTTTAATAAACTATTCATTGGATCTATAAACATATTGGTGTATTTCCTAACCCAGAAGGAATTAATATGAAATCATAATTCCCATTCCTTTTAGGAAATGGAATCATTATAATACAAAACATATTAAATTATAATTGATGATAAATAGAAAATATATCAATATTTTTGAAGTATTGATAACCTTGAAGTTGATAAAACATATAATTAATACATGGTTAAAAGTACTTGTTCTTAATGGTAGTGGAATTTATTTCCCTATAATCAATGTATATCCTCATTAGACCATCATTATTCTTTAAAAATTGAATAGATTCTTCTCAAGGTGAGAAACTAGGGTGTATGAATCTATTATCATAAAACACTTTTAGTTACTTCTTTAATTACACCATATACATTCTATTAGGATTCTTATATAAGGGTTTCGAATAAGGGATAAGATCAAAATTGAATTCAATTATAAAATCAATTGGATATATTGTAATTCCCCAAGAAATAAACCAATATGTTCTTTCATAATATATACATACTATATTATTATGATATCATTATCATTCATTTATTAATATTTTCCAATAATTTCATTAATATGATCCATTTAAAATTGTCCAATAAAATACTTAGGTAGTGAAGTCTCACCTCTAAAAAGAAGGGATTATATTCCACCTTAAAAAAAATAACATATTGATCTCTCTTGAATAAAATTTTTAATCATAATTTTAGATCCAATACATCACTAAAATTATTAAAAAATAAACCATTCTTATAACAACCAATTTTTCAAATAGACAACTTCCGTGAATTTTATTATATGTCTCAATATATTTTAATTGCAATAAAATTTAAAGAATGTCTTTTACATAAAAAATCCTAAATTAATGAATCAAGGTATTATTTAATGATTTTGGTAAACTTGAAAGATATAAATGGGTAAAGATATTAATAATCAAATAAAGTGTGAGTTAACATTTATATATTGAGAAAAGTACTTATTAACACATCATTCGAAACATCAAAATCAATAGTTGTGATTACATTTTCTATACCTTTATCCCTTGGCCACTTATAGGGTAGATTCCATTTATTCATAGGGTAGTGATTACAATAGTGTCCCTTTTACTTGAAATTTAATCATTGAAAATGAGTAGATTATCCCCTACCTTTAAATTCATGATCTTGATAGCCATTATCTCTACACTTGTAACAAATTCCTAAGCATTTTGAGTAAGACTCAGGGTGTTTCTTTCCATAATAATTACATATTAGTAATCATATCATATTTTTATTATCCTTTTTTTATATTAATTTATTCATAGAACTCAATTTTCATTTTCTTCTCTTGTTTTTCATTAAAAATACAAGACATGTAAAAATCATTTTATATCTTGATGGCACTTTTCCCTATCTCTCCATAAGTTAAAATTTTATGGGAAACTAATTCCATTAAATTTTTTATATTATTCCATCAAATAAATAATTGATATTTATTTTAGGATTGCATAAATAATATATAGTATTTCTCAAAATACTTGTAATGTTTGGCTCATACACAACAACAACTTCATTTTTTGTTTTTCCTAAATTTGGTAATTATCATTTTAAGTCATATTTTTTCTCTCAAAGGAAATATTTATCTAGGAATGTCAATTTAAAATCCTACCACTCCATGATTTATATATTTTGCTCTTTCTTAGTTTTTTTTAATCAAATACCACCATTAATTAGAATATACAATCATTTGATATAAAACCATGAAAATATTATCCCATAAACTATATACCAAAGTAAGGAATATCATCTATAATGACTTCATCCATTGATCGTCCACTAATGTAGTGGTTGTTTTATTAAATTTTGGCGGTCTTTTTCTAATTAAATAAATGGATATTATTAAACAATGTAAATAAAAATGTTTTTCCTATATGGGAAAGGTTATTAATTATAAGTTTAGATAAACAAACTAATATATTGATAATATATTCAACTCCAATACCATCCTCATAGACTTTACTAGAAGATAAATCCCTACATTGACTACCAGTGTTGACAGAGTTTTTGTTTCTTTCAATAATATCCATTTCTAAAAAATGGAATATACTTAATTAGATCATGAATAAAGCTATGAATTAACAACCACAGCATATAATTACTATTAATTTATTAAAATTTCAATCGAATCATTCTACCCAATCAAGAAAATTTTCAAAAAAAATCAACAGTTTATATTAGGGTTATTTTTTCAAACTAGTTTCTTATAAATCATGTTCTTAAGGTTTATACTAAACTTTCTCAAATAACAACAATAAAAAACCTAAATTTAGGAAACTAGTGCATGGGGTTATTTTATTACAATGACATAGAATATATAGATTACAATACACAAGATCCAATAGTCTGGTAGTCTTAGGATACTAGACACATACAAGATCAGTACATTAAATTTGAAATATAAAGTATGTTATGGTAATATATAAAATATAACTAATTATCCTTTCTTGTATTTATGTAACTTGTTGTAATATTCTTGGTTCCATAGGGAAATGTGGAAACAAATCAAAGGGGTGATCTTATACTCTGAATAAGGGTTAGAGTATATTGGTAGCTAATAAATAAGGCATATAAAATATGGTAGTATTAAATAATCAAATAATGTAATATAATTGATAGAATGATAATAATCTATACATAAATAACATAATAATGTAATTAAATAATCACATGGATAATAATAATCAGTCACATGTAGAATTTATAATTTCATACATTATAACCTAACTTCAATGCCTTGGCTAATATATCATACATAAATGGGTTAAAAACACCAAATTCCTAAGCTAGTTTATCTCACGATACCTATCGATGAATTGAGGGGATATATAATTTCATGCCCCACCAATCATGTAATAATTACAATATATGCATCATATGAAAGGAATGGTTAGTAATATATATCATATTGTTACCCAAGGAACCTCATACATAATCAGGGATAAGTAATCAATAGTTATCCATATATAAATAGTGGATATATGGATTTTCCATATAAACCATGTTAATAGAATAATATAGTTATATTTTTCAATATCCATCAACCAAATAAGAAATTATATGATATTTACTTGTATTTAGAATGTAAATTTATCATAGGGGTGATAATTGAGTATTAGTATAGGATAAATTCAGTGCATGAGGATATAAAAATGATATTTTCATTTGAAACAATATTTTTCACTGGTAAAATCATAAATTAATTATGGAAAATGACTTTTGAAATTAATAAGTATGTTTCAAAAATATTTGATACATTTTAGTGATAAAAATTTTCTATAAGGATAAACTTATTGGAAATGTGATTTTATTAGAAAATCTAAACTTATTCTAAAATTAATTTTTATCTACTTGGGTCCTGATATAGTTCACACCAGCTACATATCCACCATCCTTACTTTGAGAAGATCCCTCTCTTGGAAGTAATTCATCCATAATACCACCAATACATGACATACATTGGGATTTGGATAATGGAGTTTCATACTATGAAAATAATTTGGCATTATAAAGACTTATGAACATGGTATAATTAGAGGGAATAGTATTCTCTCATTCACACTAAAATATATTATTTATAATAACGAATCATAATAATGTTTTTTATCAAAATGAAAAGGAATTGTAAATGATTACACAAAATAAAGAAATAAGAGATATTAGGGTCCATCACAACTCTAAGTAACTTCTTAAAACTTGATAAGGACCTCCCTATATACCTGGGGACTATTAATTTTTCGTTTTTAGGAAGATAGAGGTGTTTGGATAGATCTTGATGAGGATTTATTTGAGTTAGATATGAGATTCTAGCTGTATGGGTGATTCAAAATGTGAAGGTAAGATTCATGTTATGAATGAGATCTGACCTGGGGAGATTCACAACCTGAAGTGAATTTGTGTCTTGGATTTATAAGGGGTGGAATATACAAGGTTTATTTGAAATTTTTCAGGTTAATTTCATTTAAATATTTGAATGGATTATTCATGGAAGGAATGAATTTCATTTTAATGTGCCATGAATTTTGACATATTTTTTATAGATGTTGACTCGATGGAATTCATAGCATGAAATAAATTCACGCCCAAAATTGGTGTCCACTGTGAACATTCATGGAATGAATTAGTTCATTATTAAATTAATGTTCCATTTATATCATGTATATAAATTCGAGATCCCCCCTTATGTGTATCTCATTTTTATTTATTTTGGGAGAAACCCTAGTAAATTTTGGTATATTTACCTTCCTCACTCCCTTGGATATCACCCATGGATTCTAGAGGTTCAACAATGGATATTTTTGGTGAGAAATCACCTTTATCCTTTTGATTTATTCCCATTTTTCTATTTTTAATTCTCTATGGGGTGTCATTTCAATCAAGGTTGGTTTAAGATGTCATTTTGATGAAACATTTAAGTGATCTTGGTTGATGTAGGATTATTTTATATAGATTTGTTCATAAAGTTATCTTATTTGCATATTGTATTTCATATTGTTTCAAAAAGCATTGATCAAGGGAGTGGGATTTATAGATATCTTGTATTTAAGTAAATTGTGGAATTATCATTCCTTTTTTTCTATTGGATGGATGGTATGAACTAACCTAATAAAAAAATTACCAAAATTAAGAATGAACTGAGTGGGGAATTGTGATTGCGTGTAGTTATACCCTTGTTTCTACTTTTTTTTCTTATTAGTGTGTTATCTTTTCTTAGTTGTTTATTATAGAGACATATATGCATGGAAATTTATTAAATAGATTAAATATGGTGATATTGTGGTAACAGTTTAAATAGGCATGGAATATATTTACCATTCATCTTAGGGTTTATGAAATCATGAAGATTGTTTTGGTTGATTTCATATATTGTAAAATATTGAATGTAATTAGATTATAAAATATAATTATGAACAATGAATTGATTAATTCAATATGATAAGTAAATGATGGTTTGAAAATATATTTTCTTGGTTTTGATTAAGCTTGCATTGTTATGAAGGCTTGAAATCCTTGGTTATTTAGCATTATTTTCCTTGTGAGTTGTTACTAAAAAAATTTAATTCCTTATAAATATTCTCTTGGATGTTATTTCCCTAAGGTGAGTTATGAAGACCCAGGATGGTTTATATATTGATGTAGTTAGGTCTTTAGAAAATGCAATGATTGGCATAGTTTTACGATGTAGGATATAAGAGCAGTAGGGGATGCTTAAAATTCCATGGTTAGAATAGGATGTGATTTTGGATCATCTTGGTGTAAGAGAAGATATGGATATCTTACCATTTTTAAAAATTGGAGCATTGGGTCATTGTGTATGTGGAAGTATTCTGGTATCAATGGAATGAGAATGAGAATAATGATGTGAAATCCCCAGGAAATTGAATCGAAAATGAATGATTTTATAAAAATAAATGACAAAAGGTTGTGGGTAGTATATGGTAGTGGTTATAGCAAGTGATGATAATGGATTAGAAGATGGAGGAGATTTTTTAAGGTTTTTTGAGATTTATTAGAGGTTGTTTGATAAGAACCACGAGGTTAGGAGTTTGTGTGACTTCTTTTATATTACATTATTTTGATTCCAATTCACTCCAAACCAAACTTGGATAACATGGAAAATAAACTACTTAATGGGTTTCAGGTGTATTTCCTAAATATTATGGTTGATGATGGAACATATGGATTAATTCTCCCTCTAGACCACATTTTCTTCTAAGTGTGAGGATTGGTACGACCTCTTAAACCATAATGGTAGGCCCTATGGGGTATCGGTTAAAGAGACCCTGTGGGGTCCTGGTACAGGATGTACTGGAGGACCCAGTGGAGTATATTCATAGTTTATAGTGCATCAATAGATCCTATGGGGTATATAGTGGTACCTAATATGATGGAATAACCTATGGGGTGTTGATTCGTATGTGAGGTTCTACAATAGCTTATGGGGTATTGGAATGGTATTGGTGCACCGGAATACCCTGATGGTTAGTGATGATATGACATACGGATTTCCAGATATGAGGATATGTAGTGGGGGTCATGCACAAAAGGTGGATGGAAAAGGATTTATGTCATTCATTATCATGATACCCTCATATCTGAGATACTTTTCATGATACTTATTATGCTATGACATAACTACAAAAGGGATTGGGAGAATCTAAATGTTTAGTGTTGGGAATGAGAGTGAAAACCCATTGTGGGAGTGGTTGTAGGATCCCTTACTTATACTTCTTGATATTATTATATTTTACATAAATATTATATTGGTTGAGTGAGCCTTATTGAGGCTAGAAGGATTAGTTGACCATGTAGTTTATTATTTTTTATGTAGTTTATTAATTGGAGCCTTAGTATGAAACCTTACATTTGCATTATTGTTCAAGAGTATAATCCTATTGAGTATAGTTGTTGTTCCCACTCCTTATATATACATCTCATATTTCCAAGAGGTCATTAGATATCGAGTCAGACATTAAGAGCTTGGGTTGGAGTGTTGAGTAGTCGATGTCATAGGATTTTAGTGTTGTTTTATATTTGATTTGTTTATTTTTTATGAATTTTACATACTTGATGAGATATGGGTACCATTAATTTTATATTTATGACATGGTTTTGGTTGGTGAAGGTCTATCTTGTCTCTCTATCATTTCAATTTCTATGAGATTAAGTCCACCAATATGTGTTTTTAAACTCATGGTTCAAGTCACCAACCTTGGGCCTATTGGAGGTAGGATTCATGATTCATTACATCCTTTTCTTTATTATCATGTAAATAGGGGTACTAGTGGGTGGAATTGGGTCGTGATAGATTGATATCAGAGTTTATAGTTTAGAGACAGTATGTAGATAATATTTAGGCATTAGGGAGGATTACATGGGTTTGGTAGTATTATAGTGTCACTACCCAAAGTATGTGATGTAAGAAATGGATACTGAATATTTCTCAATTGTTTTTTGGCCTATGAGTAGTGGGTTCCCATTTTTTTGAGGTGGCTAGGGTTTCATCCTGCATCTCCTTCTTCCCTCCTCCGACAAGCTTTGGTCCTCGGCGCCATCTTCCTTGGGAGCTTGGTGCGGTGCGGCATCGGCGCTGAATCTCAACTTCCTCGGCGATTCGGTGTATTAGTGAACCTTGGTCCACAACTTCCAAGATTTGGTAGATCTGTGTATTTTGTTCTTCAGTGGAATATCCCTTGGGAGCATGGAGTGGCTTGCCATTAGCCATGTTTCTTCATCGGTTGTGTGGATTTGCGCTTCAGCATCTGGTTCAGACCTGCATCTTGGCACGACAGGGTTGGTGTGGCTCTTCAGCAGTTCCTATGTTTCTGATGGGGTTTGCTACAGGTTCTAAAGTGTCTTCAGGGGATATCTAGTTTCTGGTTTCTCATTGGTGGTTTTATTTTGTGGTGTGATGGTTTCTTTATGGTACCATTAAGATTTGGATTTTGGAATGTTGTGGGTGTTTTGTAGTGTTGTTGGTGCTGGTAAAGCCCTGCCCATGGTTACGAGGGTTCTTATCCTAACTCTTGTAGTGAGTTCATTTGATTTGGCATCTAGTAAGGGCTCTTCTTTGGATGTGATTTTATCGGTTTCAGCCCAGAGCGGCGCTTCTGGTCTGGTCATCTTGGTTCCCCTCCCAGGTGGTGCTTCTTTCGCATAGTTGTTGGGCCTTCCATCCCTAGGTGGAGTTGGCCTGACATCCTGTAACATAGATCACCTTCCCTTTGGTTGATTTCTATGGCAGTGTTGAGAGTGGTTTGTGGAAACAGGGTGGCAGGATTTGTTCTAGCATTGGTGAGGCGATCCATGGTGGTGTTGTTTTTTGATGTTTTAATGTAGTTTTTGGACTCAAACACTAAGAATAGGTCCCAGATGAGGTTTGGTGTTTGTGGTTCACCTATGCATAGATGTTCGGATTTGAATGCCTAAGAGGTAATGGAGACAGCCATCGGATCGGGCATGTGCCTTGACATAGGACACCTGCTTGCTAGACATCCTTGTAATGGTGGAGAGCTTCAACGATTCATACACTGGGGAGGGGCTGATCAAAGTTATCAGTCTGGGTTTGTTTTCCCACCTTGAGGTTGTGATTTTTATTAAGTCTATGACATATGGGTTCCCCCAACTTCTATTAAGGATGGATTTATTTATAATAAAAAATATATTTAAGGCCTTTGGGATGTTGGAGTAATAAAGGGAAACTAGATAAGTCACAATATTTTAGATCCCCTAGTGATCATACACATGGACCATAACCATTTTAATTTTTTTTAAATTAGTATTCATTATATGGTCGAGACCTATGAGAGGTATATGCATCATGCTTACTTTTAGTTTGTTTAAATAGAGTACACTTGAAAAAAATGAATTTTAATTAAATTATTTTAAATTTATTACATTGTACCAAACATAAGAGTTTCCACATTTTTATAGAAATTGATATTAGGCATTGACCACAAGCAATTCATGAATGTGATCCTCATTATGAATGCCTTATTTATCATAAAAGATTCAACCTAGTATAGGATGATGAGTAGAAGAAGAGGACACTATGATATTTTTATAGGAATATCTAGAGAATGTATAAGGGTAATGTCTCTGATGTAGAGATGAAGAATTTGATAGAGTAGTTTTAGATAGCCATAATTCCTATTTGGGTATAATCTGAGTATTGGACTCTACTAGTAGTGAGTTATATGAGATGTGTGTCTCATCATTGATGGATACTATATCTGAGTGTGTAGATATAGGCTAATGTTTCATGGGATATTTTTTAGAAATTTAATCAATGATTTTATGTCATCAACAATTAAAGATGCCAAGATTTAGAAGTTTCTATACCATTAATCATAGATCCTGAGTGTGTAGGAACTCCAGATAGTGTTTAAGGAATGCATTTACTTCAAGCCTGATCTGTTTCTAGAAAATATTTCCATAGTATGATGCTTTGAGGATTCATTGAATCTAAATATCGAATATGTGGTCACTCCTTTTATGTTTCCAACATCTTTATAGGTGTAGAAGAAGTATTTGGTTATTGTGAGGATGATTTCACTGGGAGTATCACCTTGATAGGGAGGATATTAGATCCTTTTGAGGAGAATAACTTCAAATAGAGGACATAAGGATCTTGATTAATCGAGGTTTAGGTCTATAAGGAATCCATCAAAGAATTTGGTTCAATATTTTTTGGGGGGGAAGTAATTCATGTGCTCATACCAATGGCTCTGGGTTGGTGTGTTATTATTATGGAAATCTTGGTAATAATTGGTTCCAACGCATGAACTTTCCCAAATATCAGTATGGTGCAGATGATTATATCCCTTATCATTCCTAGTAAAAGTACCCGATTTATTCTCAATAATAGTCTTATCCACCAAGAAGATATTTACTCTGGGGTGGTCATCCACAGGATTTCCTTTATCCTTCTGGTCATATGCCTGAGTGTGGTCATAGTGGTAGTCATCTATAATGTGGTAACTGAGCCAAACATGGGAAGCTTCATGTTGTGGATTTTCCCTCTCCAAAGGGACCAAATATCATCGGAGGTACATTTTTATTATCAACTATTTTTCCTTAGGACTAGAGCATCACCCTCCTTTATTTGACCCACCCCGGTTCACTCCTTGGTACTAGAGGTGGATAGGCTTCTGGTACCCCCAGTGGTTATCCATTCTAGTTGGAGGTTTGGACTACTTCATTTATGTATACCATGAATGTAGACTAATGATGGGGTAGCATCATTTGGTTTTTTATTTCATTTTACTATATATACATTTGTATAATGTCATTTTTAGCATTTCCTAGTTGTATTTTGTGCACATTTTTATCATCTATTTTTAGGGGAGGGTTTAGTTCTATGATGAGGATGTCCAGTGTGTGGTTTTTTTAGTGAAAATAACCTCTTAATGGCTTGAGGATGTTTGAGGTAGTCATTATCCCAGTTATAATACTTTTTTTCAGGGTCAACGGAGGGGCACGTGGTGTAGTTTCCCATAGTTTTGAAGGAGTTCCTGGAGGATTTTCCAAATGTTTTTATGGACTTAACCCCTTTATTTGACAATTATTTTGGGATCTAGTTGCATCCTAGTCCAACACCGATTTTGAGGGATACTTATCGGATAGATCCTTCATCGCTAAGATATTTGAGGACCCATACCAATGATTGGATATAAAGAGGCTTCAATCGATTTACTGTGTCATCATGGGGTGATGCAGTGTTATTAAGTAATAAGTTGTATGATAGTTTGAGGTAATGTATAGAATAATAATGATTGAACAAGGTAATGGTCAAGAATCATTATCCCCTATCAAGGATATATGTTTTTTTTAATATTTTTGGGAAACCAACTAGTTTTCTAAGATAGATTTTTTTGTTTGGATATCATCATATGAGGGCGAAGGACAAAGATATTCCGAACATTTCCTTTCATTGTTGATTTTGGAACTTTGAGATTATTTTCATTTATTTTGGTGTCACAAATGTACTAACTATGTTTATGTGTATCATGAACTTACTATTATTGGAGTTTCTCGACCAGTTTATAGATGTTTCCATTGAATAAATCCTGATGTACATAATGTCAAATGAGGAGTATGTTGAGCATGTTAGAGTTTTTTGAAGTTTTTTTGATAGCAAAAACTTTATGGTAATGTTTCCAAGAAAAAATATCAATGTGTTAGGTACACTTCTGTGGAAATGTTGTGTCGTGGTATGAAGTTATAGTGGATCTATCCAAAATAGATGTTTTTTGTCTTGGAAATCACTAATGGGAATGGTGGATAATCAAAGTTTCCTTGGTCTTGTGGGATATTGTTGGTCTTTTGTGCCTAATTTATTTTTTTCCATGGCCCAACTAATATATATTACTAATAAAGACCAAGATTTTATTTATATTGATTAGTTTTAGATGGATTTTCAATACCTAAAAGAGAATCAGACCAATTTCATAGTGCTTTGATTTTTGGATGAAGGTGCGATGTTCAAGGTGTTTTGAGACATGTCTCATTAAGGATTTGAGTTTTTATTCATGAAAAAATGATCAGTGATATCTTATGGGTCCTTGCATTTACATCCCCACAAATGTAACTATTCCACCCATGATTATGAGTTGGAGGTAGTCATGTTTGTCAGGATTTTGTGGTGATATTACATCATTGTTGATCACTTTGTGGTCTTCATATACCATATACTTTTGATATATTTCTTCTCTAAGAATAATCTAAATTCAAACCAATGAAGGTGGATTGAGTTTCAAGGATATGATTTTGATATATACTATACCAAAGGTAAAGGTAATGTTGTATTTGATGTGATGGGTGGGAAGTTGCAAGGTGACATTGACTGACAATCTAGAGATTCCTAGAGAATTATGGAGGTACTAGTAGTGATGCACATGATTTTTATAGAGTATGGAGATGGATTTTTCTAAATTCAAATAATAGTAAAATCCTCCCTATTTCGTTTTCTATAGTAGTCATAGTAGAGTGACTTGTAGAGACAGGTGATGTGGGACCGTGTTCTTCATGGTGATTCCCAGGAGGGAGGTAAGAGGATGGTCAGAAATAGATGTTGTTCTAGGGGAGGTTTTATATTCTATTAGCAATGTGAGGAGATATTCTTCTTTATTTCTATATACCACATTTAAAATTTTCTCTGGGTTTAGCCAAGATATATCATGGCTTGTAGAGTCGATTTAGGTTTTATAGAACCACTAGTTTCAAGTACCCCTTATTTTATGTATTTTAAGTGTATAATGTGTTTGGGTAAAGATTGGGAGTCTTTGGAATGATTTGACATGTTTTGGGGATTTTATAAGTGTACAAGGTTGGTGCATGGTTAGGGGAAACCGTCCAATGCCTATAAGAAAAGGTGCATAATGAGATATGGGTTAAGGAGAAGGGGCACGGTTTGTCCAAACCATGCAGCTACCTCGGAAAAATTGTAAAACATGGGATTGTGTGATTTTTCAAAGCTAGAACATGGTTTTATAACTATTAGATCCAACCATGTGTGGTTTATACTTGACACAGAAGCTGGTACACAGTTAGTGCACAATTTTCTTAACTGTGCCACTAACTATGCACGATTCAAAACAAAAGGTTGGGATTAAGATTTGACACCTAATTTTTTCCACAAATTGGCCTAAATCAATATTTTCTCCTTCCAAAGGTTGTAGAGGCTTCTAAAATCTATTCGGAGGCGATTGTAAGACTTCTCTTGGTGCGTTTAATCTAGATTCTCATGGTAAGTCTTTGTTCTTGGTAGTTTTTCTTGTTTTTCCATAGATCAAATTCTCCCTCTATCTCAATCTATTAGATATACCTATTTTTTAGATAGTTATAAGGTATTTGATGCCAAATATGATTATATTTAGCCTTTTGAGGGTAGGAGAGGAGATCTAAGGTGGGTTTTTGGACTTTCAGCCCAATTTCGTGGATGTTTTTCATATCATTTTATGTTTTTATCAAGTTTTCTATGGTAGTTGGATTTAGTCTCGAAACATCTATTTAAAATATGAATGCTTGAATTAAAATTTGTTGTTTTATTTGAAATTTTTTGTGAAATTTTCGTGCGTAAAGCATGGTAGAAACCCTCTTTAGTGATGGTTTGTAGTTTTTGGGAAAATTGTGGAATTATTGTGCGAAATTATTCATGATTTGATTTTAAAATGATGACTCTAAAATTGTTTTATTGGATGGATTTATGAAAAATGTTTTATGGAATAGTTTTAAAAAAAATTGTTTTATTGAAATGGTTTTGGCACACTTGGGTATGGCATAGTTGTGTGGGATGTGTTCATGTGCATTGGGATGGATTAGGGCATGAATTACCCCTATCAAAAGGTTCATATGGATATGGACATGAATTTCCCCTATCAAAATGGTATACTAAGTGACGGATTAGTGTAAGGATGACTCAACAATATTGAGTATATAGAGGTCCAGGTTTCATGCAAGGTTTGATGTGTGGATATTTGGAATGGAATGGACTATACAAAAATAAAATTTATGAAATGGTTCATATCATTATTTGGTTACTTTACTTAGAACTTGACATTTTTTGTGAAAACTTCTTGGTTATGGAACTTGTTTATATTTTGATATAAACTGTTTAGAAATTGTTTTATTTAAAAAAATTTATATAAAGTGTGTTATTTAATGTTCTAATATGTTCTCTCATATTATAGTGAGTAGGGAAGTCATTTGCGGAAATCCTAATGAGATACATTACTCACCCCTACTTTGGTACTTTGGTGCTATTGTAGATTTAGTTAATTGGGACAAGTTAAAAGGTAAAGTATCAAAATTATCTAGTTGTTCTTAGTGATACATGGGTTTCTTTGTATATTGGAGCATAGAGCAGGTTGAATCTTTGGAGTTATGGTTATCTTTGAGTTTTTTTGGTTTCCTTCTAATGTGTACTAGATTTTTTAGTAGTCTTATTTTGTGGTACTCTGTCATAGCTTGATTTTGATATAAATGATATGCTCTAAGTTGTTTGTCATTGATATCATGCATCATGTAGTGGTTTATTTTTTATGACATTTAAGGTTTGTTTTCTTTTTCTAAAGGGAAAATTTTCGACCACATGTTCATGAAGCCCTTAGCATTTATTGAAAACCTTTGGTTCCTTGGGGATGTTGCTTAAGGCCAAGTAATTTTCTTTTTCTCAGTCCAATGAGGAGGTGTGGGATATTAAAAGTGGTATCAGTCTTTTTCACTCTAAATATCTTTTTGGAATAAGTGGTATCAGTCTTGTTCCTTCCAAAAATCTTATGGAACAAGTGGTCTTTAGTTCTTTCAGTCTTGGATTTGATGTTCATTCTGGTCTATACCCTGTGTAAGGTTGGTAGAAAGTAGTAAGATCATCAAGAATTCAAATTTAGAGCATAAAAATATGTAGCTATCCTTTTTATGTTGAAATTCAAGTTACCAGGTATTTGGGCACATAAGTTTTTTAGAGACACTTTGAGGAATTGGAATCTCACTGTCATGGGTTTATCTAATGAGATGGGAAATACATGAATTATAGATATGAAATCCCACTAAGACTGCATATTTCATTTTTATTAATGAATTATGATTTGGTGAACTATGTTAATTTTTGAAAATTTTAAATGTTGTCTTCAAATGTGAGATTTTAAATATGGAATGGTTGTGGTATTTTGAAAATGGTTTGATTTTAAAAATAATGCTCAAATTTTTTAAAAATGGTTGAATGTTGTAAAGGATGACTTTTAAAATCATTTTTGAGATAGTATGATGTGGTAGAATTTTAAATGATAAGCCTTTAGTTAATAGAGATTGAAACTTATGGCGTTTTTTGTTTGTATAGAAGATGGCACCTGGTAAGCATCATAGAAACCAACTGGAAGAATATGCTGAGAATGTGGTTTTACCTGATCCATAGGTAAACCAACAACTATTTCAGAGTATTTTATAAGCATTTCAAGATGTGGATAGTGTAAAAAAGAGGGATGAGCCAAGGAAAGCGGATCATTCCATCCAATTCCAGAGTCAAAATCCACCCATCTTTCGGGTTGATTTTGAACCATAGATGGAAGTGGTGTGGATGAACAAGATAAATGGTATCTCTGATTTCAATGTCACACAAGTAGAGCTATAAGTCAATCTAGTTATGTATATTCTCGAGAATATTTCACACTAGTGGTGGGATTTAAAATATTCAGACTAAATTGGAAAAAGGAATATCATTGGAGGATTTTGAAAAATTGTTTAAAAAACAATTCTATCCTCACTCATTTATAATTCAACTAACAATGGAATTATTCATCTTGAAGAAGTAGAATATTTTTTTCATGAAGTATATAGATAAATTCATGAATTAAATTCACTTTTCATCCAATGTTGTTGCTAGTGCATCCTTGAATGAATGAATTATATATCAAATCTGAGGCATGATATTCGCTCAAATATTATAGTGATCTATATTAAGGATTATAAAGAGATGGTAAATAGATAAATAGTAGCTAAAAGGTACATCTCATGAGCTATTGTTGGAAGAAGTATGTTGATAACCATGGGAAATGGTGGGAACTCTAATACTAGGAGAAATAAAAGGAGGAAAACCTATTTCCAAGGTAGTAGTATGAATCAAAATCAGACTGCTGGATCAGTGAACCTTCCTCCATGTCCTAAGAGAAAAGAGATATATTTACAATGTGGTCTACTTGACCATATAAATCTAGTGTGTACAGTACAACCTAGATCATTCCACAACTGAAATTAGATGATGCATCTTCAGCACTATTTTCATAGTGCTCCAATTTTGGGTGTTTGGGACACTTTTTAGGTTGCACAGATGTCATATTATTCAATGGGAAGAGGGAAAAAGAATCAATTTCATCAATAGAACTGACCTAGCTATGGTGATTCCAATAATACCATGACTCCTAGGGTAGTGGGAAATAGAAAAAAATGTGAGGGGAGAAACCAATTATATGGAGTTTATCTGGTTATTAGGGGTTATCAGTCTAGACCATCTATGGTGTGAGGTACAATTATTTTAAATTATATGCTTATACAAGCTTTTTTTGATATGGATGCATCCAATTCCTTTATTATTTCTCATGTAGTCGACTTGCGAAGTATAAAATTTGATGTGATGCCTTCTATGCTAAAACATTAAACTCCTTTTTCTCAAAGAGAATGTTGATTCTTTATGTGTAGAGCATGTACTATAATTATTGATAGAGCAGAGATGATATGGGATTTCTCTATTATTGGAATGGACATCTATGATATGATTTTGGGTATGTATTGGTTGACTATGTTTAAATCTCACATCAACTATTATACCAGAAGGGTCGATTTTACAATTAATGATGGCGTCGAGCATCTCTTATGAGGAGACCAGAATGTAAAGTCTGGTGAAATGATCTTGTTGACACTAGTAGTTGGAACTATATCATGCTAGCTAGTGTATTTGACTATAGCATGGATGTCAGAGATTGAGAATATAATTTTTCAAATATAATTCGATCAATTTTGTGATGTTTTTCTTGAGAATTTTTCAGGGTTACCACCCATAAGTTAAGTAGAGTTTATGATTGATCTTCTTCTATAGACTAGTAAATTTAGAAGAGATGAATGGAGAGGGTTAATTTAGCTGAGCATATCTCCTTGGGCAGCACCATTTTTTTGTCAAGAAGGTAGACAGAACTCTTCAACTGTGTGTATATTTTCATAATCCTAACCAAGTTATGATAAAGAATAGGTATCTAATTCTACAAATTGGTGATATATTCGGTCAATTGAGTTAAGTTTAGTTGTTCTCCAAAATTGACTTACAATCAGGGTATCACCAATTCTAGGTTTGGAAGTAGGATATTCCAAAGACAGTTTTTATAAGGAGATGTGGCCATTATGAATATGTGGTAATGAATTTTGGTCTTATGAATTCACCAGTGGTATTTATGGAATTATTTAATATGATATCTTAGAGATACCTAGATTCATTTTTTCTAGTGTTTGTGGATGTAATATTGGTGTATTCAAGGACAAGGGATAATCATGAGAAACACTTGGCAATTGTGCTGTGAATCTTATAGGATCATCATTTATATGACACACTATCAAAATGGGATTTTTTATGCAATAGGTACATTTCCTTGGCTATGTAATCTCTGTAATATTTTTCTAAGGATCTATAAAAGACTCCTAGAAACCACCAAAGAATGTCTTTGAGAAAAGAAGTTTCCTTGGTCAAGCTGGTTATTACAAAGGCTTTGCTCAAGAATTATCATGAATAGTTTTAATTATGAAAACTTTTAAAAAGAATAATTTTCCATTCCAATGGGATGAGTAATTCCATAATTATTTTCAACAGATTAAAGTTTGAATTACATTAGCACCAATCTTGACCTTTCCAAACTCTAGGAAAGGGTACATGGTGTATTTTGATTCTTCAAGATCTGGGTTTTGATGTGTTCTCATGCAAGGACATAATGTGGTTTCTAATATATAAAGGAAGTTAAGAGTACATGATAAGAGCTACCCAATACAATATTTGGAGTTAGCTTTCATAGTCCATTATTTAAAGGCATTGTGTCATTATCTCTTTAGTGAGAAATTTACTGTGTTCAAAAATCAAAAAATCGTGAAACATATTTCTTTCACAATGGGATCTGAATGTAAGACAAATAATATGGATTGAGTATCTCCAAATTTTTAAATTTAACTTTATGTATAAACTAGGTATGGGTAATACGGTGTCATATGAATTAAGAAAAAATATATAGGATCAGTGGTAAAAAGAATCACTAGATGAGTGGCAGTTGATGTCCGTCCTAGACAACATGTACATGGAATGTGAAGACTAAGGTAAATTTTTGGCCTTCTTTCCATTTTCATTCATTCTTGATTTTTATATAATAGTTAAATAGGCACAAGTATCTGATTCAAAATTCATGGATATGAGGTTGAAACTCAATGGTGGGGAGATCATTTAGGGATGGAGGCCAGATGAGAGTTCAGTGGTGTGGTTTAGAAAGTGGTCATACCTATCGTTTTTTAGGAATAAATTAATCATGATTTCCACCATTCAATATGGGTTGTTCATCCTAGAATATAGAAGATTTATAATGCATTGAATTAACATTTTGTGTGCTTTGGTATGAAATATAGGGTGGATGACTTTATTTCAAGATGATTAACCTGTTTTCAAGTTAAGAAAGGGCATCAACAACTAGTTTATATGTTTCAATATTTACTTTTTCCAGTGTAGAAATGAGAGAAAATATAAAAGGATTTTTTTAATAGTTTTTCCAAGAATGGGTTGGAAACATGATTAAATATGGGTGATAGTGGATCATCTCACAACTTTGGCACATTTCATCCCTATTCATGAATCGTATATGGTGCAAGACTTGTCAAAAATCTATATCAGAAAAGTGGTAAAGAGGCATGGAAAACCATTTTCAATAGTGTTAGATAGAGATCCAAGGTTTACATATCATTTATGTAAATACTTATAGAAATACATTGGGACTCATTTGAAAATGAGAGTAGTGTATCTTCCTTAGAAAGGTGGAAAATTTGAATGGATGATACAAATATTGGAAGACATGTTTCGGGCTTATGTAATGGATTTTGGTGGATCATGTGAAGAGAATGTTCCCTTGGTGGAGTTATCATATAACAACAGTTATCAAGAATTGATATATAAGGATCCTTTCGAAGAAATGTATGTGTGTCCTTGTTGTTCTCCATTTTGTTGGGTGGAAAAAGGTAACAATTCACTTGTTGGGCCGACACTTATCCAAGAATCAATAGGGAAGATTCAGTTGATTATAAAATGGATAGAGATAGTTTAGATTCATCAGAAATTCTATGAAGATCATATTAAGTGATATTTTTCATTCAAAATGATCAATAATGTGTTCTTGAGGATCTTTACCATGCTTGGAAATCAAATTTTTGGGAAGAAGGGAACGTTATCTTTTAGATACATAAGCCCTTTTGATAAAATGGAACGGTTTGGTGAGGTGGCCTATAGTTTGGCATTTCCACCATGCTTAAGTGTTGTGCATAATTTTTTTCACGTATCTCAATTTAAAAAGTATCATCCTGATCTTGACCATGGGATCATAAGGGATCACATTGACCTATATCTGTATGCCTTATTATTGAATGTTCCAATGCGGATTGTGGATAAGTAAGATGAAGTCCTATGTGGGAAAATCATTGGTCTAGTACGAGTTTTGTGGAAACATGGTCAGATTCAAGAAGAGACATGGAAATCGGAGAAGGAAATGGAATAGAAATGGTTGGAACTCTTTCAAATCAATGATTATTTTCTACTTTCTAGGGATGGAAAGGTCAATGGTAGGGAGAATGTAGCACCCCCGGTTTCAAGTAACTGCCCTTTATTTTATGTATTTTAAGTAGGTAAAGTGCTTGGGTGATGTTTATAAGGGTTTTGAAATATTTTTATATATTTTTGGTGATTTTCTAAGGGTTTACATCTGGTGAACAGTTTGGGTAAATTAGGAAATACATATAGGAAACCATGCACAATGAGATAAGGGCTAAAGAGAAGGTGCATGGGCAGGTGCACGGTTTGTACAAATCATGTGGACACTTACGATAAACCATAAAATATGTTACATTGGTATTTTTCATGGCTAGAATATGGTTTTATCACTGTGTGGGAAAACCATGTGACATTCCTTATTTAGATAGAATATGTCACATGGTTATCGCACGGTTTACCTAATCGTGTGACAAACCAAGAACAGTTTAAAAACTAGATCCACAAAAGTGGATCTAGGTCAAGATTAATATTAGACACCTAATTTTTGACATAAACCTATCCTATCTCAATATTTTATCCTTTTAAAGGCTTTAAAGGCTTCTCCCATTGATCTAGAGGTGATCTGAAGGCTTCTCTTAGTGCATTGATGCTGGGTTCCTACAGTAAGTCTTTGTGCTTGGTAGTTTTTCTTGGTTTTCCTTAGATCTTCTTCAACCTCTATCTCAGTGTCTTATATCTACATCCATTTTGGATATATATAAGTTATTTTATTCCAAATATTATTATATTTTTCTTTTTTGTTATAAGGGAGAGATCCATGGTGGGTTTTTGGTGTTTGAACCTAATTTCGTGGAATTTTTCATATTGTTTTCCATTTTAATAAAGTTTTATAAGGTAGGTGGATTAAATATTGAGATATATATTAATAATATGAAGGATTTATTTCAAATTTTTTATTTTACTTCAAATTTTTTTTAAAGTGGTGTTCAAATCATAGTAGAAACCCTCTTTAGTGGTGGTTTGTAGTTTTTATGAAAGTTGTGGAATTTTTGTAAGAAATGCTTCATGGTTGGATTTTAAAATGATGATTTAAAAATTAGTTTCTTGTTTTTATTTATGAAAACTTTTTTATTTAATGGTATTCAAAAAAAATTTGTTTTGTTTAAATAGTTGTGGTAGAAATGGGTTTGGAATAAGTTTGGAATGGTTGGGTGGCATGTGTTCATATGCATTGGGATAGACAATGGAACGAAGTACCCCCATTTAAAGGTTGGGATGGATATGGGAATTAAGTACCCACATCAAAATGGTCCGCTAACTGAAATATTAGTGGGATGATGACTCGCAACTCACAATTATAGGCAGGACTAGGTTTTATGCTTGGTTGGATGTTTGGATATTGGGAATAGAATGGATTATGCCAAAATGAAATTTATGAAATGGTTCAGATCATTGTTTGTTTTTTTATTGTAACTTGATTTTTTTTTCTAAAAACTTTATGGTTATGGAACTTGTTTATTTTTTTTATTTAAAATATTTTATATATTTATGCAAACATGTTATTTCCTATTGGCATTAGTGGGGAAGTAATTTTGGGAAAGCATATGGAGTTACATTACTCACCCCTACATTGATACTTTGGGGCTTCGTAAATTTCATTTACCGAAACATGGGAAACGGTAAAGTATCACACTTTTCTAGTGGCTCTTGGCGATACATGGGCTGTTTTTTGGATTGGATCATGGAGTAGGTTGGATATTTTGAGTTCTGGTTGTGTTTGAGTTTTGGTGGTTGTCTTTCGTTGTGTTCTTGGTTGTTTAGTATTCTTTCACTATGGTAATCTTATATAGTTTGGTTTTTATATAAATTGTATGCTTTGAGTTGTCTTTAATTAACATCAATCATCATTTAGTGGTTTATTTGGTTATGACTTGTATGTAGGTTGTGTTTTTTCAAAAGGGAAAATCAGTCCCCACATGTTCATGAAGACCTTGGAATTTATTTCTTGCCTTTAGTGCCTTGGAGATTTCGATTGAAGAAAATTAATTTCTTTATTACTTCTCAACCAAATGAGAAGGGGAGTCATATTAAAGGTTTCCCAAGATAATGTGGTCTATAATATAGTTTTCAGTGTGATGTTTGGTTTGTTAGCAAGTGAAGTTTACGCATCATATTCTGGGAGGATTGTTACAGTCCTTGGATATCCTTGAATCAAAATGGAAGCATACCTTGATGTATTTCGTTAAAAAGTTTCCTCTGGTATGGTAATTTTTTAATGTTATATAGGTGTTTATGGACTAACAAATGAATTTGGATAATTCCTTTGAAACAAAAGAGTCAATTTTAGTAGATTTTTTAGGGAATCAATATATAGATGAGGTTATATAGCTTCATGGAGTTCCCAAGACCATTGTCTCAGATAAGGATGCTTGTTTTACCTCAACAGTCTAAAAGGTATTATAGAATGCCTTTGGATCCAAATTACACCTTCACACTTCTTTCCTCCCCCAAACAGATGGGAAGACTGATCGGACCATCCAGACAATAGAGGATATGTTTTTATCTTGAATCCTATATTTTATATGATCATTGGTGAATTATTATCCCTTAATGGAGTTTTTATATAAAAATAGTTATCACTCTTCTATCAAAATGTAACCTTTTTATCTATTGTATGGGAAACAATTTTCATCGCCATTATACTAGACTGAGACTAGGGAATCAGTATTCCTTTGATCGGATGTGTTGTAGAGTAAGATTGATGAAATCTAGCTAATTTGGCAGTGCTTGAAGGTATCAAAACACCTTCAAAATTCAAATTTGTATCAGAGGTGGATACCTCAAATGTTTTTGGTTTGACTTCATGTAATCTTAATGGTTTACCCTCATCATGGAAAATAGAGGTTCAATCGGGATAGCAAGAAATCTCCTCAGTTTATTTGACCTTTTGAGGTGTTTTACAATTTTGGTGAGGAGGCATGTTGGTTTTTGATTCCTCTATGGTTGGATAGAGTTCATAACATATTCCATGTATCATAGAATCATTGGTATCTTCAAAATAACCCATATCATTGACTGAGGATATTTAGATATCATGGATGATGTGACATTCATAGAGTGTCTAATCTATATCCAATTCCATCAAGAGAATGTGTTTCATAAGATATCTATCTAATCAGTTTATGTTCTTTGGAGGCATGTTGGTTGGAGGAGAGTACAAGGGAATGTGATTTACATATGATAGATCAATATCCCAAGATATTTTGATTCCTTTTTTTGTTTTGTTTAAGAAATTGTAATGTTTTATATGATGCTACTTTATATCATAGATTTTTTCTTCTCATTTTCATTTCATTAATGGAATAATTATTTTTTAAAGGTATCTCTCGGTGGATTATTTGTGGTTGGAATATTTTTCCTTGATCTAGGTTTTATTTTGACTCATTAGAATGAGATATGTTTTATAAGAGTCTGATGTAATAATACAGACCTTTCAGGGTAGTTAATTTACTCTTTTTGGGGATCTTGAGGTGTTCGAGGATATCTTGAGGAAGAATAGTTTGAGATGGAGATGAGATTATGGTTGTAGTTTTGATTCATGATGTGAAGGTTATATTCATGCTATAAATTATCTATGATCTAGGTAGACTCATGGAATAAAGTAAAATTGTGTCTTGGAGTTTCAGGATGGATTATTTTCTAGGTTGATTCCATAGTGTTCGTATTGAGGTGATTTACAATGTGAATAGAGGACTCATTGGAATAACGAATTATCACCTAAGGAACAATATATTTTACTAAATATTTGATGGATGTGGAAGCATGAGAAATAAAAAATAGAAATGAATTCACTACCTGAATTGGTGTCCATCACAGATTTTCATTGAATGGATTGGTTCATTACCCCATGAATGGGTTATTTCTATCTTGTCTATAAATTCTAGAACCCATTTGAATTATCTCAATTCTCTATTTTTGGGTGATCCTTGTGTGATTTTCAGATATCATCTAACCCTACTCCCTTATATTTGACCCAAGGAATCCATAGGTTCAACGTCAATTATCTAAGATAAGTAATTCCATTTATCCACTTTCCTTATTCTCATTCTTCCCAATAAAATTCAATGTAGTGGTGGTTTTTTATCATAGTATGTTTATAAAGTGGTTTTGATGAAATTTTGACATAATCTATGTTTATTCAGGGTTCTATTCAATGGATTTGATCCTGCAAGTATCTTATCTCCAAATTGTATTGTGCATATGTTCTAAAAGCATTTATTGTGGTAGGTAACTTCATAACTCTATGTTTTACATATAAATTTGGTAATTATAATTCTTATGTTTCTATTGGGTGTATAGTATAAACCATCCAAATTAATAGAATAATAACAATTAAGAATGAACCATGTTGGGATTTGTGATCACATGTGATTATGCCCTGTCTACATCTTATTTTGATAAGTAGTCTGTTATCCAGTATTTCTTATTATTAGAGTGATTTATATGCCTCTAACTTAATTAGTCATCTTAAATTTGGTAATATTGTGGAAAATAATGGAAGATTCATTGTATCAATTTATCATTATTCCTAGGATTGATGAAATTTGGAGGCATGTTGTGGTTTCTTGTAACTATTGTTAGCTATTGGCTGTATGTTTTTTGTGAAAGAGAATTATGCATAATTAATTTACTAATTCAAGATAATAATTATATGTTTATTTATCAAGATATTTACTTTGGGATAATCAATCCCAATTTTTTAATTCTTCAAATCTGTGGTTCTTTGGACTTAGTTTCCCCATCAGTTGTTTCTAAAATTCATTTTAACCTTAAAAATAATTTCTAGGATGTTAGACCCCTTGCATGAGTCATGTGGATTTAGGATGGTTGATATATTGTGTAGTGGGGTCTATGGTAGATTCCATGACTGACATAGGGTAATAATATAGGATATAAATTTTTCAAGTGTTGGGAAATATTCCATGGATGGAATGGGATTGGATTTAGGGTTATCTTGGTTCAAAATGGGATATCTAATCATTTCCATAGTTTCAAAGAGGAATGTTAGGTCATTGTTGACATAGTAGTGTTTTGGTATCTATGAATTGATATTTATATTAATGAGATAAAAAATATTGAAATTAAATCATAAATGAACACTTTTACAAACATAAATGATATTTGATTATACATAGAAGATGGAGACAGCTATGGAATGATATGGTGTTGGCCTAGTGGATGGAGGATATGTTCTAATGATTTTGTGGACCTGTTAGTGGATATTTTATGAAAATCCCTATGTTTATCTTGTGTGTGAATTATTTGATATTAACTTCTTGTGATTCCAATTTACACCACACCCGAGTTGTATAACATGAATAGTACCTGACAGAATAGGTACCAAGTGTATTTTTCCAATATCCAAGTTGTTAAGGGAATAAATAGAAGACTTATCATACTTATTTTTTATCCTTTCTAGGGGTGAGGATTGATAATACCTCTTAAGGTATACTAAAATACCCTATGGAGTATCAATTCTGGTAGACCTTGTAATTTAATGGTACTAGATGTACAAGAAGATTTTATGTGGTATACTTTCATTGTGTATAGTGTACCAAAAACCCTACAGAGTTAATAGGGGTACTTGATAGACGAGAAGGCCTTGTAGGGTGTTAATAGGTATGTGAGGTACTAGGAGAACCTATATGGGATTGATCTGGAACTATTACTCTAGATGTTCATAAGGGATAGTGATGATAAGAGATTTAGTTTTTTTAATATGAGGATATTTTGGGGGGGTTGGGCATGGAAGGATGAGGGAATGAGGTTGATCTACTTTATGTTCAGGATACCCTCCTACCTAGAAATGGATTGAGATAATTATTGTTCTATGTTATAGTTTTTAAAGGGATTGGGTGCATCAAGACATATTATTTTGGGGTTTGAGAGATATAAATCAGTGGGGAATGATTGTGGGATGCCTTACATAAAATTATTGATATTATTCTATTTTACTTTGATGTGATAACGGGTGAGTGATAGTTGGTGAGTATGGGGTGGATTAGTGGACCTTGTAAGTAATTTGTTTTTCTATTATTTATTTGTAAGATAATTAGTATAATTCTTTTACATTTTCACGATAGGTCTTGAGTATAATCCAACTAAGTATTCCTTTTATGGTCTCCCCAATTATGTATATATCTCATTTTTCTATGAGTCATTTAGGGATTGAGTTAGAAATCAATATTTTTTGTTATAGTTTTTATTAAGATGTTTCCATAGGATTTTGGTATGGATTTATTTTTGTGTATTTCATGTTGTATTATATTCACATTAATGATGAGATATGGGTACCTTTTATATTTATAGTATGACATTAGTTAGTGTATTTTTATCTTGTATCTCAATCCTTTATTTTAGTATAAGGTCAATGCCTCCCATATGTATGATTTTATATCATTGATTCTAGCCTCCACCCAATGGCCTAATGTATGTGAGATTAAAATTTCATCATATCATTTTATTTACTAATCTCCCATGATGGATACTAGTGGAGGAAGGGGTTTATTTCACATTAGATCTGTAAGAGCAACTTGGGGAGACACTTGAAAATGAAATGTACAGGATAACAATGCACATTTGTTTTTTAGTGAAGAAGAATAGTAGAATTTGTGGGAATTTATAGAAAATATGGGGGAGTTGTTTATTAATTTTGGGACTTAGGATTTTGAAATCTATATTAAAAAAATTAAATACCATGATTTTTTCATTGTTTTAATATTAGGATGTGAAGTCTAATTTTATTTCACTAAAATTTATCTTATTGGAATTTCATTCACCAAAATATGGATCATTGTGGGGTATAGATAGTAGAGGAAGAACCTCTTCACGAGGTACTAGAACCATCAGAAATTCACATCTTCCATTAGGACCATAGAGGAATATATATACAGAAAAAAATGAATCTTTACAAATTCATTTATGCATGTTATTTCTGGAATGTTATTACTATCTATAGAAGTTATGTTGGGATGACTGTGATTTGATGGGAGTAGGGTTAATAGGTTGATCGGCTGACACTTATTATATAAGTGAGTGGGATCTCAATGAAAATATTATTAGATATAAATTGAAAATAGAGAAGAATAAATTAAATTATCAATTTCTAAATTGGGATTTATTTTAAATATTAATTATAGTTATTAATCTATTTTTTAATTCTTGTAACTTTGGATTTTAATGGAAAATGCAGCAATGGTGTTTTTGAAATTCACATAGGAATAATTTCCTGAATCACAATAATACCTTATATTCTATACTAATTTTATTTTTTTATATTGGTTATATTTCTATTCATTCAAATTATCATGATTTTAGTTGAGTTAGGTGTGAGGGTTGAAATTCTGTTGTGGGTAAAGTTCATAAACTTCTGACCTCTGTTACACTTAGTCAAGGGAAGTTCTGGAGGTTTTAATTTGTATTTCTCTAAACTTTATATATAAAAATTTTAGTTTCATTGAAGATCATAACTCTGGTGGTCATAATCAGAGCTTGTGGTGTAAATTATCACTCAACATGCTCAATTGAAGCTTATATTTAGTATTTCATTTTTAGTAGTATTTTACTATCAATAAATTTTATATCATTGGATGAAGGTAAGTTATAGGTTGATAAGATTGATGAAATAGATTTTCTTCTTCTTGAGAATTTATATAGTGGATCATCTAATTCAAAAAGACCTAGATTTTTTCAATTTTGGTGTTTGAATTAAGAAAATAGAGAAGGTGGAATGGGAATGATTGGATAAGAAGGAATTATCATTGGTGAGGATGACATTGGAATTAAATGTTTCCTTTAACATCTTTAAAAATAAAACAACTATGTAAATAATGAGTGTGATAGTAGATATGTATGAGAATCCTATGTAACATAATAATAATTCAAAATTTGGTAGTTTCTCATCTTAAGACTATTAGAACAAACAATAAAGGTGGACCATGTGAATGATTTCAATCTGATCTATGGGTAGCTCTAATTAATGAAGGAAACATTAATAGTTGATGTATGGGAACTAATTATATTATATTCACTTCTAGAGATCTGAGATACAATGGTGAGTGATGTCAGTAATCTAGTGAAAAATAGATTTTGTGTTCAATGATATCTAGAACCTAATCCTGAATAAAGATCTTAGGTAGAGAGAATTAAATTTATAATTTGGTAGTGCACTTAATGTTGATGAATGAGGAAGATGGCCTAAGAGGAGATATTGGATGAAACTATTATAATATAAGTCTTGTGATAAGATCCATAGAAATTCAGTTGATTCCAATCTTATATTCTAAAATTTTTAGGAACAAAGGACATGTCAAAAGAATTGAAAACGTTTCAAGGATAATTTTAGAAGGTCATCAACTTCTAGAAGATTAAATTTTATTAGTATTAGGGGAGTAATAAACATGTCATTTCTCAATGTTAATATTTTAGTGGAATCATGGGTGATTGATTCTTGATCTTCTATCCATTCAAGGGAATAACATGGATTCATGGTGAATTAAGTTTTTAGATGTTTGGGGAATGTTTATATAGTGGATGATAAATCATTGTATGTTATTGAAAAGGGTGATGTAAATATCCAAATGAATAATGGTTTTATATTGAGAGTCTATGTAGTCAGGAATATCCCTAGTAAATAGAAAAATACTATTTCTATTGGAAAATTGGATATGGAATTCAAGGGAACAAATTTTTCATATAGAGTTTGGAAAGTGACTCGAGTGTCCATGGTGGTTGTACAATGAGTAAAGGATGACACTTGATATATGATTTTAAGTTCAAATGGATTTGAAATTATTAAAATTATAAATTATGATGAACTGAAAGTTTGTAATTGTAGTCTCTCCCACCTCAATGAAAATAATTTGAATGTTTTAATGGGTAAATTCTTATTGAAAATTTATCACATGGATATCAAAATATGTAAAAGTTTTGTGAAGTGTAAATAGAGAAGTGTGTACTGTAATTTATATGGATATAATCCTAAATCTCAGACACTAGAAATGGTTTACTCTAGTTTTTGGGGACCTACCCTTTTTCTAGTCTCATGGAGTTTCAATTTACTTTTTAACTTTTATTGATATTGTAGTAATAAAATTATAGGTTTAATTTATAAAGAATAAGTCTAATGATTTTCAATCCATCATTCAATGGAAATACATGGTGGAAGGAGAATGTGGTTGAATGTTAAAATTTATTCACTCTGAAAATAGAAATTCATATAGTAGATACAACCTCCAGAACTTCTTTTAATGACCTAGTCTTCTCAGGGTAATAATTTGTAATATTTCTAAGAATGTTTCTATAACCTAGTGTTGTGACAGCATGAGATTCCAAGGCCCAGTGAGCCTGAAATTTAATTTTTTAAAAAAATTAAATTTATTAATAACACGTGCCTTCAGTTTTAAAAAAAGAGTAATAACTCTCAAACAAAGTCTCCAATCATAAAATTTGGACCATTTTTGATCTGAGATCATGGTTTTTTCCATCGATTTGAAATAACCTTGGAGTGCATTGGTCACTCGAGTTGGGCATGGTTGTGGGAAAATGTTCAAATAAATTATTTAATTAAATTCAAATGACATGAGTTTTTATATAAATATATGGTTATGAAAATATATTTGAGAGGTCTACCTAACATTAGAGATCTAGAGGACCATTTTAAGAGATCATTATTGGTAGAAAATATCAGATGAAATTGAATTGGGATTGGAGAGAATTCTACCATCAAGGTTCAAGGATCTTATCAAATACAGCAATGTTGATTCATTCGTCATCAGTATTTGATCCATATCAAGGTAGGACACATGTTTTGTTTATTTATCAACATTTTCTTATCCCACAACAAACACGGATCAGTATACTAACAGATTGATTCATAGATAGATTAATGTTTGGTTATGGGTTTATTTGTGGATTTTGGGGATAATTATTATTTTTTTATTCATTGATGTTTATACCTCTTAATTAAACTTTTCTATGAAAACTGATCAATTATAAAAATGAAAAAATGATGAGTTTCATACCTCACATTAAAGTTTCTTGTTTTCTCCCCCCGTTCTATTTGTGTCTTTCATTGGTATTTTATTTTAGTCTACAATTAGATGAATACTTTGGGAACAATTATTTTTCATTAAGTCATTGGAGAAAGGGATCACTGCTGTGGTTTTGGGATATAGATTTGATGCTAAGATTATAATTAATGATTATGGAAGTATATCTATGGATGTATCAAGAGTTTACGATCTTGGTTGGGGAATGTGTTATCGAAGAGGCATGATAGTAGGTGTTTCCCATAAATCAGATATGATCACATTTTGACTACCAACAGTGTGGTGGTTAATTTAACCATGAATCTACAATGCATAACATGATTCAGGATAGAATCGATAACTTTAGAGTCATAGGTGATGATGTGTGGGGATTTATGTGGGTTCAATGAAAAACTAGACTACATGGTGTGTAGTCCAATAAACACACATTGTATAGTTACTTTTATGAAACACTAGGGTTTCCACACAGAGATAGGTATCACATATCAAGTGACACTTGTCACAAGCTGTGTGACCCTCATCTGACCAACTCGGAATATACAGGTGGTACACACCCAATAATCCAGGTAGAGTTACATGTTGTGTGTTATATCTAACATTCCATGTATTAAGTGGTGGATGGATCAGTGTGTACAAGGGGTACACGACTAAGTGGCCATGTGTCCCGAAATTTCATGTATTTGGGAAGTACCAAAGTGGTTTAGAGTACATGGAAAAATAAATATACTCAAACTTGGCCAATTACATAGGAATGGACTAGTGTAGAAGGCCATAGTAAAAACATCATGTCGACTTCCAAGATGACTTCAACAAACTATTTACTCAATGGATATGTTGTGTATTTTAGAAATATGCAGGACATGTGAGCACAAGAAATTTTAAGTGTCAAGTTTACTGATACATTCCATTTATCTATAGGGATACTTCATATACTCCTTTGAAGACAAGTTGAATTCTTCCTCCTTAATTCAGCTTCATGGTGAACACATCTGATCTCCCTTGGACAAATAGAGGTTGAGTGTGTTCTCTTGGACCATTCCATTGAGGTTTTAGAATAGAATTCATTTCTTTTCATAGAGGGTGATACCTCTATAGATTCCTATTGATCAGTATAGTATGGGTGAGTTCACTTATACTAGAGTGAGTTGTCTCAGTCTTCTTCGACTATACCACTCAATGTCTTAGAGCATATATCCCTCTGAGAGGCCTATAGTAATCCTCATTACCTTTATTCTTCCCTTGGTAAGGTCAATTGGAATCAGCATAACCACCACTATATGGGAATTGATCCCCTCTATAGGAGGAAGATTTTAGTACTGTTTAGTGTACCCCCAGTGATCCCTAGGAATTTACCCCTATCTTCATATCGATATCTAATATTTTTAATGATGTGTTGTTTGATTTAGTGTGTTTCTTGGATGGACCCTCTCAGTATCCTTTAAAATTTTTATTGTCTAGACCTAACAATTGTGACATCTTGAATGAGTTTATTCAGTGGAAGTATAGGTTAGGGAGGGGTTCCTTCCAAATGAGAATTACCTTTGGGATGAGTCTGGACAGTGGCATTATATCTCATCGAATTTGTTCTCTCATACGAGTGTTTTATGGAACCTTGAAACATAAATCCTAGGATGGAAATGTTTTTTCCACCTTACCTTGATACTGTTTTTCTACTATGAGTATATCAAGATGTTTTATTATATGTATTTCATTATTATTGACATTTATTGTGTTGAACTGGATACTCTTAATGCTTATGTTTGGTTATTTTGGGGTATCCTATTGGGCATTATTATACTCACCCATGTATGGGATCTACTCGCACATGTCATGTCTTATGAAAATAATGGATATATTATGGAATCCATGTAGGATTAGGTGTAGGTGGAGTCTAGTTTTGGATAAAGAGATATAGGTTCATACTAGTGTTTCATTTTACAATAGTACCCTCCTTCTAGGTAGGGAGGCCTTTATTTCTAGTTTCCGGTGGGCTTGTAATTTTCCCCATTTAAGGATTTCATGTAATTTAGGTTTTACTCTAATTGTGGGATTATAGATGTATGAATTCATTTTTATCAGTTGTTTTACATTTCATTATTTAATGTTCTTGTAGATTTTTTCATGCATATAGGTAATTTAGGGAAATGCATCCAATGTGTGTGATATGTCGTCTCGACGCTAGTCACTAGTCCCTGGACTATTCGAGGCAGGATTTGTGAAGTTATGGATCTAACCCTAGTGGTTCAGGTCATGAAAGAATGTTATCAAAGGAGATACCTATATTGAATCATTATGGCACTACCTTGGTTTAATAAAGGACTTTGGTGCTCCTTTTTTTCTAGCTGTGAAGTTTGGTTTTAGAACTAGCACAAAAGTGTTAAATTGTTTTGTGTTTAACTCTCAGGCCAGGGTGTCCAGTGTTGGTTTGGTTGCTAATGTATCCATTCATAAAGGCCCTAATACCTACTTTTTTACTCATTATATATAGGCACTGGTTATAGGGAAAACATGGGTATATTAATCATATAGGAATGGGTTGTGGTTTACATGTCCATATTAAGTCAGCTCCCCAAATATACTCATTAACCATGGAATATCTTGATAATCTTCAAGATGCCTCTATGATGACATCTAACTAGGATTTGGAGATAGTTTCATGATGATAACTAGTTGAGTGATGTGGTCTCCATTTAAGGACCCACTCATGAGGTGTTTTCTCTAGGCCAACATGGAGCAGTGCTACCACATATCGAGTGATCATTATATCATTATGTAGATCAGGAAGATGATCATCCTTGTGTTGAGAATTTGGTAGCTCCAGTAGGATATGGTGATGGTACAAGTTGGATTTGTGTGTTATTTGAGATCTAGTGATAGAGATTGATCAGATTTTTTGTATCCAGGCCCTTAGGGAGTGGATGATTGACTCAAGGAAATGGTATGGGTTTTCCATCTCTTGCTAACCCTCGAAAAACCAAATGGTTTCCCTTTTGATCAATTTTCTACATTGATAAGAAGTTTTAACTACTTATACCAGAAGATGTGACACCTATTATAAGTATGTATCTTGCTTTCTAGAGTTAGATATTGACCAGGTTAAATGGGGGGCCAGACCATTTAGATGTGGTCTTCCATGAGGTTGTGGTACAAATATCCCATTTGGATGGAACCCATTCTTAAATGTGGTCTTGGAGGTGAGACTTCTATAGAGTAAAATGGTGAATTGGTAAAGCCCGATGTTCGTGATTTTTTACATGACTTTGGACATGAAAGGAAGAGGTATAATTCCCCCATTAAGATGTGTACTTGATATGAGATCCAAAATAGTGTGGATGAGTCAATTATATCCAAATATGATAATGACGAGGTGTTGTGGACAAGTTTATATGAATTTTGTTATTGAGTTTTTTTATTTACTAAGGTGTCGAAGAAATCCCTAGTTATGGTAAATAGGTAAGAAATGAAAATGACTAGTTCCAAGTGGTATGAGATCTTAGACACTATGATTGTGGTTCAAGGGGAAACATGTTCCCTCACTACCCTAGTTTCAATTTTCACATAGGGTTCTGACACACATTTCCCTAAGCATATCTCCTTTTACAGACCAAGTGATATCAATGGAGCCTTTTTTCTTGACCTTTACATTAGAGGTTCCTACAGAAAGAATTAGTGATTCAATTCTTCTATAGATAATGTGACCTAACTCTGAGAGGAGAGAGATAGCCTTATAGAGAACCTCTTTATAGTGGCAATGAAAACCTAATATACTTTCCTTGGTATAGATTCGTTTCCTACCATCCATGCTTGGTTTCTACTAGGGATTGTATCAATGCTTCCAATTTTTTGGTATAGAGGTTTCATCATTTGATAAGGGGTAATCCAAGGTAGAGAATAATGGTACTAAGTATAGGATGTTAAGATTGAATTTCCACCAATTGGCTGGTGATACCTTTGGAGTAATGGAACTTATGATCTCTTTTTTTCTACTGCGATGGTGGAGTATGAGGACACCTTTCTTAGGGGCGTTTCAATTTTATCTCCACCCCAAGAGTGGAGATTATCTAAGGAATGGCACCAAGGATTTCCCCTAATTTTTTTGAGATAGCACATTAGATGGAACCCATTGACTTTATGGGATGAAGTTTTAGTTGGGTGTTTGTATAGAAATGGGTTTTATAATATCTAGAGTATTCACCTGGGCATCCCAGTTTTGTTCACCAATGAGGAGGATGACTTCTTAAGGTTGGGGGTGAATTGGTGTCACTCAAACCAGGTGACATGAGGGAAATTTTTCACTCTCGAGATTCAATGGATTATTTGAACATTGGTTTTTTAGGAAGTGACTCTCAGACTTTTACCTCAATGCAATTTATCACTAACTTTGGTTTGGAGTAGGATATATTATAAGTGGATTTCTAAATCCACTATAATTTTTTGAGCTGGTCATAATACGCTTCGGTTAGTTTTATGTGACAGTATATTTTTGCTATTATGGACTAGATCCTTAACCCTTCTTAGATCATATTGTTTTATTCTTCTTTGATGGAATCCATGTGTACCTAGTGTCGATTCAAAGCATGCGATATACTTAAGGATGGTTTTGTTCATATCCTTTTGAAATTTTTTATCCCTCCATTCCTTCATAGATCCAGGGATGTACAACAAAGGTATATCAATTTTGAGATGTATCGTGATCAAATATCCACTGGTTATATTCCTGATGGACTTTCCAATGGTGTAGGTCTCATCTTCCTTATTTGAGGATGAATGATAACACCAATCAAACTGTAAAAAGAGATGTAGAGGATGTTGTTTTTTCTTATAAGTACATTTAGTGGAGGTGAGGATGTACTAAGATCCCATGGCATCAGTTAGACATCCAACATAGTTTCAGTAAGTTTACAAGTTAAACTCTTTTGTTTCTTCTATTGTGGGTGATGACCAATAAATATTTATCGAGAGTTAGGAAACCTATGTGTGAATGATGTAGTGTGGTATTTTGGGGTTCCGTCAATGACCATTATAGACTATTATGGTTACATCATAGCATGATTAGGGAGAGGATGTTGGAAGCCTTTGTGGACTAGGTTGAAGTAGGAAACGGTGTTCTACCCCAGTTAACTTTCTTGGTAAAGTGGACTATTCAGGTTTGGGTAAACATGATTCAGGTTTTCTTGTTAGTTTTGATCCATAGTTGGGAGGGTCATCTACCATCAGTGGATTTTATCTATCCTGATAATTACCACTCCAACACTAGAGAATAAACTTTTTTAGGCCATGTATGAGAGACCTTACAGGACACTATTATATTGGTAGGATCCAATGGGTGACCACACTGGGGTCCTTTTTTGTCTAATGATGGTTTTGTGGGTGAAGTTCATCTAGGGTATGATGAGGAATTCCCATAAAGGTCATGTGTTCTTTAAAAATAATGCCATAGGACTTTTTGTTTCAAGAGATTCAAGGTTTTATCTATGGATATAGGCTATATCTAGGGATTTTAGTCCCTTTATTTTCATGCTATTGTTTTGGATGAGAGAGGTGGTGTACTGATTGACCCTATGGACATAGTAGTTCTGGATACATTATGTTCCTCACATGTTAATGTTGAGGAGGTATGTCCACAAATTGTTAAATGATATCGAATTGGGTAAGCTAATACATGAGGTTAGAGTTTATTTTTTCAAATATCATGTGGTGTTGAGGACTAGTAAGAAAGAGACCCTTCGTGGAATTTTTTTTCCTTGGGTGCATTTTATAAAAGCATAAGAAACTGTCAAAAGAGATCAAGAGAGTGGAAAACCCAATTGATACCCCTATATCCCCACCTTTTTCATAGTTTTTTCTCTTTGGGGAAGGAAATATTTGAAGAGAGGAATAATTTAATGTGTTAATATTTGCTGTGTAATAATTTTGAAATTTTTTGGGAATATTTCTAGAGACAAGCGTTAAGATAGCGTGAGATTCTAAGGCTTAGTGATTCTGGAATTGAAATTTTAATGATATTAAATATATTAATATTATGTAAAAATATTTTTCCTAAATAAGTGGAATAACACCCAAAAAGAGACTTATATTTGAAATTTGGGCTTCCACTAAGCATAGACCATGGGTTTTACACTAGGTGTGACATAATTTGGAGCGTGTTGGGCACTCAGGTTGGGCGTAGTTGTGGGTGGATGTTTAAATAATTTATTTAATTATATATCATTTATTTAATTAAACTCTCAATACATAAGGTTGTCTATAAATATATAGTTATCAAGAGATCTTAAGGTTGTAATCTTAGCCCTGTGCATCTAGAAGACCATTGGAGGATATCATTATTGTTGGATGATATCGGATTGGATCAAATCGAGATCAAATAACATTTCACAATCAAGGTTTGATGATCTCTCCATCCAAAGTGATGTGGATTTTTTCTACATCAATAATCAATCCATCTCATGGTATCAAAACAATTCTCTATTTATACCCATTTTCTTATCACATAATAAACGTGAATCAATGGAATAACGGATTGATTTATGGATCGATTGTTTTTCAGGTATGGGTTTATTTGAGGAATATGGGGATAATTATAATTTGTTTGTTCACTAATGTTTCTACCTCTTCATTCATCTTTTCTATGAAAATAGATCGAGGATGGAAAAAAAACCAAGTTTCATGACTCACATATATCTTGTATAATTTTCTCCACCTGTTCTATGTGAGTTTATCATTGGAATTTTCGTTTGTCCTAAGATTCGACGAATACCCAGTGAACGATCATTGTGCATTCGATCTTTAGTGCAACAAGTTTCTACCATGGGTTTGGGATGGAGATCAGACTATATAGTTGTGATTTATGATGATATCAATATATCCATGGATGGATTGGGGGTTTACGATCGTGGTTTTGGAGTGTGACACTGATGAGGCATGAAGGAGGGTGTTTGAAAAGAACTAGATATAGCTAGATTCTGGCTATCAGTGGTGAGGAGGTTTGGTCCACTATAGATCCACGACATATAGTTTCATTCAGTGTAGAATCAATTACTGTGGAGTCATTGTAAATTATGCATAAGGATTTCTATTGGTTCTTTGAAAAACTAAACTACACAATGTATATTCCAGTGAACACACTTCATGTAGTTCCTTCTATGTGGTGCTAGGGTTTTTTCACTTCAATAAGTATCACATTTCTTATGACACATATCACACACTTTATGAAACTCATCAAACCAACTCGACATGTAAAGGGGTTACACACCTAGGAATCCATGTATAGTAACACACCATGTGTTCTATCTAACAAGCCATGTATTATGTAGTGGATGTCTCAACTTGTACATAGGGTACACGTTTAAGTGTCCATGTGACCCTACACACCATGTACTTGTAATATATATATATATATGAAATCTGAAGTACATGGGAAAAGTGGTGTACTCGTACATGTCCATGCACACGGGCAGGGATCGATGTACAAGAATACAGGCAGACAAGCACACCAAATGAAAATACGACTTCTACACGCCATGCGGCTTAAGGTACATGCCATGTATTTTGGAAAGATTCATTCCATGTGTGCGAGAGACACAGGAAGTTCTAGGCTTAGTGAGACACGTTGGGTACCTATAGGGAAACACCTTGTACCCCTTTGAGGTGTAGGTTCTGGGTGCAGTAGAAGCGCATTGGTGGGAGTGCCCAACTTTAATTTTAGAGTTAACAACGATCAATCTAAGATCTGTCATGATGTAAAACGCAGAATCTTCATAATAGAAAAAAGAACAAAAAACAAAAGAGGGAGTCCCGGAACCATAGAGATAGGATCATCATAAGTTGGTTATAATTAATTGACAAGAATTACCTTGATGGAATTCATTCTTCGTTGATGTCTCCAGTCATGATCCGGTGTGATTCATCATTGTGTCATAGAATATAAGTATAGGATTCCTCTAGCGTTGATCCACACATGCTCCATGTATCTCTAGATGTCTCTGAAGGGATCTTCGGGTGCTAGTGTGGAAGAACCTTTGATTGTGATGTCCACCTTCGATCGCCTTGATCCGGTGGTGGTGGATCTCTCTTGGTATTGAGATCGTTTTTGGAGTAAGGAGTTCTTTCAGCCTTCATAGACCTCTCCAAAATTGTTGTGCACAACGATTGGGAAAACGTGTTGGGGTTGTGAGGATATTTATAATCATGTTTTAGGTTATAGAGTTATGAAAATAAATAAATGCGTTACGCGTTTTATTTATTTCATTAAATCTTATTGAAAACCCCCCATGTTGAATGATTAATTCCTTGACATGCTCCCACGCTGATTATAATAAATATCATTTAATAAAATGATATTATTTCCTCAAAATCCCGACTGGAAAAACTATACACTGTGTAATCATTAATACACAGTGTGTACTTATTTTCCATAAAACTACACGATGTGTATATTAAATATACACGGCGTGTACTTTTATTTTCCATTTTTCTTTATTTCCTCCACCACATTTATTAGTCCTTGAGTGATGGATATTTATTTATTAAATAAATGTAACCACATTACTCGCTAATAAAAATATTTTATTTCATCCACAATATATTCTCTCGAATAACTAGTGTCAAAATAAATGTGATCAGGCATCCTTAAATAATTATTAAACCACAGTCGTGAATAATATTTATTTAACTTTTTAAATTAATATTTAACTGAGATACATGGACACATTTAGTGTGTGAACCTCTAGGCCTCTTTCTCATTGGCATTAGGCAGGCTTGCCTAAAGTCCAAGATTACTGTCTAGCAGTGGGTCAAGGAAACCAAGAGAAAGAAGTTAACGCCGCATTGACATGTCATCTCATATGAACGCTTACCATGTAATATAATCCCTTTGTCATGATATCTCGAATCAAGCGGGTTTCATGCTAGTTCCATCAACCCATGTGCTCGATTAATCTTTCATTGACTTTATGGAATTGAACTCGCCCATATCTTACCATGCCCATGGATTTATTTAGGCTATATCAATTCCATCAAAAGTCCTGAGATATCTACTTCTGTTATCAAACAGAAGGGATAGATCCTTTCTCGCATTATCTATTAATGCAGAATTACTCGTGACGCACCCAACATATCCTACCTCGCTGTGAACAGTGTGCCATCATAGTTTTCGTCAATACATCTAAGTGTGTGAGTTGTAAAACCCACTAATGATAATATTAAGGTCTAAGGACCAATACACATGTCCTCAGATAGGAACATCCAATGACACTATGAAATGTGGATTTCCTACTAGCGGGTCTTGTTCTCATAATATCCTCCTGCATATTACCAAGGGCACACACCATGAGAAGGTGCCTCATAGTTTTATGAGTCCTCACCCCTAATGGCTTGTTTTATTTGCATCCCACTAATAACATCATCCGACCATAGAACATATATTCAAGAAGAGTGTTATGGAACTTCTGGGTTCTCATCATAGTAGGGATCTGCTATGACCCTTTAATGCAACAGTTATCCTTATGACATTATCACATGCATTGTCACGCAGATGAAAAATCAAGATGTGATAAGGATTTTATTAATGAATAAAGTAAAAATTAGTTGTTTATAGGCCACCAACTACAACAGACTCCCACATGGACTGGAGCCAATAGCTAACAACCTTTAACTCTCTAGCTCTCACATGATATTCATGCTTCTGCTGAGATGGGCCTCTCGTCATGGGGTCTACCATGTTCTCTTCAGTGGACACTCTTCTCACTGTAACTTTACCCCTCTGATAGAAATCCCTCAAGAGGTAATACTTTTTGAGTATGTGATTTGTCTATTGATGTGAACTCGGTTCTTTTGCAAGAGCCACCACTGCAGTATTATCACAATACAATGTAATGGGATATTTACTGCTAGGCACCACATCAAACTCCTGGACAAAGTTCCAAATCCAAACGGCTTCTTTGGATGCATCAGAATATGCTATATATTCGGACACCGCTGTAGAATTGGCGATAACTGGCTGCTTTGAACTCTTCCATCTCACAGCTCCTCTATTGAGACAGAAAAAATTTCCAGATTGCAACTTCAGATCATTATAATCTATCTGAAAACCAGCATCTGCATACCCTCTGATGACAAGCTCCTCGTCTCCTCAATACACGAGGAACATATTCTTAGTTCTTCTTAGATACTTAAGGATAGTCTTAATAGCAGTCCAATGCTGTTCTCCTGAATATTCTTGATATATGCCTACCATGCTCAGTGCATAGGCAACATCAAGCCTGGTACATAACATGGCATAAATTATGGATCCTATAGCCGAAACATATGGGATCTTACTCATTCTATCTTTCTCTTGGTGTGTCTGAGGACACATTTTCTTAGAAATATGTAGGCCATGTGACACTGGAACCAATCCCCTCTTGGATTGTTCCATACTAAATCTCTTTAGTATCTGGTCAATGTACATACCCTGACTTAGTCCAAGTAGCCTCTTGGATCTATCACGAATTATCTTGATCCATAGAATGGAGGCTGCTTCTCCCAAGTCCTTCATGGAGAAACACTTGTTCAACCAGTCTTTAACTGACTGTAAGAATGGTACATCGTTTCCAATAAGCAATATGTCATCAATATATACTACTAGGATAAAAATCGCATTCCCATTAAATATCTTATAAACACATGGCTCATATTCATTATTAATGAACCCAAATATTTTTACAGCTTCATCAAATCGAATGTTCCATGACCTGGATGCGTGCTTTAATCTATAAATGGATTTCTGAAACTTGAAAACCCGTTTGGATTCACCTGGTGTCACAAACCCTTATAGTTGTGTCATATAGACATCTTCCTAAAGGTTCCCATTGGGGAATGATGTTTTGAAATCCATTTTCCAAATCTCGTAGTCATGGTAAGCTGTTATAGAAAGTATGATTCTTATGGATTTAAACATGGCAACTAGAGAGAAGGTTTCATCATATTCAATTCATTCACCCTATCTGAATCTTTTAGCCACTAGTCCTGCTTTATAGGTGCTAATTTGACCTTCTATATATAGTTTTCTCTTGAATACCCATTTGCATCCTATAGGTTTTACATCAACTGGCTCATTGACCAAAACCCAGAATTGGTTCTGATACATGGAATCCATCTCAGAATTCATAGATTCTAGATATCTTGCAGCATCTGGGATTTCTACTGCTTCCTTGTAGGAGAAAGGTTCATCATTTTCCAACAATAATGATTCACCATCCTAGGTGACTATAAAACCAAATCTCTCTGGTTCCCTTACCTCTCTTGAGCTCTTACGCAGTACATGTGTTTCTGGAACCTCTTCCACGGGGACTTGTGGAACTTGTTCTTATACCAACTTCTATGTATCTTGAGCATCAACTTCATCGAAGTCAATCATTCTCCCACAATCCTTTTTGAGGATGTGCTCCCTCTCAAGAAAGACGGCTTTTCTGGAGATAGTCACTTTCTTGTCTGAAGGGTTATATAGGTAATATCCTTTTGTTTCCTTGGGATATCCTATAAAGATACACTTTGTGCCCTTGGGTGCTATCTTGTTTCCAGAGAAGGCCTTAACAAACGCCTCACATCCCCATACACATGTGTGTGAAAAAATGGGTTACTTTCCATTCCATAACTCAGATGGAATTCCTTTTTCCTCCTTAGTAGGTACTCGGTTTAATGTGTATGTTGCAGTTTGTAATGCCTATCCCCAAAAGGATAACGGATGATCTGCATGAATCATCATCAACATCACCATGTCCAACATGGGGCAGTTCCTACTTTCACTAACACCATACAACTGTGGTGTATAAGGAAGAGTGAGCTGAGATATAATCCTAGAATCCCGTATAAGATCAATGAACTCTTGGTTCAGATATTCCCCACCTCGATCCGATCAAAGTTTCTTTATCTTCTTACCAAGATGATTCTCTACTTCATTCATGAATTCCTTAAATTTCTATAAGGCCTCTGACTTATACCTCATAAAGTAAACATATCCATATCTACTCAAATAATCAGTAAAAGTAATGAAGTAAGAATATCCACCTATATATTCTCTTGGAAATGGTTCACACACATCCGTGTGTACCAATCCTAGAAGCTCTGTAGCCCTTTCACCCTATCCACCAAAAGGAGGCTTGGTAATTTTTCCTTATAAACAAGTGTGACATCTATCAAGTGGTTTTAGCTCAGTGGAGTCTAAATATCCATCTTGGTAGATCTTTGTAAAGTTCTTCTCATTGACATGACTGAGATGGTGATGCCACAACTGGGTGATGTATGATTCATGTGAGTTTGTTTTGTTATCGATTTCCAACACTTGGTTTTCATAATTTAATGCCTAAAAACCATTATTTAAATGTTCCATACAATAACATATGTTGTTATTATAAAATAGACAACCCTTATTTCTAAACTTGAAAATAAATCCATCCATATCTAAAAAAGATATAGAAATTATGTTCTTGGTAACACTAGTCACATAATAATAGTTACGTAAAACCAAAATCATTCCAGTCAGCAATTAGATGTGGCAATCTCCAATGGCCAACACAGCTAGCCTCGCGCCATTGGCAGCTTGAAGATCCACCTCTCCTCTGGATATCTTTCTAAATATAATTTGTTCTTGCATTTGAATACATATGTGATCCCCAAAAGCTGTATCTAATACTCAATTTGTAGAAATAGAAAGATTAAAATCGATAATGAATGCACCTTTAGTGTCCCCACGCTTCTAGGTGAAGTTCCTCTTCCAGTGGTCTTGCTTTCCATATGAAAAACACACCTCCTCTCATTCCTTACCCTACCTCTGGATCTTCCCCTTCTTGGAAGGATGACACTCGGGGGCTTCAGACTGTTTATAAGTCTTTGTCCCCTTTGCCTTGTACTTCCTTTTCTTATTCACCATGGGGAAGGTGGGTTTGTTACGCCCCATGTCCTTATCTACCTGGCGAATCAAGGTCAGAAGTTCTGATAGACTCCTCTCATTATTTCTCATGTTGTAGTTGACAATAAAGCTTGAGAAGGTCTTGGGTAGTAATGATAGGATGAGATCTGTACACAACTCATCTGGGAATTTAATCCTTAAGATGTCTACGAGTTCGATGTAGCAAATAATCTTGACTACATGAGGCCCAGCTGGTGCACACTCTCCATGGTTAGTTGTAAACAAAGTATTGGAGATCTCATCTCTCTTTTTTCTTGCCTTCTCTTGGTAGAGATCCTTAAGGTGAGACATCATGCTATACGAGTCCATGTTTTCATGTTGCTTCAAGAGCTCATTAGACATGGCCGATAGCATGAAACATTAGACATCTGTGGCATCATCCATATGTTTTATATAAAGAGATATTTCCTCATCAATGGCCTCGTTTCCAGTCACAACTGGAATAGGATCTTCCAGCACATAAAATTTCCTCTCATGGTGAAGGATGACGCGTAAATGCCTCTACCACTCTTGCAAATTGGTGCCGGTGAGAAGGTTTTCCTTCTCATGTATGGTTCACAATGATATGTTTGAAGTCATTTTCTTTTCGTTTCTACACATTAAGGTGAGAAAAGGTTTAGTACTTTATTAAAAAATTGAGACAAATAAATTAATTAATATTTATTAGTCTCCCACTATTTTATCGAAATCCAATAGACCCCACCATTTACATTGGAATATTTTGTTGCCTAAATATTCTAGTGGCAAGGATCCATATTTCCCTTTGTATTACCCAAACTAGGGTTGGTCAAGAAACTTGAAGGGTTTTAGGTAATCATTCCAAATTCCAACTGCATTAACACATAGCCCCTTGATCCGCTGAGTGGACTCCCTAATCCTGAAATCCTTTTATTCTGGATTTCCTTAACCTTTTCCTCTTGGTCACACCAAGTCCTGCTGTGGAAGTCAACCCTTGATGCGAACCAATTCAAGTCAACCCAAAACATTTAATTATAATTCCCCGATATTTGAAAGCACCCCAACTAGGGTTGGTCAATCACTTTGAACAATGGTTCGATTCTAACCAAGATTATGGAAGCCTATACCGACTTAATATTTCTTTGAGGGATTTAATCCTTATACGTAAATTACCATTTTATTATCTTTGATTACATGATTTTTAATATTAAGTGGGATATAATTAAGTTATTAACCTTTTCTAAGATAATATTTATGCATAATCCGATCTTTATTTTTGTTCTATCTTGCATGCTTGTTTAATTCATTAATTGTGTGATCATGAAAACACACCCAAAATAAATAAACCATGAAACTGACAGAAATAGAGTAAATGGTATGACCATGATCTTTTTCTATTGGTTAGTTTATCTACCAGTTGAAAAACTAACCCTAGACCTAGGAGAGAAACACCTTGAACCTTTCAGGTTTGTGTTTACAGCTTTCCACCTGTCCACCTTTATATCTCCTTGGATTGGTTTCGCCTTGGCTCCTGACTTGAGCAGCCACCACTAGCTTGGGAGCTCCATCCATTATATATAAATTTATATCACATGCAGGTGAGGGGTAAAAGGGGTTTTTACATAAAATAATCCTTGAGAACGCATGCCCTACATATTAATGAGGAGAAGGCTCGGAGACCATCAAATTTAATATAAATAAATTTAAGAAACCATTCACATACAAAGGTCTTGTTCTAGCTGATGATCATCCATACATGCAATGATATTTACACATAAATAAAACTATCATTCAATTATTTAATCTTTCTTTTATAAGTTAAATCATACTCAAATCAATTAATTTTCTTTAATTAATCAATCCATTTATATTAAACCTTTTTCTGAATTTCCTTCAGATTCTCATCCATCATAATTTTAAACAAATAAAATCATTTAAAATTATCTTTGTATGTAACTTGTACCTTGGAGGCCACCCGGTGAGTTCATGTTCATTACAAAGATGGTAAATTAAACACATATATATAAAACACCTATCACATGTTGTGCCTCAGCCTTACGCCTACACCATGGTACACGTCTCAAGGGTTTTTATAATATAATAATAAATTTTAATAAATCTGCATAATTTGGGTGAGTACATGGCGTGTAGTTCCGACTACACGGCGTGTACTTTTCTTCACTGTTCATCTGAAGTACATGCCCGAGGACATGGCATGTTAATGTACTTCAGAAATTTTCGGAGTACATGATGTGTTCAGTGGGCACACTCCGTGTAGTTTCTGTGTTACACGGTTTCTAGTCGAGAAAACCATGTACGGGGTTCACAGTCCAACCCTAACCTGAAGGGACTACATGTCGTGTTCATTGGACCACATGGTGTGTAATCCAGAAACCGTGTGCCACCTATTCCTGGTCAAAACACGGTGTCATAAATGAATTAGACAGGATCAACACATGGCTTGATTTGGAGGACCAGTCTGATGCAAGAACCTAGACTATACGGCGTGTACTTTCGAATACACATCGTGTATTATCATGTTGTATGGCCAGGAACATTTTGCTCCTCCATATGAGATCCTCTATTTTATTTTAATCAAAAATTCAAGAAAAGGTTGTTTCTGTATGGTGAACTAGAAACGATAGAGGAGGAACATATCTTGATATTTAGATTTAAAGAATGATTAAATTGAATTGAATCAACTAAATTATTAAATTTATAAATCACCAACGTAAAACTAATTAGTTATAATCAATGATATGACCACTTTGATACCACTTGTAGGTTCTGGGCACAGTGGAAGCCTGTTGGTGGGAGTTCCCAACTTTAATTTTAGCGTTAACAACGATCGATCCGAGATCTATCATGATGTAAAACGCCGAATATTCATAATATAACGAAGAATGAAAAACAAAATAGGGATTCCTAGAACCATAGAGATAGGATCATCATATGTTGGTTATAATTAATTTAATTAATTGAAAAAAATTACCTTGATGGAATTCTTTCTTTGTTGATGTCTTTGGTCACTATCTGGTGTGATCCATCGTTTCATCGTAGAATACAAGTGTAGGATTCCTCTAGCGGTGATCCACGCATTCTCCACGTATCTCTGGACGTCTATGAAAGGATCTCCGAGTTCTAGCGCGGAAGAACCCTCACTTGCGATGTCCACCTTCGATCGCCTTGATCTAGTGGTGGTGGATCTCTCTCGGTCTTGAGAGAGTTTTTGGAGGAAGGAGTTCTTCCATCCTTTAGAGAGATCTCCAGAATTGTTGTAGCCAATGCTTGGAAAAAAAATTTGGGGTTGTGAGGATATTTATAATCAGGTTTGATGTTATAAAGTTATGATAATAAATAAGCATGTTACGTTTTTTATTTATTTCATTAACTCCTATTGAAAACCCCCCATAACGAATGATTAATTCCTTGACACGTGCCCACACTGATTATAATAAATATCATTTAATAAAATGATATTATTTTTTCAAAATCCCGACTAGAGAAACGACACATCATGTAATCATTAATACAAGTTGTGTACTTGTTTTCCATAAAACTACACTGCGTGTATATTCAATATACACGACGTGTACTTTTATTTTCCATTTTTATTTATTTCCTCCACCACATTTATTAGTCCTTGAGTAATGGATATTTATTTCTTAAATAAATGTAACTACATTACTCACTAATATATATTTTTCATTTCATCCCCAATATATTCTCTCAAATAACTAGTTTCGAAATAAATGCGATCAAACATCTTTAAATAATTATTAAACCACAGTGGGGAATAATCTTTATTTAACTTGTTAAATTAATATTTAACTGAGATACATGGAAACACTTATTGTGTGACCCTCTAGGCCTCTTTCTCATTGGCATTAGGCGGGCTTGCCTAAAGTCCAAGATTACTGTCAAGAAACGGGTCAAGGCACCCAAGAGAAATAAGTCGACACCGCATTGACGTGTCACCTCATACAAATGCTTACCGTGTAATATAATCCCTTTTTCACGATATCTCAAATCAAGAGAGTTTCATGTTAGTGACATCAACCCATGTGCTCCATTATTCTTTATTTGACTTTCTGGAATTGAACTCGCCCATACATTACCATGGCCATCGATATATTTAGGCTATATCAATTCCATCAAAGGGCCTGAGATATATACTTCCATTATGGAACAGAAGGTAAAAATCATTTCTCACATTATCTATTAATGCAGTGTTACTCGTGACGCACCCAACGTATCCTACCTCACTGCGAACAGTGTTTCATCACAGTTTTTGTCAATACATCTAAGTTTTCGAGTTATAATACCCATTAATAATAATATTAAAGTCTAAGGAACAATACACACATCCGAAGAGAGGAACATCCAATGACACTATGAAATATGGATTTCCTATTGGCGGGTCTCGTTCTCATAATATCCTCATGGATATTACCAAGGGAACACACCATGAGAAGGTGCCTCTAAGTTTTATGAGTCCTCACCCCTAATGGCCTATATTATTTGTGTCCCCCAAATAACATCATTCGGTCATAGAACAAATATTCAAGAATAGTGTCATGGAACTTCCAAGTTCTCATCATAGAAAGGATCCGCTATGACCCTTTAATGCAATAGATATCCTTTGGACATTCTCACATGCATTGTCATGCCAAAGAATAATCAAGATGTGATAAGGATTTTATTAATGAATAAATTACAAAGTAGTTGGTTCTAGGCCACCAACTCAAACATGAGGATGGGATGAATTCCTCCTTCTCCATAGTTCATCTTCGTGGTGAGATACTATGAGATTTCTTGGACTAGTAGTAGTTTGGTGTGTTATCTAACTCAATTCCTTTGAGGGTAAGGTGAAGTATTCCTTTCCTTATATAGAGGGTAACCCTTCTTTAGATTTAGGTTGATCTATATAGTATGGGTGAGTTCCCTTATTTTGGAGTGATTTGTCTCAGTCTACTTAGACTATACCACTCTGAAACATGTAGTATGTATCCCTATGTGAGTCCCAAAGTAATCCTCATTTTCTTCATGTTTCCCTTGGTAGGGTTCATTGGAATTGGAATGACCATCACTACACGAGCATCAATCTCCTATATAGTAGGATGTTTTCGGTAGGTTTTGGTTTTCCTTGGTGATCTCATAGCATTGAACCCCTATCTTCATATAAATAATTGATCATTTTGAAGATTTGTATCTGGATCTAGTGTGTTTCTTAGATAAACCCTCTTAATATCCTTCATGCTTCTTCTTGGTTATACATAAAGAGAATGAATTGTGGAATGAGTGTCATCAGTGGAAGTATAGATTAGAGAGTGGTTCCTCCCTGATGAGCATGACCTCTAGGATGAGCTTTGACATTGGTGGTATATACCATGGAGTGTGTTATCCAATACAAGTTTTTTTATAGAACCTTCAAGTAGAAATACATGGTTGGCATTGTGGCTGCAACCTTACCTTGAAATTGTGTGTCTAATATGAGTATATCTAGATGTTTATTGTATGTATAACACTATGATTCACATATACTATGATAAGATTACTGCTATTGATGCTTGTGTTTTCTTATTCAGTGGTGTCCTACTGGGTATTATTATACTCACCCCTGCAAATAATCTTCCCACACATGTCATGTCTTATTTAAATGGTAGATTTCTCACGGAGTCCTTGGAGGACTAAGATCAGGTGGAGCCCAGTCTGGGATAGACAGATTGAGGTGTATATTGGTGTTGCACTTGATAGTACTCCACTCCTTCTGAGAAAAAAAGCCTTTTTTTAGTTTTTGGTGGTCGTATATTGGGACCCATTTTATGATTTCAAGTACTTTATGCTACACTCTGATAGTGGGATTATAGATGTATGAATTAATTTTTATTAGTTGTTTTACATTTCATCATTTTACAGGCTTGGATATATGTGTGTGTGTGCTTTAGGTAAATGTCTCCCATTCATGTGATATGCCTTATTAGTGTTAGTCTCTATCTCCTATCCTTTTGGAGGTGATCTTATGGTATTTTAGGATCCAAATATAGCAGGTTAGGTCATGAATGTTATGTAAAAATAAATGGATAAGGATTGAGAAGATAGTTATCTTTACATTATATAAGAATAGTGTAGATAAAATATGAATCAAACATTGACATAGAAGTCTTAAATTCTACAGCTACACTTTGTAATTTACAAGGGAGTTTGGGTGGAGTCAGTTAACACAATGACTTACCTTTCCCATATGAGTCTAGTATCAATAGTAGGGAAGGAACTTCTAACGGAGTTATAGTTTGGTTAACAGACAATATTTATCCCTAAAATATTTATTAGAAGACCAGTATATATTAATATTGATGCTAAATATTTAGATGAACTAAATTAAAAAATACAAGTTACACTTTCTTGATGGGTTTGGAGATGAAAATTTTGGATTTCATCTATGAAGTGATAATAGGAAACAAATCGTCTGGTACTAAGATATTCTATTCAATTATAAGGTTATGTGTAAGGAATAGAAATTAGTGAAAAGGGGATATTAGATAATTAAATAAACTATCTAAATCTAGGATTATCTGAGTAAACTTATGGGTAGATTACAACTTTTGGAACATTCAGATGAAATAAATGGAATTCTGGGAGTCGAACTAGTGGAAGATTTAGCAGAAAGTTCAAGGAATGTGAAATATTGGGTGAGAGTACCAAAATATAATGCTCTAGAAGATGGAGTAAAACTGGGCAGTATAGAGAATCTTATTCAGTTGAGTAAATCAAAAATATTTAGAAGACTATTTTACATTTCTGGAGTTAACATGAATTTCATAATTTTAATGGATGAAGGAGAAACTAATTGCCTAAAAGAAATGTTTATACTCAGTGACTAAAAACAATGAAAATAATTCCTGTATGAAGATGTAGAGACCCTATTTTTTCCATTTAAAACTTTAAAATATAATGAGGAATATCTTTGGAGCTAGAATTTGAGATGGCATTCGATTCTGAGGACTTGTGCTCCCTGGATTAATTTTATAAAATTATTAAATATATTTTATATCATGCATGCACATTTTTTCAGGAATAATGATATATATCCTAAATAGAGTCTCAAAATGGAAATATGATACCATGGTTGAATCCAGACCATGAGTTTTATCCTAGGTGTGACCTCAAGTTGGTCAGTGTGGGACGTTCAGAAAAAGCGGTCATTGGTGGGTACATTCAACATATTCATTCATTCATTCCTTCCAGCATTCATTCATTCATTCATTCATTATATGACATAAACTAATTTCCTTTTTAAATATGATATTATAGAGAATCTCTAAGGTCATCCACATAACCATGGGATTGTTAAGAGGGGGAATCAACCATTCTTCATTTGTGGATTGAGATTGGACGACAATGAGCTTCCGGATCCAGGTGAATTGAGGAGCAACAAACAAAACGGATCTTCCCCATAATTGGTAGTTGCATTCTTCAGCAATGAACAATCCAACATAGAGGTTGGAATCATCATTTTTTGATCCCACCCTTATGACTAAAATATTGAGCATGATCAAATATATTTCTCTGATACCCATTTGATTTATTCCTTTCCATGATCCCTTGTATGAGATTTTAATTATTTATTTAATTTAACATAATTATTATATGTTTATTACTTTTTCCATCGCCAATATAAACTAATTGAACAAGAACACTTGGACAATGATTATTTCACCTCTTTTTATGTGTTTTTACACTATTATTCTTCTCGGTCTTTACTGTTTTCCTATAGGGCCACGGTTCGACATTGCTGGGTGGGATCAAGTTCGATCAAACCCCAAATTCAGGAAATATTCACGTGAGATGAATGGATAATAGATTATAGGATGGATTAGGATGGTTTGTGGGATTTGGGAGATTACACCATGGATGGGTAATCTAGTGATTCAATGAGAGCCTTCATGAGTGAAGGTATCATGAAGCTGTTTTGGGCGGGAGGACCAGATTATTTTTTCCAGCCAACAGATGAACGAAAATGATGGTCAGAGGTGATTACCAACATTTTTTGGTGGTTAGACTAGGGATTCAATATTAGTAGTAGGGGATATAGGATTTGGGATCTATAAATTAAGTATGGAATTATTTGAAAAATTTGACTGCATGCCGTGTAGACTAGACAAAAAAACATCTCATGTAGTGACTCAGCTATAACATGTAGGGTTTATGAGTGAAATAATATCACATGTCGAGCGGGAACCTCATACCATGTGTGACTCAGTGCTGGTGAACTGGCTTGTACTCTGCGAGTACACAGACATAGACATGGATAGAAACAAGCCATCTACTCAAACTTGGCCTATGTACATGATCACATCCAAGAGAACATGGATCATCCCTGGGTTTTCGAGACACGTCCTATAGAACCCTTACAATCCAGGTTGTACTGCATGGCCAGTACGTCATGTGCTAGAGTGTACACAAGTTGGAAGAGGAGTGAGGCCGCAACCCATGTAGACTCCTTACACAAAGTGTGCCTACATTTTTAGGAAACTTTTACCTCTCATGTCTTATTTTTTTGGACTCAAATTTTGGAATATGGGCATCCAATCCTGAGTTTATTTCCATGTAAAACATGATGGTGTCCTCTGTAATGGGTTTTTAGATACAATGTGAGATTTTCTGAGTGTGGCACTTCTTTAGGTGGCATTGGATGATGGAAATGATTATACAGGATCATCAAAGTGGAACCCTCCTACCTGTATATGGAATGGGTCCTCTATCTATCCATAGTGTGGAAACCTCCTACTGTATTAGGGAATGGGAACACTATACAATAAGTGGAAACCTCCTATCAAGATAGGGAATAGGTACTCTATCCACATAGTGGAACCCTCATACAGTATTAGGTCATGGGTCCTCTATCCATAGAGTGGAACCCTCCTACTAAGATAGGGCATATGTCCTCTATCCACATAGTGAAACCCTCCTATTTTATTAGGGAACAAGCCCTATATTCGTAGAGTGGAACCCTTCTGGTAGGATAGGGAACAATTACTCTATCCATAGACTGAAACCCTCCTACTGTATTAGGGAATATTTCCTCTATACCCAGAGTGGATCCCTCATACCAGTTCAAGTCACAGGTCCTCTATTTATAAACTAGATTTCTCCTACCGGTACAGAGTGTGAGTCCTCTATCTGTAGGGTGAAAAACCCCATCTATATCTGGGAATGGGTCCCCTAACACCATAGTGGAACCCTTCTATTGGGATAGAGAATGGGTCCTCTATCTTTTGAGTGGAACCCTAATATTGTACCAGGGTATGGGTCATATACCTAGAGATTGTGTCCCATCCACTATGTGGAATAGAGGTGAGGTGTATCTCTAAATGGATATCTCTTTGGATAGACACGTGAGATGTTTGGTATCATAGATGAACCTCTTAGAACTGATGGTGGAATCTTTCCCTAGGTTGATCTATGAGATGGAGATCTCATTTCTCTCTTGTTTGGATTTCTTATGTGATCATATACCTCTATTTATTGGTTTTTTGTTTGCCTCTTGTTATGGGTTAAGATATCTACTATTATCCTGTATCTTATTTCTCCCCCTTTAGCATTAAAGTCATCATACTGGGTATGTATATACTCACCCTTTCATGGTATTTCCCCACAGTTGTCATGTATTATGCAGATGATGGATCGGTTAGCATTGATTACAGAGGAGCATAGTGATACCCAGGTTCATTTAACCAAATACAGTGGTGGGAGATTGGATATTTAGATATAGGATCTCTCAAATTTTACTTTACTATTAATTTTAGTATGGGACATCTTTCCAGTCTTTTAGAGACTCTTTTATTCCTTATAATAATTTGAAATATAATGAGGAATATTTTTGGAGATATCCACTAAGACAACGTGTGATTATGAGGCCTGGTATGCCCATAATTAATTTTATAGAATTATTAAATATATTTTATATCATACGTGAATAGTTTTTTAGTAATAATGGGATATCTCCTAAACTGAGTCATGACATAACAAACTAACACCACAATTAAATATGAAGTGTGAGATTTACCCTAGGTGCAACCTAAAGTTTTTCGGTGTGGGAACTTCAGATAAAGAGGTTGTTAGAGGGTATGTTTAGTGGATTAATTAATTAAAAATTTTAATTCATTCATTAAATGGCATGAACTAGTTTCCTTTACAAATAAATTGTTAGGGTGAATTACTAGGTTTATCTGCATTTCCCTAGGACTGTTGAGAGGAGGAATCCACCATTCTTCGTTGGTGTTTTGAGACTAGACGACGACAAGCATCTGTATCTAATTGAATCGAGGTGTATCAAATGCAACGAATCTTCCCAATAATTGGAAGCTATGTTCTTCACTAAAAAATTAAAAAATCTCAAGGTAAGACTCTTAATTTTTGTATTCCACCATTATGATTAAATTATTGAGCATGATCAAATTTATTCCATTGATCTATGTTTGATATAATCCTTTTCATGAGCCTGTGTGTCAAATTTCAATTTTTTATTTGATTTATCCCCATTTTGACATGTTTCTCACCTCGATCATAAAAATCTATATTCATTGGTCCAGAAATATTTTCCAAAAATAGTTTCACTTTTTTTATGTGATTTCCCCTATCATTCTTCGTGATATGTTTCATTGGCCTATGGGGCCACAGTTCAACATTACTGGGCGGGATTGAGCATGATTAAACCCCCAAATTCATGGAAGATTCACATGAAATTAATGGACCAATTATTAGAGGATAAATCATAATGGTTTGTGGGATAATAGTGATTCTACCATGGATCAATAATCCGTTGAGGAAATGGGAGGCACTATAAGCGATGGCGGCATGAGACGACTTCATGCGGGGGGATCATATTCCATTTTTCATCCAATGGATGGCCAGAAATGATGATTGGGTGTCATTGCAACCATTTTTTGGTGGTCAAGTAGAGGATTTAATGGTAGAATTCATGGATCTAGGATCCACAAAGCAGAATTAGAATTTTTCGAAAAACCTACCAACAGACCATGTAGTCTGAAGAACAAAAGTCTTTTAGTGACCTAGCTATGGTATCTAGGGTTTATAGGAAAGATAAATATCACACACCATATGGAAATGCCACATCCCATGTGACTCAGTTCTGTAAAATCTGAATGTACTCTAGGATTACACTTACATGGACACATCCAGACCCATGTCAGGTACTGAAAAATGGCCAGTGTACATGGGCATGACCAGGATAACACAGAATATCCTTGGGTGAACTAGACGTGTCGTATAGTACCCTTACAAACTGTATAGTACAACATTACCAACAATATGTATACTGGTGAGGCCACTACTAGGAAAAGGAGTAGGGCCACATGCTGTGTGGAACCCTTAAATGTTTTGTAGAACATTTTTTAGGAAAAAAATTCCTCACGAATCTCCCATTTTTTGGACTCGTATTTTGGACCATGAAAAGACTATTCTGAGTATTTTACACACTGAACGTGATGGTGGCCTTTTTAGGGGATTATTGAGATACAATTCAAGATATTCCAAGCATGAAGCTTATTTAGGAAATGCTCGATGGTGAAATTGATCATACAAAATCATCATATTATACCCTCCTACTATGAGATCGAACATGACCTCTATATATCCATAGAGTGGGACCCTAATATTTTATGAAGGAATGAACCCTCTATCCACTGAGTGGATCCATCCTACTGGGACAAGTCCTAGTTCCTATATCTATAGAGTAGAACCCTCCAGCTATATTAGGACATGGTTCCTCTATCCACAGAGTGGAATTATCCTGCTGGGACAGGGCTTAGGTACTTTATCCACAGAGTGGAACCCTCCTATTATATCAGGGTAGGGGTCCTTTATCCATAGTTTGGAACCCTCTTATTGGGACAATACATAGGTCCTCTATCCACATATTGGAACCCTCCTGCTATATCAGGTCATGGGTCCTATATCCACATGTGGAACCCACCTACTAGGATAGGGAACGTGTCCTATATCCACATAGTGGAACCCTCCTGTTATATCAAGGCATGGCTCTACTAAGAATATAGTGGAATCCTCTTATAGGAACCGGGCATGGGTCTTCAATAAATTGAGTGGAACCCTCCTTTTATACCAGGGTATGGATCCTCTAATTAAAGATTGTTTCTTAATAACTTTGGGGAATTATGACGAGGTGTGGCTTCACATGGATACTTCTTTGAACATACACATGAGATGTAGGGAATCATTTATGTACCTCTTAGAACTGATGGAAGACTCTTTTCATGGGATAGGCTTTGAAATGGAGATCCTCATTCTCTCTGATCTGGGTTTCTTATATAATCATATATCCATGTTGATTGGTTTTCATTCCCCTATTGTTATTGGTTGAGTTTTATGATTCTATAATATATCTTATTTCTCACCCTATATATTTTTTGGTGTTTTAATGTGTATTTATATAGTCACCCCTACATGAGATTTACCCGCATGTGTCATGCCTTATGAAGATGAAAGACATGTTGATGACAACTAAATAGGAGCATAGGGATAATCTGGTGTATTTGACTTTGTACAGTGGTCAGATCTTGGAGATTTGGGGATAGGATATCTCTGTATTTACATTCTAGTTAACTATAAGTTTACACATTTTTCTGTTTCTGTGTGTATTTCTCACATTTTATTTTCAGATTATGCTATCGTGCCCTTGTATTCCTACAGTTTGTTACATGCATGGTTGTTACTCTAGATGTTACAATATTTTATATTTATTCCTATGAACTTATTCATGGAGATGTTTGGGTCCATACATATAGGTACATTAGGAAAATTCCTCAAATATTATTTATTCCATTCAGTTCTTGTTGATAGCCCCAGGCCTATAGAGGTGGGCTTGGGGTTGTTGTGGTCAGGCTCTCTACCAGCCTGGTAGGCCCCAGTGGGTCGGGTTGTGAAAGATGGGAATTATAGGTGGTTAAACATGGGGATTATTTTTATAGGTATGACCCCTTGTGATTTTTAGTTGGGAAATTAGGTAAAAAGAAGTCAATGTTTCTTGAGTGGGGCTTTCAGTCTATCGAACCCAGTGTATGTGCGGTTTCTGATGTATCCATTCACCATGATTCAGACTACCTATATATCGAATCGACATACCGAGACATTGGTTTCAGGTAAAATTGGTACATGTATCATATTGGATTGGGTCTTTCAACTTTACTTCTTGAGTTAGATCACCAAATATATATGACCATATAACTACGGTAAGTCTTGATTAAATTTTCAAGATGCCTCCGCGAAGATATCCATCTAGGTTACCGATTTAGGATCATGAAAATGATCTGATGAGTGATGAGGCCTCGACTCAGGGGACATCACATGAGATATTTCCTCCAGGAGTGTAGGTAGAAGTACCCCTGCCTGTCAAGTAGTAGATTATATCAGCTGACCAAGATAAGGATTCACACCATCTTAGTGTACTCTCTGAGTTCTAGTGTCTAAGGTTGTTGATGTTTCATGGTGATCCATATCCTTAGGTAGTGGAGTATTGGATAAAGTGTTTGCACTACCATCTAGTCTTTTCCATATAGCATCTAGGTGCGGGTGGAGCTTAGTTAGGAAAATGCATGATGAGTCGACACTCTAATAGTCCAACTTCCAAAAGCTATTTTGTGAGGAGTATTAACCCTCATGATGGAACTCCATTCAGATTCAGTATCTTCTAGGGGTATATAAGGATTGGACGATAGTTTTTTAGTATTCCATAAAGTTCTCTAGCCTCATGCGGTACTCTCTACGCATGATTTGGGATGGCTACTTCCAGATGTGGAAGTTTGAGTAGGGTGTCTTTAGAGATATCCATGCCAGTGTGGAACCTCTATGAATTCTCACAATAAATAGAGTTTTAGACTATAAATTATTGACTGAGATATTTCTCTCTGAGGGACACCCTGAAGATTGAGCTGGTAGTGGGCATCATAGGGATGATTTTTCTACAGCAGCTAGCAGGTGTCAGTCCGCAAGATCTTGATGAAAGAGATCTTATCGTGAACATACATATACATGTGGTTGGGTATCATAGGTAAAACTTATATAACTATGGGTGTTTGTATAAGGACTATGTTATACATATGATAGGTGAGGACATATGGAATTCTATTTACTGACCTAGCGTGCAAAGGAGGGCAGGCAGATAGTGGATGGACCGCTAAGGCTGAGGAAGCATCATGATCATTGATCTCCCACAAAAGGGTAGGGAGGCCCCATGGGAGGTTTATCTTGTATATTATTAGTTGTGGATCCCATATGAGGAAATTCTAGTGGAGGAAACAATTATGGGCTCCTCCCACTACGACCACCATGTGGTCCCCATGAGGCTCAAGGAGCTGGTGGTCAGAGTCGCGGGAAGTTGTAGGTGATGGAGGCTTATGACTAGAGGGCTCAATAGATGATTAGAGGTACAATATGTGTTTATTATACTACTTATTACATACTATTATACATGGTAATGAGTCATTCCTTCATATCCTTAATCCTGGTGCAAGATATGGAGCTCCCAGAAGAGGTTTTGGCCCATTAACTTTTTCATGAGGTTCCTACAGATAATGCTTCTTCAAAATCATTTATCTTTTGATAGTGCGAGCTATATATTGGTGGAGAGATCTTATCATAAAACCTATAGGTATTAAAAATTAACCCATATGGCATCATCCTGCATATGGATTTCTTTTCCATGGTTCAATCACAGGCTTATTATCACCGTAGAGGAGTCAGATTCCTTCAGACAGATTGGATGTGATTCTCTTTTTTAGGGAAAAGGTATCTTATGGTGGAGTGAGTATGTTTTGTGATCAGGAAGATACAACCCATCACCCATTATTTGGATATTTTCTCTCATGGTGTAGTATTCTCTTTAAGCATTTATATTCCTTCAGTCATTGTTGATTTTATAGAAGCCTTTCTCATGGATGTTCTAAGACTACCCCTGATGGGTTAAATTGAGTTTTGCATCAAATTTCACCCTAGTACCACTATGATATCTTATGTGTCATATAATATGGACCCTACTGAGATTCAAGATATATGTTTGTAGTTATAGGACCTTTAAGATAAGGTTTTTATCAGACCTAGTGTGTCCCCCTAGGAAGCTTCAGTATTGTTCATGAAAAAGGTGGATAAGAGCTTTCAAATTTGTGTTAATTATCATTGGATGAACTAGTCTATGATAAAAAAAATAAACCATTTTAGAGGATTGATGAAATCTTTGATAAGTTGAAAGGAATGATATGGTTCTCAAAGATCAATCCCTGGTCTGATAATCACCTATTGAGATTTCACAATAATGATATTCTAAAACTCACATTCTGATGCTACTATAGACACTATGAGTTTCTAATCATGACTTTCAGTGCGATGAATTCCCCTACAATGTTTATGGCTTTGATAAACTATATTTTCCATCCATACTTAGACTTATTTTTTGTTATCTTCAATGATGATATACTCACATACACTACATTGGAGGAGGAGCATGTAGAGACCTTGAGGATGGTCTTAGACATACTTTGGGGGGAACCAGCCTTATTCAAAGTTCTAAAAGTGTTAGTTCTATATCCATGAGTTTCTCTTTTTGGGTAATTTCATTTATAAGCTTAGATTAGCTATAGACTAGGTGAAGATCGATGTAGTTCTTTCATGGGAGCCACCCAAGAATGTTTCAGAGCTGTGGAGTTTTCTTAGAATGGTATGGTACTATTGGAGTTTTATGGAATAATTATCTAGGATTTAATCCCCATTGACTTCCATAATGTAGAAAGGGAATCCATTTACCTAGAATAAGTAGATCTATAGATCATTTGAGGAGTTGAGGCTGAGGCTGATGAGTGATCCTATTTTGAGACAACCGGAGGAGGAAAAGGAGTGTGTGGTATATTATGATACCTCTAGATATGGTCTTGAATATGTATTTATTTTAAAGTTAGTGATCGCATATGAGTCAAGGTAGTTAATTACAATGAGAATTACTATGCAACTCATGAAATAGAGTTGACATAATTAGAATTTTCTCTAAGGATGCGAAGGAAATATCTTCTAAGAGAGATCTTTTTGGTTTAATCATGGAAACAAAGTCTCAGATATGTCTTCACATAGAGATACCTAAACCTGAGATAGAACCAATAGTTGTATTTTCTATTAGACTGTGAATTTTAGAGAGTCTATACTCCTGGGAAGGGAAATTTGGTGGTAGATTCCCTTAGTAAGAAGTCACATTCTATCCTTGTAGATGAGGCATCTGAGCATTTAGCTTTGTTACAGCTGACCCTGGTATAGGGAGAGGGTGCATCTTTTCTTCATTGGATGGTGTTAGAACATCCTATTCACTAGTGTTTGAGGGAATATCAATTGGGATACATTAGTTGTGAGGTTCTACATGACCATATATCCTTAAGAGATTCACCATATGGATTTTATGAAGGAGGTAATCAGGTTATCCTTTTCTAGGGATGGACGGTGGTCTTAGTCTTGATGCAAGAGGATGTGATGAGGGTGTTTCACACATATCATTTGATTATACATCCTAGTGTAAGGAAGATGTATAGAGTCCTTAAGTAGTAGTTTTCATGAGCTGGAATGATGCAAAGCATGGCCAAGTTCATCTCTTAGTGCCTCACATGTCAATAGGTGAAGGCTGAGCACCAGGTTTTTGAAGGTTTTTTGTAGCCTATTGAGATTCCAGAGTGGAAATAGGATGTTATATCCATGGACATTGTGACAAGGCTTTCATGGACAGTGAGAATCCATGATGTCATCTGGGTGATATTTGACCAAATTACCAAGTTGTCACACTTCCTGTATATTAAGGAGTAGAGTTTTATGGAGAGTTTGGGGAAGATTTAGATGTGGGAGATCGCTTCCATCATGGGGTTCCCTCGATGATCTTCTCAAACCATGATGTGTGGTTTATGTCATGGTTGTACAGAAGTCTCCTGGAGGAATTCAGGACCCAAATAAGGATGAGTACAACCATTCACCCATAGAAATATGGATTGACTGAGTGCACTATTTATTTTTTTGAGTATATTCTGAGGGATTTTGTGTTAAACTTAATCTAGATATTGGAGGATCATTTACCCTTAGTGAAGTATGCTTATAATAACAACTATCACTCTAATATCCTCATCGAACATTTTGAGGCCCCGTATGGGATACCCTACATGTCACCATTAGGTTGTACTCAGATATATGATACATCTCTTTTTGGGTTATAGATGGTTCACATGATGGTGGAGAAGGTACAGGTGTTTCATGAGTTAATGAGAATATCTCAGAGCATGCAGGGGAGCTCCTTGAAGTGGGAGAGCTGGATGCGGGCTCAGTATCCCCATATTTTTGTTTAGTTTTTTTCTTTTTTAGGATGACAATATTTAATAATGGGATAATTTAAAGAACCCATTTTTTCTTGTAAGACTTTGAAATATATCGGGGAATATTTCTGGAGCTATGTGCTAAGACAACATGAGATTGTGAGGCCCGATGTGCCTAAAATTAATTTAATAAAAATATTAAATATAATTATATAACACATGAACTATTTTTCCTGAATAATAGGATATATCATAAAAAGAGTTTCAAAAAGCATTAAGACCACAGTGGAATCTGGATTATTATATTTAACCTAGGAACAACCTAAAGTTGATCATTGCAAGACGTTAAGATAAATCAACTGTTAGCAGGTATGTTCAGTGGATTAATTAATTAATTAATTTAATTAACTCATTAAATGACCTAAACCGGTTTCCTTTATAAATATATTTCTATGGATAATTTTTAGGGTTAACTACATAACCCTAGGACCATTGTGATTAGGAATGCGCCATTCTTTAGTAGCAAATTGATATCGGATAAAGATGAGCTTCCGGGTCCAGGAGAATCAACATGAAACGAATGTAAGAGATCTTCCCCATAATTTATAGCTGAGTTCTTCACCAATAATTGGTCAAATCATGAGATAAGAATCATTATTTTTGTATTCCAACCTTATGAATAAAATATTTATCATGATCAAATCTATTTATTGAATTTTTGTTTTATTTAATCCTTTCCATGAGCCTATGTATCATATTTCAATTATTAATTGAATTTATCAATGTTTCACCATGTTTCTCACCCCAGTCATCCCAAATCTATATATTTTGTCCAATAATTATTTTCTAATGACTTTTACACTTTAATTTATTTTCTTTTCCCCCATAGTTCTTTATAATCATCATATTTGGCCTATAGGGCCACAGTTCGACATTATTGGGTGGCATCAAACATAATCAAATACCCAAATTCATGAATGATTCATGTTTAATGAATGAATAAATGATTAGAGGATGGATCGAGATGATTTTTTGATAAAGATTATTCCCCCATGGATTGTGAATCTAGTGAGGAAACGAGAGGTGACATGAGTGAGGGAGGTACGTGGTGGATTTATACTGGAGGACCAGATTCCATTTTCTGGCCAATAGATGGATAGAAATGATGGTCAGAGGTAATTACCATCATTTTTTGTGGAAAAATGATATATTTGATGGAAATAGTAGCAGATTTTCGATCCACATAGCGTATTTGGAATTTTTTGGAAAAAAAACTCAACTACACACCATGTAATCCAAAGAACACACATCAGGTAGTGACCCCACTACAAAGACTAGGGTTTACAAGAGATATAAATATTACACACTATTTGGAAACTCCACATGTTTTGTGACTCGGTGTTGGTGTCTTGGTGTTTACTCTAGGAGTATAAAGACACAGACATAGCTAAACACTTGTTGTGTACTAACACATGGAAAGTGTACACAGGAATGTCCATGAGAACAAGATTGGCCTCAGGTGGAAAAGAAATGCTATGTAGTACCATTACATGTTGTGTAGTACTCTATGTCCTACAAGTCATGTGATGGGTAAAACATAATTATGATGAGGAGTGGGGCCACACGCCATGTGAACCCCTTACATTCTGTGTACCTCTTTATGTGGAAACATCAACCTATCTATATCCTTTGTTTGGGCTCAAATGTTTTCCGAAGTGTAGCCTATCCTAATTGTATATAAATATATAACATTATAGTGGCCTTTGTGGTGGCTTATAATATATGATGAGATATTTTATAAGTGTGATGCTTCTTTAGGTGCCGCTCGATGATATCATTGATCAGACAATATCATCAGATTGGAACCCTCCTATTAGGATTGGGTGTGGGTCCTCTGTCTATCCACAAGGTGGAAACCCCCTATTGTATCATGGAACAAATCCTTATTCAACATAGTGGAATCCTTCTACTGAGATAGCTAATGGGTCCTAGATCTATAGAGTGGAACCCTCTTACTATATCTGGGAACATGTCCTCTATCCACAGAGTGGAACCCTCCTTCCAGGATAGGGAATGGGTCCTCTATCCACATAGTGGAACCCTCCTACACTATCAGGGAATGAATCCTATATCTATAGAGTGTAGCTTTCCTATTGATATAGGGTGTGATTCCTCTATCCATAGATTGGAACCCACCTATTAAGATAGGTCATGGATCCTCAATACACAGAGTGCAACCCTCTTGCTATATTAAGTCACAGGTCCTCTAACCATTGATTGGAAACCTTCTACTGGGATAGGTAATGGGTATTATATCTATAGATTGGAACCCTCCTATTTTAATAGGTTATATATGATAGCCCTGCTTTTATTAAAAATTTAAACATGATTTATTACATAAAACTTCACTTGATACATCAAATAAGATTGAGAGGTTTAGTGTCTTTGGGGCTTAGGATCATTACATAAAAACATAAAACATGAAATACAACATCTTTATTGAAAACATCCTTTACATGACCACTACATTCCCCCGTACTTAGCATTGCATGGGATAACCTGAGGACATGCATAAGAAAAGGGTGAGAAATAAATCCCAGTAAGGAAGTACACAGGGAATAACATGAGGAGTACAATACATGTTAGAAAATATGCATATAAATAGAGAATAAGAGAAACATGAACATAAAGTCATGATAAATCATGATAATCATAACATGGAAATGTGGCAACAACACTTAACAATGAATTATCATGAGACAAGGCTCATTGCACATGGAGCATGATTAAATACTCATTGCACATAAAGCATGAGTAAACCCTCATTTCAATTGAATTAGCATGAGTCAACACTCATTGCACATGATGTATCATGCTACTATACTTTACCCAAAGCATTGGAGTGCTATAAGGGTGCTCCCTTCTTAAACATTTCATTTCATGCATAAGTGTGCCACATGGATCATAAAACATGGATTCATAAAATATAATCATTTATTCCATGATAAAGGAATGTGGAATTCATACATAAAACTTTATAATCAATAAGTAAATGTTCATAAAGGTGAATACCCTTGATAGAGAAATGGGCATTGTATTCACTACACAATGGCATTGGCTTAGAAAATCGGTGCGATTTCGGCAGCGTAACGGCGTGACTTAAGAATTCATAAAAATGGTTGATGAGAGAGAAAGGGGTTCCTCATAATATTTACATGTAATGGACATTAATGAGGTCATATGGATACATGTCCCAACAATTTTAATGGAATTTAGATTCATGATACAAAAGTATTACTTGAAAGTAAATGAGGAGAGAGAAGTTCCTTTCGGAATTTTGGCATAGTAACGGGTGTACATGGGAGGAATTTAATGAGAGATAAAGGGGTCTCTCATCATTAAAACATAAATAGGGTAGTATTATGGAGGTTCAAAACCATACCCCAACATTCATAATTTAAATTAAAAGGTCAAAACAACTTAAAGAAAATTGAAAAAAATGAGAAAGGAAGAAAAAACTCTTACTTGGAAGTGTGCTTCCAAAGGCTAGAGAGAGGCTTGAGAGAGGCTTCTTGGGAGCTTGGGTCACCTTGGGAGGATTCTAGAGAGAGTAGGGAAGATTTTGGATGAACTCCAAAGGCTTTGAGTGAGGAGGAAGTGGGTGCTTGGGTGGGTTTATATAGAAAAGGTGGAGGAATTCTTTATTATTTATGTTTGGGACCCCTTATATTAAATTAATCCAAACCACAAACCATCCCATGGTTTTTGCCCATGGTTTTTGGAAAAGGGAAGAGGGAAACAATATTTTATAAGGAAAAAGTCCGAACTTCTTAAAATACTAGGGTTTCTTATGTGGAGGTGAGTCACACTCCCATGGAAAACAATTTAAAAAGACAAGGTGTTTAATAAGTGTTGAGGGGTCCATTAATGCTTTGAAAATTAAGTCAAACAAACCCAAAATCACATTATTTTAATGGTAAAACATATATTGGCCTAACATAAAGCTTATAGTATTTTATGACATCACTATTGGGATATTATGATGTCATAAAACACATTATATATTTAAACGGTATTTAATTTTTACCCAAAATTTTGACTGTCTCAGAAAATTATAAAAAATTCACCATTGGATAATTTAGACATCCTAATTCCAGAAATAACACTTATTTTATCTAAATAATTTTCTAAATATGTTAACCAACATTTATAAAAAATTCACGAGTTCTGACAAAAATGGTCGTCAAACCTTAATAAAAATTACAATTGCATTCATAAAATTATAAGATCATTTATATTTAATAAAAATTAATTTAATAATAAAAATAATATTTTATTAAAATATTAATTAATTCAAAAAAATCCATTAATTTAATAAAATAGATTTCTTAATTAAATAATAACTAAAAACACTATTTTTACTTTAAAAACTATTTACAATGTATCGATGATAACAAGAAGGTATATTTATTATTATATACAAAAAAATAATTTACATGAACATAGTACTAGTGATTTGTTACATATCCCCTTAAAACAGCCGCATAAGACCTAAGGGTAGGGTGTGCGATTGTGACAGACTCTTGGGGTGGCTCAGATAACAACGCTCGAGTGGTAATCTCTATCAACTTCCACTTTTCCCGTAGACGGTCTCATTCGAGCTTGACATGATGAAGCTCATCTTGGCCTTGGTCAAGAGCGAATCCCAAGGATGCCACCTCTTTTCTGAGCTCCGATAAATGGGCTTCGTATGGAAAAATTATACTGGATGAGGCCATCGCTTCATTTGTCTGAGTAAATTGGATTTGTTAAAGCCCTATATTTATACTAATCATGTGATCACTATTGAAAGGCTATATTAGCAACGGTCAAAATTCTTAACATAAAACCAAAAAAGTTGACATCTTATAAAAACATTTTGTATAAAGAGACATTTAACTAGATCAAGATGGATTTTCCATTAATGAAACTTGGGGTCATTACAATATTCCCCCCTTAAGAAATTTCGCCCTTGAAATTTTCCTTTTCCCAAACTAAAACAAATGTGGGTAACTCAGCTTCATCATTTCCTCTGATTCCCAAGTTTCTTCTTCAAACTTGTGGTTTCTCGACAACACCATGACGAGGGGCATTGTATTATTTCGTAGAACTTTTTCTCTATGATCTATGATCTTCACTGGTTTCTCCTCATAAGAAATATCATCTTCCAATTGTACCACCTCAGAAGAGAGTACATGTGAAGGGTTTGGTATGTACTTACTTAAGAAGGATACATGAAATACATCATGTACTTTGGCCATGGAAGGTGGAAGTGCTAGTCGATAGGTCACAGCCCCAACATGATCAAGAATCTCGAAGGGGCCGATGTACCTTGGGCTTAACTTCCCTTTCTTTCCAAACCTCATGACCTTATTCCATGGAGATATGGGTAGAAACACCATGTCTCCCACTTTAAACTCAAGGTATCATCGACGATTATCTGCATAACTATTATGTCGACTCTAGGCTGCCTTGATATGCTACTGAATGGTTTTCACCTTCTCCACCATTTCCTCGACCATTTATGGTCCAAGCAGCTTAAGTTCACTGACCTCATCCCAACACACTGGTGTTCTTCACCTTTTCCCATTAAGGGCTTCATATGGTGCCACTTGGATGATCGAGTGGAAACTGTTATTATAAGAGAACTCAACCAGAGGAATATGTTGATCCCATCCTTTTTTTAAAGTCCATTGAGCACGCTCTCAACATATCCTCAAGTTTTTTGGATAGTCCGCTCTGATTGGCCATCAGTTTGAGGATGATAGATCGTACTTAAGTTCAGTTCAGTATTTAGATCATGTTGAAGACTCTTCCAAAACTTAGAGGTGAATCTTGGATCTCAGCCAGACACAATAGATAGACGTACTCCATGCAGCCTTACCACTTCCCTGATATATATCTATGCCAGTTGATCCAAAGTGAAATCCTCCCGAATAGAAATGAAGTGTGCAGTCTTTGTATGAAAATCCACAACAACCCAGATTGCATTATTGCCTTTGGATGTCCTCATAAGTCTGGTGACAAAGTCCATGGTGATGTTATCACATTTCCATTCTGGTATGGGAAATTGTTACATCATCCCCTTAGACTTCTGCCTCTCTGCCATCACTTGCTGACACACCAGGAACTTTGATGTATATTCAGTGATCTCCTTCTTCATATTATACCACCAAAAGTTTTCTCGGAGATCTCAATACATCTTTGTGATCCCTGGGTGAATAGAGAAATTTGAACTATGTGCATCATCCAAAATTTCCTTCTTCAGCTCCGAACTCAATGGAGCATATAGTCTTTTCCCAAATTTCACAATTCTTTCTTCATTAACATTAAACTCCGAGGATTTCCCTTTTTTGATAGCTTCCAATTTTTCCTAAATTACCACATCATCCTTTTGAGAATCCTTTAACCTTTCCAAAAGAGACGGTTGAGCAATCATTTGTTAAATGATTGATGAAGTTCCCTTCTTTAAGATTCCCATGTCCATCTTCATCAAGTCTAAGAAGATTGGATCCTTATCAATTATCATCATTGATAGAATCGCTGGGTCCTTTCTACTTAGGGCATCTTCTACCTTGTTCGTTTTCCCAGGGTGGTAATGTATTGAACAGTCATAATCCTTGATGAGCTCTATCCATCTTCTCTAGCACATATTAAGCTCTTTCTGTGTGAATATATATTTAAGACTCTTGTGGTCAGTATATATCTCACATTTCTCCCCATAGAGATCATGCCGCTAGATTTTCAAGGCAAAGATCACAGCTGCCAACTCCAAATCATGTGTTAGATAGTTTCACTCATGGATTTTGAACTGCCTTGAGGCATAGGATATCACTTTATCATTCTGCATCAGCACACAGCCTAAGCCCTTCTTTGAAGCATCACTGAATACCACAAAAAGTTCCCCACTTGTGGGTAAAGTGAGCACGGGCGCAGTGATAAGCCTCCTTTTCAACTCCATGAAGCTTTCTTCGCATTCATCACTCCAAGAAAACTTTAATCCCTTTCTAGTTATATTGGTAAGACGGTTGGAAAATCATGAGAAATTTCTCACAAATCATCGATAATATCCAGCTAACCCCATGAAGCTATGGATATCTGTTACCGATGTTGGCATCGGCCATCCCTCAATTGCATCTGTTTTGGAGGGGTCCACAGATGTCCCATTTCTTGTGATGATATGGCCCAAGAATGGGACCTCCTTGAACTATAACTCACACTTTCTATACTTTTCATAGAGATATCCTTGCGCAAAGTCTCTAGTACAGTTCATAAATGCTCCTCATGATCCTCCTTGGTTTTGGAGTATATTAGAATATCATCTATAAAGACTACCACAATTTTATCAAGGTAATCTCTAAAGACTCTATTCATCAAGTCCATGAAGATTTCTGGAGCATTAGTGAGTCCAAAAGACATTACTATGAATTCATAGTGCCAGTATCTTGTACAAAAAGCAGTCTTGGGGACGTCTTCCTTCTTCACCCTTACTTGATAATATCCTAACCGCAAATCTACCTTGGAGAAGTATTGTGCTCCATGCAGCTGATCAAACAAGTCATCGATCCATGGTAGAGGATACTTGTTCTTTATTGTGATTTTTTTAAGTTAATTATAATCGATGCAAAGCCACATTGACCCATCCTTCTTCTTGATGAAGAGGACTGGTGCACCCCACGGTGAAGCACTTGGGAATATAAACCCTTTATCCAAATTCTCCTGTAGTTGTTTCTTCAGCTCTTCAAGCTCAAAAATAGCCATTCTATATGGATTCTTGGATATTGGTAGCGCCCCAGGTATAAGTTTAATTGAGAACTCAACATCTCTTCTAGGAGGAAGACCAGGAAGTTCCTCAGGAAACACTTCAGTGAATTCCCTCACAATAGGCATTTCTTCAAGGATGGTTTCTTCCTTGGACTCAATCATCTGAGCCAGATACGCATGATCATAGGGTAGAAATATCCATTCTTGAGATGATGAATCTAAAGGAGATTCATCTTCCTCCTTACACTTGTAAAGAATCGGGAGTCAATTCTCCATATGGAGTGTGATTTCCCTCTCCTGACAATTTATGTTGGATCTATATAAGGAAAGCCAATCCATGCCAAGAATTGCATCAAATTCCACTAGAGGGAGTATGACGAGGTTCGCTGGGAAATTAAATCCACAGATTATAACAGGGGAGGACCTATATTCATGGGATGCAATGATTTCCCCATTTTCCTTACTCACCGACAACTTTACTTCCATGATTTGTGGTGGTGTTGGGATTGTTCTACTAAACTTTCGAGATATAAAAGAATGTGTAGAACCTGAATCAAAAAGTACGTTCGCTATTCTTGAATGAATAACTAGCGTACCTGTCACCACTTCATTTTTGGGGTTCACTTTGGACGAAGTGATGGAAAAATCTCTTCCTTGCTGCCTTGGAGGTTGTTGGTTTCCTCCGAAAACCCTTGGATTAGGGCACTGATTTTCATGATGCCCCGTTTCTTTGCATTTTTAGCAATGAACAATGCGTTGAGGTTCGAACAGAGTGTTCTTCTCCTCTATCGCAGTCGTGGGTCTTTATTGCCGACATTTAACAGCTAGGTTCCCTTCTCTTCCACACCTGAATCATTTCCTCATCCCCTTGAGGCAATTTCCAGGGTGCTTCTTTCCGCACTTTTGGAAAGTGGGGTGCTGAATCTTCTTAGCACCATTGGATTTATCCATCAGACCTCCAGCATTGAAGTCCACCTTACGCTTCTTTTCCCCCTGATAGCCCTGTGATTCCCTGATCTCCATTTTGACCTTGAGGGCACATCGGGCAATTTCCTCATAGCTGTCAAAGTCTCAGATCACTAATTCTTTCCATAGGCTAGGCTTCAGCCCACCAAAGAAGCAGTCAACCTTGCATTCGGGGTAACGACCAAGTCGGAAGCGTATCGTGCAAGCCTTGTGAAGTTTTCCTCGTACGCTCCAACAGATTCTTCGTCTTTTTTCTTGAGGGAAAGGAAGTCCCTTTCCATCTTAAGACGGAGGGTGCGCGGAAAATATTTATCGAAAAAGATCTTCCGAAAATCCTTCCATTCCAACACCTCGATCTCCTCCTCAGGCTTCGTATTTTTGATCAACGTCCACCATTGATCAGTTTCACCCTCCATACGATAAGTGGCCAGGAGAAACTTATATTGTTCAAGACATTGAAGTATGGAGAATATTTTTTCAGTGGATTTGATCCATTGTTCAGCGATCATGGGATTGGATGATCCACTAAAAGTAGGAGGCATTTGTCTCATGAAGCTCTCGATAGCTACTTTTTCCTTCTTAGTGGGTTTTGGGTGTTCCTCTTGACCCATGTTTCTATTCAAAGCTTGAGTTAGCTGAGAGAGAAGCGTGACAAAGTTCACGATTCCTTCTCTCATTGGATTGGGCATCTCATTAGTACAGTCATCACACTGATCTTCACATCGGTTGTTATCCCGAGTCCTCCTATTACCGGCCATTGGCTGGAATAAAAGGAAAGTTAGGGGGTAACACATAAAGGGTAATCCAAAGACAAAAGTTGATGACTTAAAAATTAAATTTTATTTCCTTAACTCATGAGTCTATAGGCTTCAATATAGGATTTTCATGATCTACTTTCTAACATATATTCTTAGGGGCATTTTTTTAAATTCCCTTAATAAGGGTTCATGCTAAGATTGTGAATTTATCAAAACATATCCCCCAGGAGTGCCGTAACCAAGAGTGTAGCAAAGCCTATTGTCTTTAACCAGTTCCCATTCGAGTCTAGCTCAAAGCGGAGTTTTCGGGGTTTACCCCTAGGATACATCTGTGCCAGAGCCACCTCTACATGCTCGTATCCAGAAAGGGATGTATTTGATTGATAAACCACTTACTCAGTACTTACCAAAACTTAGGGACGTTTTTATTATACATAGTCTTGTCTCTAAGGCTTTACTAGTGTTTTCTAATACTAATCCCAAAAATAACTAAACCTATCCTCTGATACCAACTATGACAGCCCTGCTTTTATTAGAAACTTAAACATGATTTATTACATAAAACTTCACTTGATACATCAAGGAAGATCGAGAGGTTTAGTGTCTTTGGTGATTATGATCATTACATAAATACTTCAAACATGAAATACAACATATTTATTGAAAACTTCCTTTACATGACCACTACATTCCCTCGTACTTATCATTTCATGGGATAACCTGACGACATGCATAAGAAAAGGGTGAGCTATAAAGCCCAGTAAGGGAGTACAAATGGAATAACATGAGGAGTAAAATACATGTTATACAATAATCATATCAATAGATCATAAGAGTAACATGAACATAAAGTCATGATAAATTATGATAATCATAACATGGAAATGTGGCAACAACACTTAACATGGAATTAGCATGAGCCAAGGCTCATTGCACATGGAGCATGAGTAAATCTTCATTGCACATAAAGCACGAGTAAACCCTCATTTCACTTGAATTAGAATGATTAAACACTCATTGCACATGACGTATCATGATACTATACTTTACCTAATGCATTGGAGCGTTATAAGGGTGCACCCTTCTTCAAAATTTTATTTCATGCATAAGTGTGCCACATGGATCATAAAACATGGATTCATAAAACATAATTATTTATTCCACAATAAAGTAATGTGGAATTAATAAATGAAAATTTATAATCAATAATTAAATTTGAATAAAGGTTAATACCCTTGATGGAGAAATGGGCATGGTATTCACTACACAATGGCATTGGCTTAGAAAATCGGTGCGATTTTGGCAGCATAACAGCGTGACTTAAGAATTCATAAAAATGGTTGATGAGAGAGAAAGGGGTTCCTCATCATATTTACATGTAATGGAAAGTAATGTGGTCATATATATACATTTCCCAACAATTGTAATGTAATTTAGATTCATGATACAAAAGTATTGGTTGAATGTAAATGGGGAGAGAGAAGTTCATTTTGGAATTTCTGCATAGTAACGGGTGTACATGGGAGGCATTTAATGAGAGAGAATGGGGTTTATCATCATTAAAACATAAGTAGGGAAGTATTATGGAGGTTCAAAACCATACCAAAACATTCATAATTGTAATTAAAAGGGAAAAACAACTTAAAGAAAATTGACAAAAATGAGAAAGAAAGAAAAAATGCTTACTTGGAAGTGTGCTTCCAAATGCTAGATAGAAGCTTGAGACAGGATTATTGGGAGCTTGGAGCACCTTGGGAGGATTATAGAGAGAGTAGGGCAGAGGTTGGACGAACTCCAAAGGCTTTGAGTGAGGAGGAAGTGGTAGCTTGGGTGGGTTTATATAGAAAAGGTGAAGGAATTCTTTATTATTTAGGTTTGGGACCTCTTATATTAAATTAATCCTAACCACAAACCATCCCATGGTATTTTCCCATGGTTTTTATAAAAGGGAAGAGGGAAAAAATATTTTATAAGGAAAAAGTCCGAACTTCTTAAAATAATAGGGTTGCTTATGTGGAGGTGAGTCACACTCCCATGGAAAGCAATTTAAAAAGACAAGGTGTTTAATAAGTCTTGAGGGGTCCATTAATGCTTTGAAAAGTAAGTCAAACAAACCCAAAATCAAATTATTTTAATGGTAAAACATATATTGGCCGAACATAAATCTTATAGTATTTTATTACATCACTATTGGGACATTATGATGTCATAAAACACATTATATATTTAAACGGTATTTAATTTTTACCCAAAAATTTGACTATCTGATAAAATTATGAAAAATTAACCGTTGGATAATTTTGACGTCCTGATTCCATAAATAACATTTATTTTATCTAAATAATTTTCTAAATATGTTAATTTTCACTTTTAAAATAAAAACCGACATTTATCGAAAATTCACAAGTTTTGACAAAAATGGCCGTCAAACTGTAATAAAAATTACAATTGCATTCATAAAATTATAAGATAATTTATATTTAATAAAAATTAATTTAATAATAAAAATATTATTTTATTAAAATATTATTTAATTCAAAAAATCCTTTAATTTAATAAATTAAATTTCTTAATTAAATAATAACTAAAAACACTATTTGTACTTTAAAATCTATTTACAATGTATCAATAATGACAAGAAGGTATATTTATTATTATATACAAATGAATAATTTACATTAACATAGTACTAGATATTTTTTACATAACCCCTTAAAATATCCACATAAGACCAAAGGGTAAGGTGTGCGATTCTGACAGACTCTTGGGGTGGCTCGGATAACATCACTCGAGTGGTAATCTCTATAAACATCCACTTTTTCCGTAGATGGTCCCCATCAAGATTGGCATGATGAAGCTCAACTTGGTCTTGGTCAAGAGCAAAGCCCAAGGATTCCACCTCTTTTCTAAGCTCCGATAAATGGGCTTCTAATGGAGAAATTCTAATGGATGAGTCCATCGCTTCTTTTGTTTGAGTAAATTGGATTTTTTAAAGCCCTATATTTATACTAATCATGTGATCACTGTTCAACGGCTATATTAGAAATGGTAAAAATTCATAACATAAAACCAAAGAAGTTTACATCTTATAAAAACATTTTTCATAAAGATACATTTAACTAAATCAACAGAGATTTTCCATTAATGAAACTTTGGGTTGTTACATTATAGTCCCGCTAACAAGATATTTTCTCCCCATGAATGTGGGGTATAGTGGAAAGGTGTGGATATATAGGGATATTTTATCAGACAGACACACAAGATGTCAAACATCATCTATGGACCTCTTAGAACTAATGGAAGACTTGTTTCTTAGGATAGGATATGATATGAACATCCCATTTATCTCTCATCTGTGATTATTATATGATCCTTATTGATTGGTTTTTCTTTCCATATTGTTATGGGTTGAGTTATCTACTTCTATCATGTCTTCTATTCCCCCCCCCCCCCACCTTCAAAATTTGAGTAATCCTACTATGTATGTATATACTCACAACTACATGGGATTTTCCCACACTTTTTGGGTCTTATATTGATGACAGATAAGTCAGAACTATTATAAAGGATCATAAGTATATCCAAGTAAATTTAAATGTATAAAGTGGTCAGAGCTTATATATTTGGATCTAGTATCTCTCTACATTTACTTTCAAGATACTATCATGTTGGGACATCTTTCTAGATGGGTGCGTATTTTTTCCCATTACTTTTCTGTTTATGTTTTCATGCTCTTATATTCCCCAAAGGTTTTGGCAGGCATGGTTCTTACTCTAGATATTAATTTCTATTATATTAATTCCTTTTTACTTATTCAGGGAGATGGTTGGGTGTGTGCGTACAGGTACATTAAGAAAAGGCCTCCCATATTAGGTATTCCTTTTGGTTCTTTTCAACATCCCATGGCCTATGGAGGCGGTCTTGGGGTAGTTACAACTTGAATCTCCACTAGCCAAACGGGCCCTAATGGGTCGTGTCTTCACAGGTTGGGTGTGTATTTTTTCCCTTTACTTTTTAGATTATTCTCTTATACTCACATATTCCCTAATGGTTGTTACTGGCACGGTTGTTACTCAAGATGTTTCTATATTTTATATTTACTCCTCTACACTTCAACATATAGACGCTTGTGTGAGTGCTTGTAAGTAAATTAGGAAAAGGTCTCTTGTATAATTTATTCCTTTTAGTGATTATCGATAGCCCCTATATTAAAGAGGTTAGAATGGGTTAGTTATAGCTCATATCTCCTCTGTCCAGGTAGAACTTGGTAGGTCAGGTCATAATAGATTGGTATCATAAGTGGCTCAACCTTAGGATGATGTTTGGAGTTATTCCCCCTTGTGAGGTTTGGATGGGAACTTAGGCCTATAGTTTCAATGTATCTTGAGTGCATCTTTCAGGCTAGGGAACCTAGTGTTCGTGCAATGGTCTCTGTATAAATTCACCAAGAATTTGACAACCTGTTTTCCGACTTATCATATTGAGATATTGGTAGCAGGGAACATTGGTATATGCATCATATATGATTGAATCTTTTGAATTTCCTTCTTCAGTCAGCTCCCCATATATATATACTCATATGATCATGGAAAATCTTGCTTAAATTTCTAGGATACCTTTATAAAAAAGATATCCAAGAAACTGATTCAGAATTAGGATGATGATCCGATGAGTGATGAGGCCTCAATTCAGGGTCCATCACACGAGATCTTTCCTACAAGTCAATAGGTAGCAACGCCCTTACGGTCGAGTAGTAGATTACACTAGTAGAATAAGATGAGGATGTGAGTAGGATTATAAAACTCTATGAGTTCCAAACTCAAATGAAACTAAGGTTCTGTGATGATCATGATATCCAGGCAGTAGAGGATTGGCTATATTCGGTGATATGAGTTTTCAAGATTATCCAGACACTAACTGATTAGGTGGTTGCACTGGCAGCCATCCTTTTCCAAAAAGTAGTTTGGAACTAGTGGAAATTATTCACATAGATTTATAATGTTTTGGAACTCTCATAGTCTAATTTATCGCAGCTATTTCATGAAGAGTATTACCACTAATTCTTGCACTAAATTCATATTTAGAAGATTAAGGAGCTACGACATGGAGGGAAGATTGTTGCTGAGTATGCTACAAGGATCACTGACAACACACAGTACTCCCTCAACATGATTTGGGATGGATACATAAAGGTGTATAAGTTTGACAAGGGTTTTTGTAGAGATATTTGTTCCAGTGTGGTACCCATGTTCATTCCCACATATTATGGAGTAATAGAGATGGAACATGTGATGGAATTCTTCCTATATGAGGGACTCTATGAAGTTGAAACTAGTAGTGGGTATCATTGGGCTGATTCATTTGCATCATCTGGTAAATAGATAGGATCTTTGCATAAGTAATATTATCATGACTAGACTCGAAAATGAGTTCTTATGGCATAGGTACCACACAAAGGACTAAGGAATCCCAGTTATGGGAGATGTTCTACATGTGATGGGTGAAGCCACATGGAACGAGATTTCCGAACTCGATATGCTACAAATGACGGGAAGATAGTTGACGGGCTATCATGCAAGAGGAAGTGTTCTGATCATAGATCTCCTAGATGAGGGAAGTGTGGCCCCCCAAGGATGTAGAGATGGAAGAGGATCGGGTGGGGATCCTAGATTAGGATGTACTGGTGGTGTTCGAAGTTATGATCTCCTCCCACTATCACAACGAGGTCACCTATATCAGGATCAAGTAGTTGGCATTTGAGGCTATGGGTAGCTTCAGGCAATAAAGTCTTATGACTAGGAAGATCATGAGAACACTAGAGGGACAATATATGTTTATTCTACTCCTTCTTCTATACTAGTAGACATGAGAATGAGTCATTCCATTATCTCCTTAATCCTGGTGTGAGAGTTTGAGCTCCCAGTTGAGGCCTTTTTTCAACATCTTTTCCTTGGTATTTCTATAGGGAATGCTTCTTTAATGTCATTTATCTTATAGTTGTTTGATATATCTCTTACTAGAGATAGATTCTCATGGGACAACTTGGTCACCATAATAAATCCATTTGAGATCTTATTGGGTAAGGGATGTTTGTCCATATTCTGAGACCAAAATTACTATCACCACTGATGAGATAGATTCCAATAGATAGATATGACTAGATTCTCTTTTATGGGTGAGAGATATCTCATGTTGGAGCAAGTGGGTTTTTCAAGTAAGAAGTTACAACCTATCACCCATTAGTTTGAGATTTTATCCATTATCATATTCTGTTATCTTCTTCGAGATATTGGATGGATCCAACTAAAATTTGAGAGTTTTGTTTACAGTTGGAGGACTATCCAGAAAAGGGTTTTATCATACCCAGTGTGTCTCCCTTGGTAGCTCTAGTATTGTTCATAAAAAAGGAGGACATGAGCTTATGGATTTGTGTTGATTATAATTGCCTAAACCAGACCATGATAAAGAAAAAGTACCACTTACTGAGTATTTGTGACCTCTTTGATCAGTTTTGAGGTGCAATATGGTTCTCGAAGATTGATCTTCGATCAGATTATCGCCTGTTGAGAGTTCACAAGGAAGATATTCCAATTCTTGCATTCTGAGTGTACTATGGGCACTATAAGTTTATGGTGATTCTTTTTGGTATTACGAATTCCCCTACTGTGTTTATGGATTTTATGGAATAGATCTATCATCCTTATTTGGCCCGATTTATTGTTGTCTTCATTTAAGATATACTCATTTACTCTACATTAGAGTAGGAGCACGAATAACACTTGAGGATGGTCCTAGACTTTCATCAAGAGAACCATATTTATGGGAATCTCTCTAAGTTTTAGTTATGGATCCATGAGGTTCAATTTTTGGGGCATTTAAACTCTAATAATGGATTAGTTGTAGACCCGGTGAAGATAAATGCAGTTCTTTCTTTGGATCCACCCAAGAATGTGGTCGAGGTGTAGATTTTTCTTGTCTGGGAAGGGTACTATAGGTGGTTTATGGAATAAGTATCTAGGATTACCACCCCTTTGAACATTGTAACATAGAAAGGGATGCCATTTACTTATACTGAGTAGTGCTAAAGATCCTTTGAGGAGTTGATGCTAAGGCTGATGAGTGCTTCTATTTTGAGACTACCAGTGGAGGACGTTGAGTATGTAGTATATTGAGATGCCTCTAGATCTAGGTTATCTATTTTTTGATGAGAAATGAAGTTATATCATCTGGTTTGAGGTATTTGAGATCCAAATAGTATAACAATGTGACTCATGACTTATAGTCGGTCGTGGTAGTCTTCGCTCTAAAGATGTGGAGGCACTATCTTCTCAGAGAGGGCATTATTCTTTACACAGACCATCAAAGTCTCGGGTATTCCTTCATCTAGAGATGCATGAACAAGTGATAGAGGAACTATTATGATTTCCTATAGTACTATGAATTTGAGATATTCTATACTCCTGATAAGGGAAATGTGGTGTAAGATTCTCCATGTAGGAATTCTTGTTCTCGCATGGTAGAGGAGGCGTCTGAGCAGTTAGCTTCATTACAGATGACCTGGATAGAGGAGGAGGGAGTATCTTTTCTTCAGTTGATGGAATTTCAGGTCAAAATCTTCAGTGTATGAGGTATTCTCATTTGGGATACATTGAATGTGTGGTCCTACATGACTAGATATCCTCAAGAGATTCACCAGATGGATTTTCAGAAGGAAGGAATCATGTAATCTTTTTCTAGGGATGGCTGATGTTCATGGTCATGATGTGAGAAGAGGTGATGAGTTAGTTTTAAACATATCATTTGGTTGTACATCTCTTTTTAGTATACATTTATAGAGACCTTCAGCAGTATTTGTGGTTGGCTATCATGAGGTGGAGCGTGGCTGAGTTCATCTCTCGGGGCATCACATGTCAGTAGGTATAGGCTGAGAACCTAGTTCTTGTAGGTTCGTTGCATCCTCTTGAGATTCTACAGTGTAAATTTGGAATTATATTCATATACTTCATCATAGGTATTCTGTGGATATATAAAATCATTGATGCCATCTGGGTGATACTTGACCGAATTAACAAGCCAGCACACTTCCTTACAATCAGGGAGGAGAGTGCGGTGGAGAGTTTGGAGTAGTTGTACATGTATAAGGTCGTCTTCCTTCATGGGTTTCCGTTGAAGACTATATATGAACATGATTCAAGGTTTAAATCACTTTTGAAGAGGTGTTAGGTACTCAAATGAGGATCAGTATAGACTTTCACCCCAATGTAGATGGGCAGACCAAGCACACTATCCAGGTGTTAAATGATATGTTGAGGGATAGTCTGTTAGACTTAGGTCGGACCTAGGAGGATCACTTACCCTTGGTGGAGTTTTCTTGTCAGGAAATATATCACTATACTATCGGCATGGAACCTTTTTAAGCAATCCAAAAAATATCATATTATAGGCGTATATTTAGATGGGGATATGCAAAACCCCCTCTAAATTCATTTTCTGTATATTTGAGGGGGAGATGAAAAACCCCCTCTAATCATTGAATTTAGAGGGGTTTATGAACCCCATCTAAATTCTTTTTCTATATAAATTAGAGGGGGATATTTGCGACCCTTTCAAATCATCAAATTTAGAGGGGGTTTTGAAACCCCTCTAAATCTTTTAACATTATATTATTAATAATCTATTTTATTTTATAAGGGGTTTTGAACCCCCTCTAATTTAAAAAAAATAGAAGTGGTTCATAACAGCTGATAATCAATGAGATTAGTGGTGGTTCACAACCCCCTATAATATCTTAATTATTGGAGGTTCAAAACCCCCAAAATTAAAAGGGGTTGAAAACCACCTCTTATGTCTTAAATTAGAGGGGGTTGTGAACCCCCACTATTTAAAAAACAAATTCCATAATATATATATGTGTGTGTGTGTGTGTGTGTGTGTGTATATATAAAACGCCATTTATAATTGTATTTAAAAACAATATATGAATATATTATATAAAATATTTATATGATTGTAATTAATTGTATTTATATGTATACATAGATATAATTTTATAATTTTATGTACATTAATATATATTTATTTATATAAGTTGAATTTCATATTATATTAATTATATATAATATAAAATCATAAACATAATATATAAATATATACAAAAATATAATTTATTTAAAAAATATATCATATAAAAAATCAAGGTTGTAGTTTTTATAATTTATATTATAATGATAATAAATATATTTTTAAATAATATGTTTATAATTTTATATTATATATAATTAATTTTTTATTAAATACAATTTATTTAAATAAATATATATTAAAGTACAAAATATTATACAATTATATTCATTTAAATACATTTACATTAATGAATATAATATTATACAATTATATTTATTGAAACACATATATATTAATGTGCATATTAATAAATATCTACACTGAAATACATTATATAAATATTTTATGAATTTTATTTCATATAATATTGATTATATATTTTTATAAACTATATTTCATATAATATTAATTATATATATTATACAAATTAATTATATATAATATAAAATTTTATTTCATATAAAATTATTTAAATCTTTGTATAAATTTTATTTCATATATAATATCTGTATAAATTGTATTTCATATATATGTGATTTGTATAATATTAATTATATATAATATTATACAATTTATACAAATAAATATATATTAATATACATAATAATAAATATATGTATTGAAATACATTATATAAATATATTTTTATAGACATTATATAAATATATTATTAAAGAAATTATATTAAAATATTTTTAAAGCCTTTATATAAATATATTAATTAAATACTTATATATATATATATATATTACATAAATATGTATTTAAGTATTTAAATAATTTATATAAATATATTTATAAATATATAAATATATGTGTATATACATAACATAAATAGAATTATAAAATATATTTACTCAAATGTATGTAAAAACACATATAAAATATATAGTTTATATAAATGTATAAATTGAATATAATATAAATGTATTATAATATAAATACACAAATACATATTATTAAAATGAATATATTAATTTATATACAAAAATTAGGTTATATATTTATATGCATTTAAATATTGATTCAAATAATATTTATATGATTCATCTTCCTAATATATATAAATATAATATTGAAATTAATTTTCCATGGTGGTAGAGGTACGGGTGAAACATGGTGGGAAATAATGGGTTCAAAACCCACTAGTGGAAAACTTTTACAAGGCACTGGTGGACAATGTCTTCGGTGGAGGGGCCCGTGTGACATGATCGGAATTGGAGGGGTTGGGGGAAGTCATGAGGAAATGGAGGAGTTCTTACACAAGAACAAGAGGGGGTGGTTTCTCACACGTGAATGGGAGGGGTAGTCACACCTGGAACCATCAGGAATGGGATGGGGCGAGGCTAATAGAGAACCAAGGTTATACAGTAGGGGTAATATTGAGTAGAGCATATTAAAAAATAATAATAATAATTAGAGGGGGTTTTAAGACTGCCTCTAATATGTGCCTCAACTAGAGATGTTAAAAACTCCCTCTAATTCAGTCTTAAATAGATATGGTTTCCAAATCAGCCTATAATTTGTGATTTATAACTCAATTATTGGTTGTTCCTAACTACCACTAATCTTATAAATAAATTATAGGTGGTTAACCCCCCCCCCCCCTAAATTGATATTTTTTGGCGAAATTATATGTTTTAACCCCTATTATACAAGACCCGTTGAATTATCTAAAACATTACTAATGCTTCATAAAAACATCCTACAACGAAAGTAGTCATGCACATTAGCACTGGTTCTTCATAATTGATGCTAATGTCTTTAGATGGGGTTATAACCCCCTCCAATCAGGTCATTTTTTAAAGTGTGGTCTTTTATAGAAGACCCTACAGGTCACCCTTATGTTGGATGGATATCAGTGAGGTATCCCTTTTTAGGAGAGATATGGTTGAGGAGGAGACATAGAAGGTCTAGGTGATCTATGTGTGGATGAGGACAGCTCAGAGCATGAAGAAGAGCTCCTGGGAGTGGGAGAGTTAGATGCGAGCTTAGTATCCCTAGATTTTTGTTTAGTGTTTTTTCACGTAAAAAAATACTGAAGAAGAGAATTACGTAGAGAAATTGTTCTTTCCTTGTAAAAATTTTAAATATATCAAGGAATATTTTTGGATCTAAGCGCTGACACAGCGTGTGATTCTGAGGCCCAATGTGATGTAATTCATTTTATAAAAAATATTAATTATATTTTATATCATGAACATGTAGTTTTTTTCGAATAATGGGATATCTTCTTAACATATTCTTGAATAGGAAATATAAGACCACTGTTAAATTTGAAGTGTGAGGTTTACCCTAGGAACAACCTAAAGTTTTTTGGCATAGGATGTTCGAATAAAGTGGTTGTTGGTGTGTATGTTCTGTAGATTAATTAATTAATTGAATTAATTAGTTCATAAAATGACCCAAACTAGTTTCCTTTATAAATACATTGTTATGGATAATCTCTAGGGTTTTCCATATAACCTTGGGACAATTGAGAGGATGAATCCACCATTCTTTAATGGAAAATTGAGATTGGACAACAACGATCTTCCCAATCTAGGTGAATCAAGGTGCTGAAAACACTGCAGATATTCCCCATTTTTGGAAGCCTTATTCTACACAAAAAAATGATCTAATATCATGGTAAGACTCTTAATTTTTGGATTAAAACCTTTTGATTAAAATATTAAGCACAATCAAATCTATTTATTTGATCTCTATTCGATTTATTTCATTTTATGAGCCCGTGTATCAGATTTCAATTATTTATTCAATTTTTACCCATTGTGACGTGATTTTCACCCAATTCATCTATAATATATATTCACTGGTCAAGAATTCTTGGTCATTGATTATTTCACTTTTTTTATGTTTTTCCCCATTATTCTTTGTGATTTTCATCGTTGTCCAATGGGACCATGGTTTGACATTACGAGGCAGGATCGAGCACGATCAAGCCCACTGATTCACAAAATATTCCTGTGAAATGAGAGGATCAACAATTAGAGGATGCATCATGATGGTTTATTGGATGTGGTTGATTCCTCCATGGATTGGGAATCTATTAAGGAAACAATAGGTTCCATGAGCAATGACGGCGCATGGCAGCTTCTTGTGGGATGATGGGATTCTATTTTCTAGCTAGTTAATAGCCAGAAAAAATGGATGGAGGTTATTGCCACCATTTTCAGGTGGTCAAATGGCGAATTTTATTTTAGGAGTAGAGGATCTAGGACCCATAGAGCATATCTAGAATTATGAAGAAAAAAACCCAACAACATTCCATGTAGTTTGAAGAACGTATGTCGTGTAGCAACCCAACTTTAGCCACTAGGGTTTATGGGAAGGATAAATATCACACATTGTGTGGGAACCCCACAAACTGTGTGAATACATGCTGGAGACCTAGTGTGTACTATGGGAGTACACAGACATGGATATCGACAGACACACATCATGTACTAACACATTACCAGTGCACATAGGAAGGGTCAGGAGAACACAACTCAGCCTCAGGTGGCCAAGACATGTTGTGTGGTACCCTTACATGTCATGTAGTACTATTTTCCAATGATCCATGTTCTAGAAAGGAGACATACAAGAATAGAAGTGGGGCTATGCCTCATGTTCACCCCTTACATACCGTACATCGTTTTTTAAGAAAATTCTACCTCTCGTATCTCTTTCATTTGGAATTATATTTTATCCCATGAGTATCCTATCCTGGGTTTTTTCCCACCAAACACAATAGTGGCCTTTATAGTTTCTTTTGATATATGATGTGAGATATTATAGGAATGATTCTTATATAGGTTATGCTCGGAAATTTTAGTGATGAGACAGGATCATCAGAGCAGAACCCTCCTACTGGAATAGGGAAAGGTCCCTATATTTATCTATAGAGTTAAACCCTCCTACTATATTAGGGCATAGGCCATCTATCCACATAGTGGAACCCTTCTGCTTGGATAGGGAAGAGGACCCCTATCCACATATTGGAACCCTCCTACTAGATTAGGGTACATATCCTCTATCCACAGAGTGAAATCCTACTATCAGGACAGGGCATGGGTCCTCTATCCATATAGTGGAACCCTCATACTATATTCAAGAAATGGTCTTTTTTCCAAAGAGTGGAACCCCCATGCCGATATAGGGCACGAGTCCTCTATCCACAAAGTGAAACACTCATAATGTATTAGGGAACATGCCATCTATCTACAAAGTGGAATCCTCCTGTCAGGATAGAGAACATGTAATATTTATAAAAATTACAACTCTTCTTCTGGGATTGGGCACAGGTCCTTTATCTTCATTGTTTAACCCTCCCACTGTGTCAAGGAATGGGTCATCTAACCACAAAGTGGAACCCTCTTATTTGGATAGGGAATGGATCCTTTGTCTATTAAGTGGAACCCTTGTTTTGTACTAGGGTATGGGTCCTATACCTAGATATTTCATCCCCTTAACTATGTGGCATAGTGGTGACGTGTGTCTCCACATGGATACTTCTTTCTACACACACACGAGATGTTGTGCATTGTTGATGGACCTATTAGAATTGATGGAAGAAGTTTTTCTTTGGCTGGTCTAGGATATAGAGATCCCCTTTCTCTCTTTTTTGGGTGTCTTAAATGGGAATATATCTCTATTGATTGTTTTTTATTTCCCTTTTGTTCCGTGTTGAGATTCATACTTTTATTGTGCCACTTATTTCTCCCCCTTCAACTTTTCAGGTGTCCTACTAGGTATGTATATAATCATCCCTTCATAGGAATTTCTCTCATTTATCTTCTCTTATATAGATAACAGACAAGTCTGTGATGATTAAAGAGGAGTATAGGGATACTAGGTTCATTTGACCACATATAGTTGTCAGAGACTCAAGATTTGGAGTTGGGCTCACTCAACATTTTCATTCCATTTACTGTTAGGTTGGGACATCTTTCGGGTTGGGCATATATTTTACCCCGTTAATTTTCATATTATGTTGTCATAATATTTTATTCCCTTGAAGTCTTTACATGCACAAATTGTTAATCTATATGTTATTATCTTTTATATTTATTCCATTTCACATATTAATGGACATGGTTGAGTGAATTCATACAGGTATCTTAGGAAAAAGTCTCCTATATTAGTTATGTCATTCGGTGCTTGTCACCATCCCCTATCCTATAGAAGCATGCTTTGGGTTATTAAGGCTCAGTTCTTCGCTAGTAGAGTTTCCATTAATGGTTCAGTTCATGATAGGTTGGTGTGTATTTTCCCTATTACTTTTCAGATTATGTCCTCATACTCTTGTATTACCTAGATGTTTTTACATGCATGTATGTTACTCTAGATGTTATTTTCCTTTATATTTATTCTACTTCATTTCTACCTAGATATTATTGACAGTGTGAATATAGGTACATTAGGAAAATTCCTCTAATATTATTTATCCATGTTTGTGCTTGTCATCATCCCATGTCCTATAGAGGTGGGATTGAGGTAGTTATGGCTCGACTCTCTGATATCTAGGTGGGACCTAGTGCATTGGGTTGTGATAGTCTGGTATCAGAAGTGTTTCAACCTCAAGATGATTTTTGGAGTTATGTCACCTAGTGAGTCTTGGTTGGGAACTTAGAGAAACAATTTTAATGTTTCCAGAGTTGAGATTTTAGGCCAGGGAACTCAGTGTTGGTGCAGTAGTTGAACTATCCATTCACCAGGACTTTGACTCTCTGCTGGTTGACATGGAATATAGAGACATTGGTTATCGGGAACATTGATATATGTTTCATATAGTATTATGTCTTTTAACTATCCTTTATTAGTCAGTCCCTCTTATATATATTCTTATCTAGCCACGGTACGTCTTGATTAAATTTTAAGGATGCCTTTTTGAAGACATGCTACCAGGTTACTTATTCAGGATCGTGAAGATGGTCCAATGAGTGGTGAGGTATCAGTTTAGGGGTCAGGACATGAGATCCTTCTTCCAGGAGGACAGGTAACAGTACCCTCCCCCATCAATAAATATATTATACCAGTAGAGTTGGATGAGGATGCACATAGGATTATAACAGTCTGTGATTTCAATCACTATTCTTTTTTGAGGTTCTATGGTGATCCAGATCCCCAAGTGGTGGAGAATTTTCAAAATTCGATGATCTGAGTTTTCATTATTATCTAGAAAATGAGTGATTAGGAGGTTTCACTGACATCCATTATTTTACAAGGATCATTTTTTCACTAGTGTAGCTTAGTCATGGAGATGTATGCGGATTCATCACTCTCATTGTTAAAATTCCAACAGTTATTTCATGATAATTAATACCCCTCATGCTTACACTCAGTTCAGATTTAAAATCTTCTAGAGGTGCAACAGGGAGGAATGGTAGTATCTGAGTATGTTGTGTGGTTCATAGACCTCATGTGGAACTTCCCCAAAATTATTTGGGATGGATACTTTTGAGTGTGGATGTTTGATCAAGGTCGAAGTAGAGATATTCATCCTAGTGTGGTACCCCTGTGCATTCCCAATTATAATGGAGTGTTAAAGTGAGAAATTGGGATGAAGGGATTCCTATCTGAGGGGCCCTATAACGGCCCATACTTTACATATAGATATTACTTCAACATTGAAAAATATTTATTACATAACATTACAAAAACCACACTAGGACCACATAGGTTTAGTTTCTTTAGAAACTGGGAAACATAAACAATTGGTTCCTAAAACATAAACATTGTCTCCTGGTTATTTCTTTAAAACTAGACTCCTTTTTTAGTTATCTTACTTAATACCCTTCTTCATGACCTGGGGAAAACAAACATATGAAAGGGTGATATTAAATTCTATGTAAGGGTAAACAAGGTAAATATGAATCATATAATAATCATAAGAACATAAAATTTTAAAATCTTATCCTATATATAAAAGATCGTAATATCATTTCATGGGTTAAATCATAAAAGTGAAATGTAATCCCAATAGTAATAACATAAGACATTAAATTTTGTTGAATACACACATAGGCATATAAAATAATTTCATATTAGTAAAGTATCATTATCGAGACCATCATAGTAGACAAAGTCTTCTATTTAACTGAGTTCACTCCTCGTTCCAACCCTATATTACTGAACCAGATTTACTTTTCATTCTAGTGATGTCTATCTCATGAGATATAATTCTTTACCCAATGAATTGGAGGTATATATAGTTACCACACATATTATAATGGAAACATTCTTACGTGTGGCACAAAAACATAAAAACATTCACCATAGCAAAACCCATTAAATAAAATGGGTTTTTTAATCATCAATCCATCAAAATTGATATAAAACAAATGGATTTACTAAATAACATTCCATCATAAACACAATCAAATCATAGTAATAACAGGGTTAGAAATATAACCCTATTTAAAGAGTTTCATATTATATGGAAAATAATTTTTAGATAACACTATAAATTAATTCTTGATGAAAATATATTTTCTTCTTCAAAAACATTTTCCTTCCTCAAAATTCCACATAATTTTAGAAGAAATCATTTTATGTGAAAATAACCTTGCAAACTTATAGAGGAATCTTTAAGGAAATAAGGCATCATGAGAGTGTAAAGATCCATTCATGTAATACAGGTTAAAAAAACATTATTCTCATACTTTTTCCGAAAAAGAAAATAATTACCTCGTACAAAAAATGACAAAATATTCCATTCATACCATTTAGTAAAAAATCACCAATGGGTAAAATTGACTTTAAACAATTATAAAATTATATAAAGATTAATTTGAAATAAATATTTAGGAAACATGGACCTGGATATTAAATATACACCAGTAAATACTTATGAATAAACAATATTGGATAAAAACAAGATTTTCAAAGTAATCCCTTACCTTAGGTCTGATATGCTTCGTATGTATCTGAACCTCATCTTCTTCGACGTGCATCCACTAAATCTCTTCTTCTATGACAAGATTTGGACATTGAAGAAGAAAAGGACCTATAGAATGTTTCTAGGGAATTTGAGAAGGTAAATAGGTAGGGTATGGTCAAGATTGAAGGCTCAAAATGAATTGAAGAGTTGAGGGAGGAAGTGCCATTTTATAATTGAGGTGAGGGGAACTTTTGGAAACCTCAAAAATATTATTTTATAATTAAATAAAAACCCACTTAAAAATCTCAAAAATGTCTCTATTTTTAATATTATATGATATAGTCTTGTAATCTCATCAACAAATAAATTTTAGATAAGTTTTTAGGTCAATTTAAGCATTATCATTTTAATTAACACTTAGTTATTCTATTTAAGTTTTAAATAGGTTAATGAATATTTCATTATTAAAAGGGTGAAATATTTACTTATATGAAGTGATATAGACCATAAATGAATAATTTAGAACATTTCAGACCATATCATAATTATTATATATTTTAAAAAAAAAATTTATTTTTAAACAAATTTACAAAATCCTTATTTTGATAAAATATCAATAGTGTCGATTTTGACACAATTTGTTTCATGGATATTTAAAAATATAAAAAATAGAAGTGAACCTAGATCCAAATATTTCAATATATACATAAGGGGTCAAGGTAATCTATAAAATTTATTTGACATAATAATTATCCCAAATTATAATTATTAAAATATTTTTAATTACATTTATTTGACCTCTTCATTAATAAAATAATTACTACTTCACCTTGTGTAATTATTTAATATAAATATTTATTGAATAAAAATTAAAAATAAAATAATATGAGTAAGATAAATCCATTATATTTCATAAGAATACTTTTAAGTCAAATTTATCTTCTAAAAACCGAAAAAATTAAAAATGTTATACTCTTTTAAAACATGAATGTGAAAAATTTATCTTCACTTTAAATAAAATAAGTGTCATAATCATTGTTATAAGCCTCCAAATGGTAAATACATATACAATTGTATGATTATAGTATTAATATACTCAACCAATAAGGATTGGTAAAGTTTTTGGGCCTTTATGGTTATTAAAATTTTAATAAAATTTGTTTTATTCATTTCTCATCAATTAATTAATTTTTTCATGGTCCAAGAATAAGTCTTTAAGGTAATTATTTGTTTCCTAAAAATTAAAAATAAAATGTCATTATAAAGAAAAAAATAATTTTTCAAATGAGTATTTATAATATAATTAATCTTTTTCATAAACTTATATTAAAAAAAATTAATTACTAATGTTTGAGTGAGTCATATTTCACTTTTCTTTAAATAAAATAAATTAAATGTTCTAATCTCATCCAAGTGGGTTCCAATGGATACCATTTCAACAAAAGTCTGTTTTAGGAAGAATTTAAAACATCCAATTATATTAGGAAAAGTGTTAGGATAATTTTATAATATTATTTTTACCCTTAATTACCCGATTTACCCTTTTACCATGTTACTAAAATTTACCGAATTTGCTATTCCTATTAAACAAAAATAAAATAAATATATTCAAATAATTTGGATATAATAATTTTAAATATGGAATCCATTTTCCATAATTAAAAATACATAATTTTTAGTAATTAATTTAAAATTAATCCCATTGTTGAAATGAGAAAACTGGTTTTAAAAGTTAAAATATTACAAAATATTGAAATATTTTTACATCTGAATTTAATGTCAAATTAATTACAATGACATAAATTATATTAAATGGTAAAAATATATTATATTTATACTTTTAAACCCTTAAATAATATAATTTAACAATATAAATTATTTCAATGAAAAAAGTTATTTTCAATTAAAATTTATAGTATTTTTATTGTTCATCAAAACATTTAAGTTATCAGAAAAATATCATAAATTCATCTAAAGTAAATTTTTATATCCTGATTCAAAATAAAATTTTTATGTTGTAATATAAAAATTATTAATGTTTCAAATATTAATTTAAAAGTGGTTCACCAGTCAAAGGTTTAAAATTTACCGTTTTTAAAAAAATAGGGTTTTATTCATACGCTATGACTAAAATATCCATTCGATGCATATCCAAAATATTTTATTAAGTATATAAAACATATATATCCCATTAATTTCATTACCAAAATTAATTCACTCAATCATACAAATAATTGATTTATATTTTTCATAAATAATTGATAGCCAATTAATTCACAATGCATTTTCATAAGTTAGTTATAATTATTCATGATAACCTAACAGCTAGGATATAATGGTAATTATATAACAAGGGAATCTCATAGTTATTTTAAACTCATTATTGCATACAAATCAAGCTACTAATGAATAAAAATTGTTTAAATAAAATATTTCATAAAAAAATATTCAGGAGTTACATTCTACCCCCCTTAAACTGAATTTCACCCTCAAAATTCCTCACATGAAAACAAACAGATGAGGATACCTGTCCATCATCATATCCTCAAGTTCCCATGTAGCTTATTAAAATTGGTGGTTCCTCTATAAAACATTAACCAAGAAAGTGGTCTTCTTTCATTGAACTTTTTCACTATGATCCAGAATCACTATCGGTTGTTCTTCATAAGAAAGATCTTGCACCAGTGGTACAAATTCTCAGCTTAGTGCATGTGAAGGATCGTGTATGTACTTTCTCAAGATAGATACATGGAACATATCATGAACTTGATAGAGATTAAATGGAAGTGACAATCAGTAATCTACCTTCCCAATATGATCCAGAATTTCAAAATGACTGATATACCTAGGGCCCAGCTTGCCCTTCTTTCTAAATCTCATTACTCTCTTATAGGGAGATACTTGTAAAAACACCTTGTCACCCACTTCAAACTCTAGTTATTTTCTTCAGTTTTCAGCATAACTTTTTTGTATACTCTAAGCTTATCTTATGGGTTGTTGAATAAATCTTACCTTTTCTGCCATTTTATCAACCAGATCATGTCCTAATAGCTTTCTTTCCCCAACTTCATCCTAGAAAATTGGAGTTCTGCAGTTCTTTCCATAGATTGATTCATAAGGTGACGTCTAAATAGTGGATTTAAGGCTATTGTTGTAAGAAAATTCCACCAAAGTTAGGTGTTGATCCCAACCACCTTTTAAATCCAAAGAGAAATATCTCAACATGTATTCCAGGGTTTGAATTTTACTCTCAGACTGACCATCTGTCGGAGTATGATAAGTAGTGCTGAAACTTAACTCTATATCCAGAGCTTGCTGAATAATTTTCCAGAACTTCAAGGTCAATGTTGGATCCCGATCATATATAATGGTAAGTGGTACTCCATGCAATCTTACCACTTCTTTTACATATATCCTGGAAATCTGATCAAAAGAGAAATCTTCTCTAATAGCAATGAAGTGTGCTGACTTTATAAGGCGATCAACTATAACCCATATAGCATTATGTCATTTAGATGTTTTGGGAATTTAGACAATAAAGTCCATAGTGATATTTTTACATTTCCATTTTGGTATGGGTAATGTTTGTAGCATCCCCTTATATTTTTGTCTCTTGGTCTTAACTTACTGACAAACCAAGCATTGAGAGACATAATCGCCAACATATCTTTTTATGACATCCCACCAAAAATACACATTCAGGTCCATATATATATTTGTGCTTCTAGGGTGAATAGATAATTAATAACTATGATCCTCATCCAATATATCCTTATTTAATTCTGGTATGGGAGGAATACAAACCCTCTTCCTAAACCTTATTATTTCTTCATAATCAAGGTTGAAATCAAGAAAATTTCTCACCTTCTTTTATATCTCTACAAATTTCTTATGTGCCTCCTTAATCTTTACTTTCATTGACGGTTGATCATTCATTTGAGAAATATAATATTTCCCCACTTACTTTAAAATTTTAAGATCCATCCTTGGAAAATCCATAAAGATAGGATATTTTGTTATCCTCGTCATGGATAGGCTAGCATGGTCTTATTGACTCAAAGCATCTACCACCGTGTTTTCTTTCCTGGGATGGTAATGTATTGAGAATTCATAACCATTAATCAACTACAACCATCTTATTTGGTTCATATTCAGCTTCTTTTATGTGAAAATATACTTTAAACTTTTATGATACGAATAAATATCACACCTTTCACCATAAAGATAATGCCTCCATATCTTTAATGAAAATATTTCTATAGCTAACTTCAAGTCATGAGTTGGGTAATTTTTCCCATGGATTTTCAACTGTTGTATGCCATAAGCTATCACCATATCATTTTTCATGTGAACACATCTCGCCCCCTTCTTGGATGCATCATGGTAGATCACAAACCTTTCTCTACTATAAGGCAGTGTGAGAACAGGTGCACTGGTTAACCATCTTTTTAGCTCTTTGAAAATATAATCACATTCTTACATCCAAACAAACTTAACTCCTTTCCAAGTCAATTTGGTGAGTGGATTAGATAATCTCAAAAAATCTTTAATAAAACTTCAATAATATCTATCTAAACACAAAAAACTTCATATCTCAGTTACCATTTTTGGTCTCGGCCAACTTTCAACAACTTTTGTTTTTGATAGATCCAGAGAAATTCCTTCCCTTGAGATTATGTGACCCAAAAATGAAACTTTCTGAAGCCAAAATTCACACTTGGTAAATTTATCATTAATATTCTCCTTTCTCAGGGTCTTCAGTACAATTCTCAAGTGGTATTCAGGTTCTTCCTTGCACTTCGAATATACAAGAATATCATCGATAAAGACTACCAAAAATTGATCAAGATAGTCCCTAAAGACACTATTAATTATATCCATGAAGATAGTGGGGGAATTAGTAAAATCAAATGGAATCACTATAAATTTATAGAACCCATACCTTATACAGAATGTATATCCTCTTTTTTGACCCTCAATTAATGATATCCTGAACAAAGATGATTCTTAGAAATGTATGGAGCTCTATGTAGTTAGTAAAATAATTCATCAATGTGGGGAAGAGGATATTTGTTCTTTATAGTGATATTATTTAGTTCTAGATAATCAATATAAAGTCTAATTGATCCAAATTTCTTCTCAACAAACTGAACAGGTCCTCCCCAAGGTGTTACACTAGGGCGTATGAATACGTTATCAAGATTCACTTTGAGTTTCTTCATCAATTCATACAACTTAATTAGGTACATCCTATATGGTGTATTTGAAATAGGAATTATAGATACTCAATTCACCCCCTCTTGAGTTATCTACTATGACCAACATTTAGTATCAAAAAAAATTATTTTATTAAGGCTCTATTTTAAAATATTTTCAACTGTGATTTTAGTTTTAATTTAAAGAGCTATAAATTTATGTTAGTTATAAATTTCCATATCTTTAAAAGTATTTCTTTACTATGGAAAATAGACTAGAAGGAGCTACTACAAATAGAACACCTTTTTTTAATGGAAGCAACTATGCTCAATGGAATCTTAAAATGAAAATACATCTAGAAAGCATCAGAATTGAAATCTGGACATATATTGAAAGTAAATATGAAATTACTAAAACTGCTGGAAACACTTGAGATGATCCTACCAAAACTTCATATAACAATAAATTCAAATCTATGAATGCTCTATACTGTGCACTAGAATATGAAGAGTTTAATCGTATTTCTGCTTGTAAAATTTCCCATGAAATTTGGGCCACTTTGTATGTTTCCCATGAGGGAACATATAATGTGAAAGGCATGAGACTAAATACCTATACTGTTAAATATGAAAATTTTTGAATGAATCTTGATAAATCTATTTCTAACATGTATCTCAAGTTCAATGAAATAGTTAACACCATGATTTATTTGGGAAGAGAAGTTATACCCAAAGAACAAATAATGGGGATTCTAGGATGCTTACCTGATAGATAGAGAGGAACCTCTATCTCAATTAGATAATCATGTGACATAAGAAAATTAATTGTTAAGCAACTCATTGGAAAGATAATGATTTATGAAGAAGAGTTGAAAGTAAATAAATAGGAAGATGATGAACCTAAAAGGAATCTTGTAGCATTCAAGAAAATTTCATCTAAAAACAAAGAAAATGAGAAATATCAATTTGTTGTTGAGATCACAAGTAGTAAAAAATCAGCTTCAGATAGTGATAAGGAAATATCCCACCTAGACAAAAGATTTAAGAAATTTTTTAGGAGAAATAAGTTTTTCAAAAATCCCAACTATAATAGAAATTATGAAAACAAGGGAAACTGGAAAAAAGATTGGAAGAGAAATGATAAATTAGAAGACATTGTTTGCTATGAATGTAATAGAAAAGGACATGTCAAATTTGACTCTCCAAGACTAAAATATAAAAGAAAGTATGTGAATAAGGATAAAAAATATGAGAAAGCAATAAAATCCACCTGGAGTGCCTCTGAGGATAGCTCTAGTGAATAAGCTTCTTCTCATGAAGACAAAGATGATATGTCAAATATGTGTCTCATGATAAACACATCTGAGGTAACCTTAGATTCACTTGGACAAAATTAACTCTAATGGTATTACACTATCATATTCATGAGATTGGTTATATAAGATCTGTTTTATACAAATGGTTTCACACAAACGTTTTGACATATCAATTTCCTTTTGTAAAACCTTTAGAAATAAGGAAGTTACTTAAACTTTTATAACAAGATCTTGGATATTGTTTTAAACCATATAAAGCTTTTGATAATTTGAAAACTTGATTTAGAAAAAATTGGACATTTAAAACCTGGGGGTTGTTCAACAAAAACATCCTCAATTATATTACTATTTAGGAATTCACTTTTGACATCCATTTGATAATGTCTGAAATCCAAGTGTGTTTTATGGGTAAGTAAGATTATAATGGCATCAAGACTAGCTATTAGTGTAAAGATTTATTTATAATCAATTACTTATTCTTAATTATATCTTGGTGCACCCAACCTATACTTTTCTCTAATTATATTTCCAACTTCATCCACTTTATTTCTAAACACCCATTTGGTTCCTATGGTCAAAGTATCTTTTGGTCTATCAAGAAGCTTCCAGAATTTGTTCCTCTCAAACTTTTTACGCTATGCTTGCTTAGCCATCACCCAAAATTCATCATTTATTGCATCATTGATATTTTTATGTTCAATTTGGGACAATAATTCTTGAAGTTAAACCTGATTTCTCAATGAATATATACTTTGTGTTCCTCTTTCTAAATCTCCAAGAACGATATCAAAGGGATGGTTTTAAAGGATCCTAGTTGTCCTGGTAAAGGTAGGACTAGTTATTTTAGGTTCATCATTTTGATCTGGTTCATTATGGCTAGATTCTGTAGAATTTCTAGAACTATAAGTCGTCACATATTCTTTTATAGGATGATTTGTGGTTTTTTCATTAATACCCAGATTTGACATATCATCTTCAAGATTTTCTAGTAAGGTTTTAGGCTCATGTGGATCTGTTTCATCAAACTTGACATGTACAAAGTCTTTCACACATTTGGTTTTCTTAATAAAGACTCTATAGGCTTTTCTTGATGTAGAATATCTAAGGAATGTTCCTTAATCACTCTTTGAGGAAAATTTATCTAGATTATCTTTAGTATTAAGAAAATAAAATGAACATAGAAACCCATTAAAATAATCTACCTTGGATTTTATATTATTCCACAAATCATAAAGAGTTTTCTTAAGGATTGATCTAATTAAGACTTTGTTAATTATATATCAATATTTATTGATAGATTCATCCCAGAAGTAAATTGGTAGGTCATTTTTATTAATCATGGTTCGGGTAATTTATTATAGGGTTATATTTCTTCTTTCTATTACACTGCCTTCCTGAGGTGTCCTAGGGGCAGAGAAGTTGTGCCTATAGCCATTGTGTGAGAAAAAAGATTCAAAATCTTGATTTTCAAACTCATGTCCATGTTCACTTCATAATGATTTAATTTTATGTCCACTAATATTTTATACAATTTTAGCATACTTGGTGAAGTAATTACATGCTTCACTTTTGTGAGCTAAGAAATAATTCCAAGTATACCTAGAAGATTCATCTACAAGAACACAAACAAATTGCTTCTCATTTAGACTTGATATTCTAGATGGTACAAACAAGTTCATGTGAACCAACTCAAGAGGTTGATAAGTTGTTACTTCTTTCTTTGGTTTGAAAGAGATTTTATGTTTCTTTCCTTTTTGAAAAGGATTGCACACTTTTTTGTCTGGAAACTCTAATTTGGGTAGGTATTTAACTAATACTTTCCAAGTTAACTTCTTAAGGGAGGTTACATTGCAATTTCCTAGTTTTCTATGTTAGATCCATGACTCTTTGTGAAAGGAACTTAGATAAGAAACATTATCTGAGGCTAGTGTGTCTAAATTTATATCATACACAATATTATTTCTAAGAGAAGTAAATACTAAGTTATTATTGGAATAAAAAACATGGCATGAATCATTTCTTAATTTTACATTAAATCCATCATCACATAATTAATATATTCTAAGCAAGTTGTACTTTAGTCCATCAACATAAAGTACATTGGGAATTAAAATAGAGATAGGGTTACCAATCTATCCTAGGACTATGATTTTTCCTTTACCATTGTCACCAAATGTGACATTCCACCATCAATATTGATAATACTTTTAAATATTGAGTAGTCCTCGATCATGTGTCATGAACACCCATTTTCCAAGTACCGCATATTTCTATAGGAACTTTTTAGACAGTTTACCTACAAAACAATTTATCCAAGAAGCGATTTCGGTACCCATGTTTGTTTGGGTCTGGAAACATTAGTAATAAAAGCTTTAGGAATCTGCACTTGTCTTATCGGTTTCCTATAGGTAGAATATAGAGTATTTGAAAAATAAACTTTGTTTAGTCTAGAATAACTGGATGTAGTAAAATAATTTTTAGAATTGGAACTTGCAGTAAAATTCTTGTTTTTGAAGAAAGAAGTAGATTTTCCGTATTTGGTGATAAAATGTGTTTTTGTTAAATTCCTTTGTCCTAGTTGATATACTATTACATAAGTTTATGTAGGTTCTATTTGTTTACCAAGAATTTGAGTAAGTGTATTTTTTCCATTCATAAACTTTTCAAAATCCTTCTTTAATTTCTCATTATACATTTTTAAATCATTTTTTCCCTTGAGAAATGGATAATTTTTTTGTCGTAAGTTCAGATTTAATAGTTATAGTAAGAGCATGTTGCCTTTTAGGAATTTATATTTATATTTGAGCTCATTACATGTTTCCTCTAACATGTTTCAATATTCAAATAATTCATCATTTTTCATATTTTTATATTCACTCTCATCTCCAAAATAATAAGAATTTTGTGTTGGTGAATATATGGTTACCTAATATGTTTTTTCATTAAACACGTATTTTTCATATCATCTTTCTTATCATGAGAAGAAGTTGATTCACTGGAGATGGCCTCAGGGGCACTCGATTTGGCCTTCATTACTTTCTTACATTTTCTGTCCTTATTCTCATACTTTATTTTATATTTTAACTTTGGATAGACCACTTTAACATGTCATTTTTCTCTTAAATTTGTAGTAAACAATTTCTTCTGATTTATCATTTCTCTTCCAATCCTTTTTCCAGTTGCCATTGTTATCATAATTTCCTTTATAGTTTGGTTCTCTGAAAAAAAACTGTTTCCTATAAAATTTATTGAATCTTATAGCCAGATAGGAAATTTCCTCATCAACTTATTAAGATAATTCTTCACTACTTGTGCTCTCAAAAGTATCTTGAGCATTATATTTTTCTTTGTTTTTAGAGGCAGTAGTCTTAAAATCTACACACTTCCTCTTAGGTTCATCATCTTCCAATTTTTTGATTTATAACTCTTCTTTATACATCGTTAGCTTTACAATGAGTTCTTTAATATGTAATTTGATGATGTCACATGATTCTCTAATTGAGATAGAGGTTCCTCTCCATCTATCATGTAAGAATTTGAGAATCTGCATGATTTTTTCTTTGGTTGTAACTTCTCTTCCTAAAGAGATCATGGTGTTCACTATTTCATTGAACTTGAGATACATGTTAGAAATATATTCATCAATCTTCATTCTAAAATTTTTATATTTAATAGTATAGGAATTTAATCTCATCGCTTTCAAATTATATGATCTCTCATGGGAAATAGACAAAGTGTCCCAAATTACATGGGCATTTTTACAAGCAGAAATATGATTAAACTCTTGATCTTCTAGTGCACAGTATATAACATTCATTTCTTTGTAGTTAATGTTATAGGCAGTCTTGGTAGGTTAATCCGAAGTGTTTTTAGTAGTTTCAGGAATTTCATATTTACTTTCAATAGCAGTCCATATTTCAAATCACATTCTTTCTAGATGTATTTTCATTTTAAGCTTTCACTGGTCATAGTTGGTTCCATTAAAAAAATGTGGTCTATTTGTAGAAGTTTCTTCTAGTCTATTTTCCATAGTAAAGAAATACTTTTAAAGAGCTAGAAATTTAGAAATAACAGAAATTTACAAATCCTTAAAGTAAAACTAAAATCACATTTGAAAATATATTAAAACATATCCTTAATGAGAATAAATTTTCCTTTGATACCAAATTTTGTTTGGTGTAGATCACTCAAGAGGGGGGTGAATTGAGTATCTATAAAAATTTCTATTAAAATTTGGTTCTTTGAAAATTTCCCCCAATTAAAAAGATAATCAAAGTAAATTTGTAGTGAATTTATAAAAGTACTTAATGTTCAATTAATTTCTCATAATATTGATTAGTTCTCATCTATACTAATCTAAAGATTAATATAACTTTTGAAACTCACCTACTGGTTCGACACAAATATCAAACACTTTATAACAGGCACAGTGGATAAAAACAAGAGGTTCACACTACTAGAAATTTAGGCTATAGCCACGGTTTGAAACCATGGCTATAACCCCAAAAACTGTGGCTATAGGTTATATCCACGGTTCAATAAACCATGGCTGGTATTGGCATGGCTATAGGCTAAGTCCTATAGCCATGGTTTAAAACTGTGGCTAAAGCCTTATATCCATGATTCAAACCGTGGCTAAAGCCTTATAGCCACAGTTTGAAATAGTGGAAGAAGGTAAAACACAAACCATCCATATAGCCATGGTTAGAAACAGTGGCAATAGATTAAAGTTCAATAAAAAACACAGCAGGCCTACAGGCCTGTAGTCCCCCTACCTTCCACCCACATTCTAGTCCCCCTGCCACCCCCCCCCCCACACTTCACATCTCCCCCACTATTTTCCATCCAACTCTGACCCCTGCCAGTCCCCCTACCTATTTTCCCCTGGTTCCCCACACCCTTCCAGTCCTCCCTATCTGTCACCCCCCTATTTTCAATCCGACTCTGCCCCTGCCAGTCCCCCTACTTGTTTTCCCCTGGTTCCCCACCCCATGCCAGACCCCTACCTATTTTACCCTGGTTCCCCACCCCATGCCAGTCCCCCCCTGTCTGTCACTCCCCCTGGACACACCCCCACCCCCTCCCCTGCAGAGACACCCCCCACCCATGACAAATACCCCCCCCCCCATACAGACAGACAACCCTGTACACCCCCCTCCCCTGGACAGACCCCCCCCCCCCCCGGACACCACCCTGGATAGACACCCCCTGGACAGGCAACCCTGGACACCCCCCTCCCCTGGACAGACCCCCCTTTCCAGTCCTGTCTTTCACCCCCCCCCCCTAGACACACCCCCACCCCCTCCCCTAGACAGACCCCCCCTAGACAGACAGACAACCCTGGACACCCCCTCCCCTGGACAGACCCCCCACCCCCCCAGATAGACACCCCCCACTGGACAGACACCCCCCTCCCCTGGATAGCCCCCCCCCCCCCGGACAGACACACCTGGAACCCCCCCAGATAGACACCCCCCTCCCCTAGACAGAACACCCCCCTCCCAGGACAGATACCCCTGGACACCCCCCCCCCCGGACAGACACCCCCCTCCCCCGGACAGACACCACCCTCCCTTGGACAGACACCCCCTACACAAAACACTCCCCCTCCCTTGACATACACCCCCTCCCCTGGACAGACACCCCCCCTCCCCTGGACAGAAACCCTCTGAAGACTCCCCCTCCCTCTTGGACATCCCCCACTCCCCTGGATAGACAACCCCCTGCACCCCCCCCCCCCCCCCGGACACTCCCCTCCCACCTCCCTCCTGGACACCCCCTCCCCTGGACAGACACCCCCTGGAATGCTATTACAGTTGGCCATGCAATTTGAAATCAAAGACAAAAACTAAAACAGAATACATTGCAGAGCCCCCCCCCCCCCCCTCCAAGACACTCCCCCCCAGGAATGCTAATACAGTACACCATGCAATTTGAAATCAAAGACAAAAACTAAAAGATAACACATTGCAACCCCCCCCCCCCCACTAGTAGATAGAAACCCCCTGGAATGCTAATGCAGTTGGCCATGCAATTTGAAATCAAAGAAAAGAAATAAAACAGAACACATTGCAACCCCCCCCCCCCCCACCCACCATGTTACTCATTATATCATTTTTTAAGGATAAAAAATTCTTAACGGGTTCACCAAACCCTGAATTTTATGCCCAATGACACTCATCCTCTATATGCTGAAGGAGAATAAATTCATCTCAGTTTCATCATTTTTTATATAGTTTTACTTCAAGACTATTGTGTTAGACTACACTAGGATGGTCATGATCCTTGTCTCCCATGCCTCATTTTTTAAGGCAATCAGCATGTCACTATAAGTGTGATGATGATGGAACCTTTAATTGAAATGGGAGGATGGGAGATTAAAACATATCTTTATGTTTTTCATTTCCCAGTCCATATTTCTGTTGCGGAATCGTCGGGAGGCGCAATGATACAAACGAGAAATGAAAGAGGAATGCAGAAATAAAATAGACACGGGACACACAAATTTACGTTGTTCGGGAATAACCCTACATCCATGGAGAAGTAGAACATCACTAATTCAGGAGCACAAATTATAGAGGTTTTTTCAGTGTTAACCCTAGCCCGAAAATGGGCTATAAAATGGAGAAGATGATCATTATTCCGAAAAATAATTCTACGTCGTTATAGTGAACGGTGGCCCACACGCATTTGGCCAAACTAAATAGGGAAACACCAATCCAAAAATTTCTCTTATATAATTAACACATGCCCATGAATCATGTTCTTGATTCCATCTCCATGTGGACATCGGTTAATAATTTCACTTTATTCCTTATCAAGGTGACAACCTAATGATCAAAGTTGACTAGAATTTCAATTACATTGTATATTTAGACAATCCCATAAATATCTTTCTCATTTCTAGAAGTGAGGAAATATTATGATTTCCACATAGAAGTAAAGGATGGATCTATAGTTATGATCTAGGCAGGAAGGTTGTCATATCTTCTTTTGTCAATCCATATAGACATCTTAGGAATATGCTATCAGTGGACTACTTTGGAAGATGTTTGTGAGTACCCAATAAAGGAGAGAGACAACTGTGAGACCTTTGTTTGATGTTGGAAAACACCAGCACAACTGCGATGCGATCGCAGCTGAAAAAAGCGAGAGCTGGAGGACAGTGCATACATTATTTATGAAAATTCCGAAAATGTTATTTTCTTTTACAATACCCATGAACATAAAGAAATTCCTCTTCCCATTTCACAAAAAAAAAACCACCCCCCCCCCCACACACACACAAACACACAAAAATCCCTTTCACACCCCTTTCCCCCCCTGTTGGACCCCCTTGGACAGCAGCCCCCTGCTAAACCACCCTGGACAGTAGTCCCCCCCTGATGGACCCCCCTAGACTATAGCAGCCCCCCTACTGGACCCCCTGGATAGAACCCCCCCCCCCCCCCTCATGGACCCCCTAGACAGAATCCCCCCCCCCCCACACACACAGTTAAACCCCCCATGGAAAGAAGCCCCCCTGCTGGACCCCCTGGAGAGAACCCCCCCCCCCCCACACTGCTGGACCCCCCTGGATAGCAGCCCCCCTGCTGGACCCCCCTTGAACCACCCCTTCTGGCAGAAATTGTGATTAGTCAGTCTCAACATTGATTACAAGACTCATGGAATACTATCACTGCGAACCGCAGCGGGGTGTCGTCCTGAATTAGGGCCAAATCATGGCATTCCAGCATCGTGACTGTGGCGTGACCACGGCGTGACCGCAGAATTACCGCGGTGTGTTGGCCTGGTCCAGCAACATCCGTGGGGCAGCATCTTCCATCCAGGAGCAAAGGGAGCGGGAGGAGGCGGGGAAATATTCTGGTCATCACCCTACCAGAAGAAATTGTGATTAGTCAGTCTCAACATTGATCACAAGAATCATGGAATACTATAACTACAAACTGTCACGGGGTGTCGTCCTGGAGCAGGGCCAAATCATGGTGTGACCATGGCATAACCGCAGCGTGACTGTGGCATGACCGCGGCATGACAGCGGCGTGACCGCGGCATGTTGGCCCAACCCAGCAACATCCACGGGGCATCATCTTCCGACCAAGAGCGAAGGGAGCAGGAGGAGGTGGGGCAACATTCCGGTCATTGCCCCACCGGAAAAAATTGTGATTAGTCAGTCTCAACATGGATCACAAGACTCATGGAATACTATCACTGTGAACTTACATGGAGTGTCGTCCTGGAGCATGATCCAAATCACGTCGTGACCGCGGCATGAACGCAGGGTGACCGCGACATGACCACGACGTGACCGCGGCGTGACCGCAGCATGTTGGACCAGTCCAGTGACATTTGTGGGGTAGCATCTTCTAGCCAAGAGTGAAGGGAGCGGGAGGAGGCGGGGCAACATTTCGGGCGTCGCCCCGCCGACAGAAATTGTGATTAGTGAGTCTCAACATTGATCAAAATATTCATAGAATACTATCACTATGAAATGTCGTGGTGTTTTTTCCTGGAGCAGGGCCAAATCACGGCCTGACCACGGAGTGACTATGGCATGACCGTGGCCTGACCGCGGCATGTTGGACCAGTCCAGTGACATCCATGGGGCAGCATCTTCCGTCCAGGAGCCAAGGGAGCAGGAGGAGGTGGGGAAACATTCCAGTCATCACCCCACCTACAGAAATTGTGATTAGTCAGTCTCAACAATGATCACAAGGCTCATAGAATACTATCACTGTGAAATGGAATGGGGTGTCGTCCTGGAGGAGGGCCAAATCACAGTCTGACCGCAGCATGACCGCGGTGTGACCGCAGTGTGACATCGGCTTAACCGCGGTGTGTTGGCCTAGTCCAGCGACATCCATGGGACAACATCTTTTGGCCAGAAGTGAAGGGAGCGGGAGGAGGCGGGGCAACATTCTGGTCGTCACCCCACCGGCAGAAATTGTGATTAGTCAGTCTCAACATTGATCACAAGAATCATAGAATACTATCACTATGAAGCGACACGGTGTGTCATCCTAGAGCATCTCCAAATCATGGCCTGACCACGGCGTGACTAAGGCATGACTACGGCATGACTGCGGTGTGTTGGCCCAGTCCAGCAACATCCGCGGGGCGCCATCTTTCGACCAGGAGCAAAGGGAGTGGGAGGAGGCACGACAACATTCTGATCGTCGCCCCACCGACAGAAATTGTGATTAGGCAGTCTCAAAATTGATCACAAGACTCATGGAATACTATCACTATGAAACGCCGCGGGGTGTCTTCCTGGAGCAGGGACAAATCACAGCATAATCGCGGCGTGACCACGGCGTAACCGCGGAGTGACCGTGGCATGACCGAGGCGTGACCGCAGCGTGACCGCGGTGTGTTGGCCTGGTCCAGCAACATCCACGGGGAAACATCTTCTGGCCAGGAGCAAAGGGAGAGGGAGGAGGCAGGGCAACATTCTGACTGTCGCCCCACTGGTAGATGATAGAACAAGATCAACTATTTAATATTAAATAACAAGATCAACTATTTAATATTCTATAACAAGGTATTTTCAGATAAGTTTGTAGCAAGCGGAATAATGACGCAATGTCTAAAGGGAAACTAAACGACGGAAAAGAATCATACACCCTACACAAACCATTTAAAAATTCATTCACTTTTCCTAAACATGTAAATTTTATTTATAATATTCAAAGCGTGAAAAGGAAAGTGTCATCGACAAGGCATATGCCTACTCGGGCAATGTCATTTAAGTTAAAAAATTATGATAAGCCAATTTATATTATTCAAAGAAAACAAAAACTAACTATCCACAAAACAAACACTATCAAGAGTCATATGAAAGACTCTAACCAAATCTAAAAATGATACAAATAATTATCACTACTCTTTGGTTTAGAAGACAGCACACCTCCATTGGAGGAGTTTTATTATAAAATCATGGAATTTCTTTATCAAACAATTCATTTAATTATATTTAACATTTATTCTAAAACACATTCAGCAGAAATCAAATGCAATAATTTAAGCAACTAGATCAACATAACTATCACTGTGAGTTTTCGCAGACAGCGCACCTCCATTGGAGGGGTTTTATTATAAAAACATGACTTTATTTATCAAATGAAACAATTATATTAAACAACACTTATTCAAGATATGAAATTCAATATAATTAAGCATAATTAAGAAAGAATCTAAATTCAATTTAAAGCATTCTTGAATTAAAGAGGCTGGAAGAGGGATCCTACCTCAAGGTGGAACCAAACCGTCCACATTGCCTCTTGGAGGTTTATAACTAAAATTTGTTGCTCCCCCACTGGGTATACGCACATTCACACACATCCAAGAGTTACAATAAGTGGGAGAATGAATGAATTGTTCTAAACAAGTAAAAAACAAATTAAGTACTCCCCTATAATGATATGATGCAGTTTTCTTCTTTTTAATGAGCCAACCACCCTCTTATATTTTTCACTCAAGATGGATATTTTCATTGAAGTATCTAAAAAGAAACAAAATCAACATCAAATTCCCATAACTCTATTCCTCATTAGATAACATTAAATAATCTGAAAATACATTGTAAATTACTGAGTTTTAAAGGACATATTCAAGAAGACACCCCCTCCTTCCTGGACAGACCCCCCACCCACCCACCCCCTCCCTGGATAGACCCCCCCTACACACACCCCTAGATAGACCCAACCCCCTTGGATAGACCCCCCTGCCCCTCCCCCTCTCGACAGCCCCCCATCCCTCCTGGACACCCCTGGACAGCCCCCCATCCCCCTTGGATAGCCCCCATCCCCCCTGGACAGTCCCCCCTCTCCTTTCTAGACAGACCCCCCCCCCCCCTCTAGGGAACCCCCCTCTCCTTTCTGGACATACCCCCCTTCCCTGAAAGACCCACCTAAACATCCCCCTATCCCTCCTGGACACCCCCTGGACAGACAAAAGCATCATTCGAATTGATCGAATTCCAAGTATCTTTTACAATTTTATTACAATCCTCCACAGTGTTCCAGGAATTATTGAATCTAAAAGGAAGAATATGTCTGTTGTCTCTAGTCTTGAGGCTCACCAAAATTGGATGATGATCATAATTAATCCTAGGTAAAGTAATTGAAGAGATTCTATTCCAGTTATCGAGAGCTTTGAAGTTTGTGAAATCTTTGTCGAGTTTACTTGCTAAAATTCTATTGTCTTTCCTTCTATACCAGGTATACTTAGCCCCAACCAGATTAATCTCAACAAGGTTATTATCATCAATACAGTGATTAAAATCTTTAATGGAAGTTTTTGAGTGCAAGGGCCCTAGCTTTTCAATAGTTCCAAGGATAACATTGAAATTACGGATAATAACATTGGGCACATGAATAGTGTTTTTAAAGGAGGATATATTGTGCCACAAGTTTCTTATGTCTTGATATTTATTGGAGGAATACACAAAAGTATATTAGAAAGTATTATCATGCACGTTTATTTCACATGTCAAAGATTGAGAATCATCATTAACAATATGAATTCTATCTATAGAGATATGTGCAAAGACCTACAAATAATCACAATTGTTATTATTGGAATTTTCTCCTATAAAAGTATAACTATATTTTTCAAGACTATTAAATCCAGAAGTAAAAGTAACTTTAGGTTCTGAGATAGAAAAAAGCATCGGTTTATGAGTAAAAAGAGAATTTTTTTTAAGTTATGATGGTGTCATAGTTAGCAATACCCTGACAGTTCCAATATAAAATATTCATTTATACTTACATTTGGGGCTAGGTCCCTTGTTTTTTGTTACCTCCAGAATTCTTTACGCACTTGGATTTTCGTAATTTCTTGGTATAATGCTCCTTAGGTTTCGCTGCATCTTTTCCCTACAAAGTCCTTGAAGGGTTAAGAGACCTATGATTATTTTTCATACCTGTTAAGACCTCTTCTTGGTGAATTTTTTTGTTCTCAGTTTCCTTTTGTTCCACTATCCATTCTATTTCTGGTTTTATGTGATAAGATTCCCCAGATTGGTCACACAGTTTCTGAGTGGTGAATTCAGCCATAGCAGGGGTTGCTGGTTCTATGTGTCTGTTGTAGTTCCAGACCTTCGTCATCATCTTGCATGTGTTGTGTTTTGATAATATCAGCCATCTGCATATTGCAAACTAGATTCTGAACTGGTGATTTTTCCAACATCTCATCACTGTCTGAAGGTGAGGAGAGTTGATGTTGTTTTTCAATGTTAGTAGGTGCATCATAGGTGTCCTGCAGACCACCCTGTAGACCACCCCTGCCCCTGCCCTATAGACCTCCCTACTCCATCCTGCCCCCTCCCACCTCCCCCCTGCCCTACAGACCTCCCCCTTGCCTTGCAGACCTCCCCCCTCCCCCTGCTCTATAGACATCCCCTGCCCCCTTCCCCCCTCCACCCTGCCCCTTGCCCCCTGCCCCCTCCACCCTACCCCCTGCCCCCTACCCCCTTCCCCCCTCTACCCACCTCCTACCCCCTACCCCTGCCCCTTTCCCCCTTCTCTTCAGACCTCCCCCCTGCCCCTTGCCCCCTACCCCCCCCCCCCCCCCCACCATCCCCCCTTCCCCCTGCCCCCTTCCCCCTACCCTACAGACCTACCCCCTGCCCCTTGCCCTACAGACCTGCCCCCTCCACCCTGCCGCATGCCCCCTGCCCACCTCCACCTTGTGCCCTACCCCCTTCCCCCTCCACCCACCCCCTGTCGCCTGCCCCCTGCCCCTTGCTCTGCAGACCTCCCCTCTGCCCCTGCCCCCTGACCCCTTCTGATTTTGGACCTCTATCACCTATTTAGATGAGAGGACCCAATATGAAATTAAAAAATTAAATTAATTATAACAAAAATAATTTTATATTGTTCAATACTAACACTTACCCATTACTAAAACTAGGTATACATACCCTGGTTATAGATTATCTATTATTATCTTATTATTAATTATAATGGTTTATGAATCAACAAGTTATACCACCATTAGTTAATACTCCATTTTATCCTAATTATACCCCCAGTGATTCAACTCCTTTCCCTCCTTAATTAGACCCAAAAAATTTGAATGTTTATAACTCCCAGTGTTGAGCCTCTTCAATAACTGGTCCCCCTATTCACAAGGTCATTCTTCTTATCTTGATCAATTATATGATGATTTAGTGATCATACTCAATGGGATTTCTATATTTTATTTGATAATGTACAACTTCAAATACATTAAACAGAAACAATCCTTTTATGTAGACTTTTCTTAATAATTTTAATAACTTGTGTATGATCAATTGGGTAAGGGAAACCATGATCAGGAAAATATTATTTCTTATCCTGATGTTTTAGCCTCACTTAATCACTAAATTCTCATGTGTGAAATATTCTGATACTACACCCAGATTAGTCTCAAAACACTGCACAATATTTATGAAAAATATATCACATGGTTTTTTCTCAAACCACATTAATGTAAGAAACAATAAACCCCCCTTCAATTTAACACATTTAGATACAAAAATTAAAAATATACTCACTTATAATGAATTAATTACTTCCATTTCCATGAAAATAAACTCATTCATGCATATTATTTTATGTATTTTATTTCTTGTACTCTTCACCTAACTCACTGCTTAACATTAACGTCACTGTTTTTCTCCATCCTGAAATCTAAATAATTTATTCTGTTACATTTAATATGATCAATTTATTTTAGCATTCAGGAATGGAATAATAGAATACATGATGTATCTTCCTTCCCCCTCTCACACAACTATGCTCACACTTATATACCTCACGTAATAGATGTATATGTGGAAACTACTTCATGTCCCTCTTGAAGTATAGTGTGGATCATACACTGGATTGTTTAATAAAACCATTATAATGAAAACATGAATGTATAGAAATAATCTATATGAATTCATAGAAACCATGCACAAATATTGACCTTTCTTGCTTTCCCTATTTTACTCTCATCTCTTCTAAATTATCTCTTGGATATTCTTACTGTTTTTACCCAAGAAACGAGCATGTTGGGGTATTAATGGAGAATACTCGACCAAATTATTCCCACCGCATATGTGCACCGCCTAGAATATATATGAACCACTCCACTTAAAGATTTTCAATTACAAAAGACACCATCTTTGTAAAAAAATCCCACTTCCACCATTTTAGATTCACTGTTTTTAATAATAAAATACACCACTAACTTCAATTTATTAATTTGTGGAATCTTACAACCATATTCATCCCCTCTTTGAATTTGATGAGATGAATTTGATCACTAATCATTATGACATGAAGAACTATGTATTGAAGCTTCACCGATGAAGCTTAAGGAAGAATACAACTTCTTAACTTGACCAGATAGCTTAAATAAAACATATCAAATAGATGAAGTTATATATGAAACATTTTAAGTGGATGAAAAGTCTTCCACATAGGACTTTTCCAAAATCAATAATACGCTCGGAATACTACTCCTTAGTAATACATAAGTGTGTCTCCCTGCATTCGAGCTGGCATTGGGGTTGACACATTGATACACTTTCACACACTATGGGCTTTATATGGTCATTCCTCCCAATGTTATACCACATAACCACTCCTCATACGTGATCAATCCAAAGCACATCCATGCCCGAACTATGAATCCCACAATCCTTAGGCACTCCATGTGAGTGTTATGCACTCTCACTGGCTACAATGGGCTGGGTGATTAAACATTCTTTCTTTCCTAAGAAGTGGTCGTCCTTGGTTGGCCTATGGTTGAACCCATTTTCTAATAAAGGATCACTATTTTGTTTTAAATCATATTCTAAATATTGAATACAGTCTCAATCCATTTCTCACCGTCAAATACAAAACAACATAAATATGATCATCTATAATATTAATATTCTATTTTAAAATGTTGTAGACAATGTGCACTTATCCTAGTGTAATTAGATAATGAATTTTACATAATAAATTGTTCAAAAATAATCATAATTAAAAATCCCTAAATTATCATTGAATAAAATTATTAATATAAAATTAAAATTCAATAAATCAATTGGGTTCTTCAATCTCCCACTTCAAATTTTTTGTCAATACCTATTTCATTTCAAAATTCAATGTTTCCATATAACATTTATTGATAATAAAACCAATGATATAAATATGGGAATGAATTATCATCTCTAATATTAAAAATTTCAGATCCTCTTGTCCTCTTATAACAAATATAGTATGATTTACTCCAAATGGGGATGGAATCAAAACAATCATATAAATGAAGAGTCTTAATAAAAGATTAAATCTCTTAATATTTATTTATATTAGTCTCTAATAATGATAATGAAGTCAAAATATAATAATTTAAGTGGGATGTGATGTCCTCCTATTTTTTTTATCTGAGTGGTCAAATCATCTATATGGCCATGAATCTGATATATTATCTAATGTATCTATTCAATAACCTTTGAAGATTCCCTTATTAATTTGGCTAGGGGAGTCTCGTCACCAAAACTATGAAAGTCCCCATCATTGCTAACCAATTTTTGTAGGGTTAGGAAAAATTTTCTCTTGATATCATACAATGGTTGGTAATCAAATCCACCTACTCCCATATCGTGAAAAAGCTGGTGTAGGTGTTCCTATTGTCCAAATAACTCCTCCAAGGGAGTCTCAGAAATCCGGGCATGGATTTTATGCTAGATATGCCTTCATGATACATGGGTTTCTATAACCACTTGGGTGGGTATTCCAAAAGTAGGAATGATTATCTGAGAAGATTGAGAAGCAAGAGAATAAGTTTAATGTTCTCTCCTCGCAATTGACACATCTTACATCACTGATATTAAGGGACCATCCCCCTTAAAAAATGTTTCCCACTAATGGGATGTTCATCAATATGATGATAACACTTCCTTGGTGGCTCACCTAAGTCCTGAGTAAACTCCATTACTACTATAGAAAAGGGGTTCAGTGAAGCACAGGTCTTGTCTACCTAATGGATCGGTCGGTTCAATAAACCAACCAGATAATCATCCACCCAAACCTAGGAATATTCATAAGACATGAAGATAGGTGAATCGACCAGTGCAAGAATAATCTTAACATTTTTTTCATCACATTCCAGTATAAGATGAATTTGGTGGATGAGTTCAGGATGTTGTTCGAATATCATGGCATCTTATGGGAGAGGAGAAACTCTTTGAATGAAAACAAACTGGAGAAAAAACTGATTGGGGGAATATGAATTGTATATAGTTATCTCTTCTAAGGAACCATAAGAACCTCGTCCTATAGATAAATATTGTATGACCTCTCATCCAGAGATCCCCTTCCATTATCAAAAATTATTCCAGACGGTGCAGGATAGGGAATGAAGTTGAAATGATAATGGTGTATCAACATGCCAATAACCTAATAAGGACCTAGTGGCATCACCCCAACCCTTGAAAGATTCAACATTCGAGAATAGATCAAATCATCAAGGATTACTTTAGTGTTATGATATTTGTAACACTGGAAATTCTCTCCTATCTATCCAAATAAGAAATGGAAGGGTCCTCTAATCCAGTAAGGGATGTTGCCTTACCTAATATAAATGTGGAGTGGATAAAGGCGTCCAAGAGTCATCATTACTAGATTATTAAGGCACCCCTATCCCAATCGGACTACCATCACCAATATGATTACTTGAATTCCCAATAATGTGTCCCCATGTGGGAAAATTCATCTATTCAAAAACATGGTTATACCCCTCTAGCGGAAGGCTTGGCGATACCTCTAGTCTTAGTCATTAGCCCCATGTGGTATACTCCCTAGCTTCAAGGATGGCCCAATAAAATCTTTTTCTATCATGAACCTATTAGGAAGAGCATCGATGAGGGTGTGTAGAAGTTGGTAGAGACTTGTTGTGGTAGAGAAATATATTAATCCAATCCTTAAAAGAAACAAGTGACTGTAGGTTCAGATCCTTCCTTAACTTGTCCTTAACAATGGGGAGAACATCCCTTTCCAATATCAAATCTCATGAGGTGTCATCCCAAACATCTTTATCTGGAATATTTTCTTCATACATCTCCCAAAGAGGAGGTATTCCACCCAATAAATAAAAATCCCAAACATCAATCCCTACTTTTACATGGGATAAAAGGATGGAATTTGTTCTAGGAAACCAATGGATAATTAGCTCTTTAAGTTTTGATTGATGATACATGATGAAATGAGAAGTCCATACTACCTCATAAAGATAGATAACAAGTAATTGTTCATAGAATTATGATCATCTCTTCTTAACCTAAAAAGGTCATGCACATTCATCGGAGAAGTTACCTCTAGGTCATAATTCCCCCTTAGAGATCCAACCACTTGTAAGAGAATTCAAGGAGGATATGAGTCTGCTCAAATAAATTTGATCAATTGGTTGGTGGAAAATATTTAAACCTTATATATCTCTAGGGGAGTTAACCAAAATGTAGGAGAACCCATGGAGGAGTGGTACCAAAAATTTAGTGTCTTTATAAATCATTGTTTGAATAAAATTAAGGGGATATGACAGTCAGTAAGATGAAAGATTATAACCATGTAAAGGAGTGTAAACATCATCCAGTATACCGAATCCATTCAAATAAATTCAGTTTAATATGGGATATCTCTTAATTTCATGAGGTATAATCCCTTTAAAATCCTTATTGGAAAAGAAAACATCATAATGAGGGTTGAAATTTGATTCCCAGTAATCATATTACTATGTATGGTTACATTGGAAGATTTCTATGAAATGGAATCCATCTATATGAACACAAGAAAAACATATATTTTATTATCAATAATTCTTATATCACCATCACTGTGTATGGTTCCCTTATATGTTCAACATCATCACATCAATATGCCTTCAATTTCTACTCATACTCTACCCATGTCTTCTATAAATACAAGAGGAAGGGAGATCTAAATAACCATCACATGAAATTCAAATCACAGTATAACCTTAAAATCATAACATTGATGAAATAATATGGTATAAAATACCTGTGTGGATTGAAAGCTAGGAGGAGGGTGTCGCAGTGACAGGTTGTCAGAGAGGAGGGTGTCGCAGTGAGAGAGATCTTTGGGGAGGAGGTTTCCATTGTGAGAGAGGTATTTGGGAGGAGGGATCTGCGGTGAGAGAGTTCGTCGGAGAGGAGGGCATCGCGGTGAGGAGAGGATGGGGAGGAGAGGTCGAGAAGGAGAAGTCGTCGGGGGAGGAGGGAGTTGTGGTGAGGAGAAAATGTCGGGGAGTAAAAGTCATCAGAGGAGTAGGGTGCCACGTTCAAGAGAGGTCGAGGAGGAGGGCAACACAGTCAGGTGAGGTCGGGGAGGAGAACTCGTCGGGAGGAAAAGAAGTTGTGAGGAGAAGAATTCAGAGGAGCGTGAGAGTCGCGAATCATGGGACCATGATACCAAATAGGAAAACACATGGTATATCCATGGTTATTAAATTAAACTATGGAAATTAGGAAGATATATCCACGAACCAATAAAACAATGGCTATAGGTCTGTGGTTATAGCTTTACTTTCTAGTAGTGTCAATCTCAAGTTGAGACTTAGTCCTCTCCACTCGGTGATCACCATCCACCAAGCAGTTTAATTTAATAAATAATTTGATCCACACCCTAGATCAAGGTTCACAATAGCACACAAGGCTGTCTAGGTCACACCTGACCTCTACCACAGTGATTCATGGGAAAAACAACAAACATGTCACACTTGACCTCTTCCACTGTTCTGTGAGGGATACAAGAGATAATAATGAGAGTGAGTTTTAGGATATCATGTATCCCCCAGTTATCCATTGGTGACAGTTTTTTTGTTAGAAAAAGATACACACACTAGTCAAAAAGGTAAACAAAATAAAACAACAGAGTTAGAGATGTAGAATAAGGTTTATAAATATTAGTGTGTTATGAAGTGAGGCTCTGGACTCAATTAATGTAGTGAAAATGAAGTTAGACTCCTCTTTTGGAAGTTGTCTTCAAAAGAGAGTATCGTAGCCTCTTGTACTCTAGCTTCCATGTCTGAAAAGTCTAGATCCTTGATGTTAGGATGTTCATAGTAGCTCAGTATGACTTTTTGATCTCCCGGTATGGTCTAGATTTGAGTACGTGGAATTTTGAAGAAATCTCAAGAGTTGCAAGAGTTTTCAAATCTTTTTCTCTTTGTACCTTTCATCGCATTCTTCATTTTCTCATAAAACACCCATTGTGTAATTCTTTAATAATTTTAGTTATATTATATATGAAGATCTCCCCACATGAATGTACCTCATACTATCTATGGATAGTCCTACAGACAACATTAAATAATGTTAGATACATTAATTTTTCTAAATATGACCATTATATATAAATTTGAATTGATAAATTATAAATAGTTTTTTATGACTATCGGTGAGTCATAAGTATCATTGACTCGTTGGCAATGGTTTTTCATCATCATTCTGTCATCATCAGTCTATCAGTGAGTCTTTTGAATTGGTATCATCAGTCTATCGGTGAGTCTTTTGAATTGGTATCGGTGAGTTGTTTGTGCTACTGGTCTGTCCGAGCATCAGTGTGTTATCATTGGTGAATCATTTTGAATTGTCAGTGTGTCATTCATCGATGACTTTTTCATCAGTGTGTTGTCAATTGGTTACTCATTAATTGGTGTTTTATCCATTGGTGAACATTCATTATTATTTCGTTCATCAGTGACTCATTCATCAGTGACTCGCTTGAACTATCGTTTTGGTTGATCATTTCTTACTCAACAATCAGTGAGTCATTTGTTCTATCGGTGAGTCCAACATCAGTGTAATCTTCGATCGGTGAGTTCTTCGATCGATGAGTCCTCATCGGTGAGTCGACCAACGGTGACTCATTTTGAACTATCGATTCCAGAGACTCTAAAAAACTTATAAAGTGTCTATCTTGCACAGAATACTGCCAGATTAAGTGAAAATCATAAACATATGTAAACATACACTTGTAAACGTGTTGAAGCATAAATATCCATAATTTATTGACTTATTAAAATTTATTATATTATGTGACATAATTAATTCACTTATAAATATTTATTGAAAAGATTAACTGGAGTAAAATCTTAATATATGAATTACTAGAATTTGAAAAATGGCATGATTTGTGATTATGAGAAAAAAAATTTGACAAAGGGTCTAATGGACATTACACTCGGTATTAATTCTATTGAAAACTATACTTCACAATTTGGTCGAAGACCAGAAAATTACTTTGAAAATACATCATCAAACTCCCATGAAATGGGTGTATTCTTAATCATGAGTTTCTCCCCAACCATTTGAGATAAATAACCTTCATTTATAGGAATAAAGACCCATAAGATGGAATAAATTTCTACTATAAGGTTATATTCATCCTTGCACTGATATATGATCATAGATTGATCTAGAATATGAAATGTGACTTCCCTTCCCTAGAAATTGATATGAGATATATATAGAGAGAGAAAGTCAATCCATGCCAAGAATCACATAAAATTCCACTATAGGAAGCGTCACAAGATTTGAAGGAAGCACTTTCCCACAAACTTCAACCGAAGAATAATTATAAACTTTTTATGCGAACATTGTGCCATTATGAGTTGTCACATCTAACTCGATGTCTAATTGTTGAGGTAATATAGTGATACCCTTAGAAACCTTTTCAGAAAAAAATAATGGGTGGATATCTAATCAAATAAAACATTTTCTACTTTAGAGTGGATGGTAAGTGTACCTTTCACCACTTCATTATCATAATCCACCTCCCTAATAGTGATTTCATGTGACTTTCCTTTTTTCTGTGGCCTTAAGAGTTTGTTGACGTCGATCATCATCAATAACCCTTGGATTTGGTAATTGATTAGAATAACTCCCCATTTCCTTTCACTTGTAGCATTAAAGTGTAAGAGGTGCATTCTATGTAGCCTTCTCATTTTTCTCATCATTAAATATATTTTTTCCATCACTTCGGCATTCAACTACCCAATAACCTTCTTTTTCACACTTAAAACATTTAATAATCTCTTTAAGAAAATTCCCTCCATGTTTCTTTCTACACTTTGAGCATAAGGAAAAACTCATCTTCTTTTCTGTGTGGTCTTTAGATTTTCATTTGAATTCCATTTTTTTCTTCTTATCAAAACTATATGATTGATGCGTCAATCCAATCTCCATCTCGACCTTGAGAGCACATAGAACAATTTCCTCATATCTAATGAAGTCCCTTATTGATAATACCCTTTGGAGACTTGGTTTCCATCCACTAAAGAATCAATCAAATTTACTCTCAAGTTGGATAATAATTCCAGAAGCATACCTTGCAAGTCTTGAAAAATTTTCTTTATAGGTTCCAACAGATCCTTCATCCTTTTTCTTAAGTTATAGGAACTCATTATCGATCTTTGTTTGAAGAATACAAGGAATTTTCTTATTGAAAAATAACTTCTTGAACTAGTATCATTCCATGGAATAAATTTAATCTCTTTTCCTCATATTATTGATAAGATTCCACAATTGATCAGCTTCACCTTCCAAACGATATACTACTAAGATGACTTTATCAAGTTCAGAAAAAAATAGAACTAAAAATATATTTTATGTGGTACTGATCCATTGTTCAGCCACTAATGGATTAAAAGACCCACTGAATGAAGGTGAACACTGCCTCATGAAGGATTCAATAGAATTTTTCTCCCTCCTTTGTTTATTTAAAAGTTTGTCATGATTCATAGCTTAAGAATGTTTCGTGAGCATGGTTACAAGATTTTTTACTCAATATCCAATAGAATTTGGTTTCTTAGGGGGACAGAAAGTGCGGCCTATTTTCACCTATCGACTGTTCAAGGTTCCGGTGCTCTGCTAATGTGTATAGAAACACTCAGGTCGAATCCTTGGGGAAGATACTTTTTAATAGTTTTTTTAGTTGATTGTATTTTGATTGGGGGGGGTTTGTTTGCAGATATTAATTAAAATTATTGATTTATTAAGATTGATTTAAAAAATTTATAAATATTGGGGTGATTTCACCCTTAGGTATTTAATCTTATTATATCTTTGAGCCTTGATTTATATTGCATTAAATTAACTCCCATGTCACTAGTTGGTATTGATTAGAATTTCCAAATTTTAAGGATTTAATCCAAGACTTAAAATAACTTAGGGTTCTAATCATAATAATATCTTGTTTATGGTAGTGTATGTATGGTTCCAATAATCCATGGAAACCACTAGTTAAACAAAAAAATTCACTAATCCATGGCATGTTATGTCCAACATACACAGTGTTAATTCAAAGAATATTCATCAAGAAAAAGCTCTCAATCACTTAACATATCTAAGCTATAACTCAACCTAATTATATATTTACTTATCCATTGAAATGATTAGTAATCTGGATTATTATTTTTATGATGATTAATTAAGAAAATAATAAAAATAAAGGGATAAGAAAAGAGTAGTGTGTCAAACACACACACAAGCGACGAAGAGAAATAAACACGAACTTTCAATTGAATGAGAAAGAAAAATATAAAATGGATTTTTACTTGATTTAAACAATTTTAATACCATTAATATTTAATAATGGTGTTTTTATGATTCAAATAGAATATGAAGAATAAACATTCATTGAAATAGAATTAAAAAAACAAACACTTACACGATTATAAACAATGAACAATAAAAAAGTAAATGAAAGGAAGTAAAGAGGAATGATTTATCAACTAAAAAAATGAGTATGGAAGATCCTACCAAGCCTTTGGAAGATCCTTGGTTGTGCCAACCTACCCTCCTTTTCTCTGAAATTCATACCCCATGATTGGAGAAGAGGGGGATGTAAATATAGCCCAAGGAGGTGGATTGTTTGCATTCCAAAACTACCCCTCCACTTGGCTTGACAATTTGGACATCTAGATAGCTGAATCGCATAATATTTTCTTCTTAAAAGTTGTATATATTAATGTCTTCTATCTACTATGAATATTGGACATACATTGGACATAAGGACCCAAAGTTATGGTGGTTTGAATAAACAATTACAATCTTTCCACTTCAATCTACACTTTTTTCAAAGGTTGAAATGTGAATGGTTTTTTGAACATGAAGATGCCCTCAAATAAAAAATAATTTTATAAGTTGGTCATAAATATCTTATCTTTCAAACTAAAACATACCAGCTTTATTTAATGGGTATATAAGGAGAAAATTAATGAATTGTGTCCTCATATTTATTTCTGACTAGAATGGTGGGCTATATTTCAAAGAATAAGTTGGTCCCCTTTTTGTTGTAGTTGGACCTTAAATTTTTTATCAATGATTATTTTGGATAATCAAGAACATGTGGTGGAGTTTAATAAAATTTGGGCTTTAGGATTTATACCAGTAACTCAATCATCATGGATGGTTCAGTTTCTTCACGGATTCTTTGTGTATTATTGTGTGGATTATATGACCCTACAAATGGACGATTTGTCCAAAGTTCCCTTCTAATGAAATGTTTTAATTTGAGTACGGAACCCTAAAAAGAAAGAATAATTCAATTTGGATAAGTATAGTGAGAGTTATAATTAAAATAGTAAACTTAATTGATTTGATTAATTTAAATAATGATCAAAATTACATTAAATATTAAAACATGAGTATTTCACACCAATTATGCAAATTTCATTGAAAATATATAAAGAGGGTAAATAAAAAGTTCTGAATAAATGAATAACATTAAATCCCCCACACTTAGGCTTGTGCATGTCCTTATATGAAATAAATATAAAAACATTACAAAATCATTTTCACTCACCAACAAATATTAAAATTTTGTTTTCCCCACTCAGGGGAGGTTTATACTATTTCACTCATACATATTGAATTACACCTCAAATTTTTATTGAAATAATTTTCCCAAAAAAACTCTTTTTTCATGCTCAGATATTTAGAAATGGAAAATATGGGCACTCAAAACTTACTCCTCTCATAATGATAAAAATTTATTTCTAGAGGTTCACTCATTCACCAACCAAAAGTGAAAATAATATAGTTTAAAAGAGCTATCAGATTTCATTCCCTATCCTAAAGTTCACAAGAATCAAGAGGGATTTTGAAGTGTTTTTTCTATAGCTATGGGATTCTAGGAATTCAGTATTCAAAAGAGTATAAAAAGGGGTAAAACACCAACATGGAAAAAGAAATGCCCAATATTTTTGAAATAAAATATGGAAAGAAATTGAAACACATAATTATAAGGGAAAAATTGTGTGAATTAGACACAAAAGTGAAAAAAATGTAATAGAATGAGAATATAGAATATAAAAAAACAAAAAAACTTCTACCAATTACAAAAGTGTTCTTTTTTTTCATTTTTCAAATGTTTCTTTTGTTTTTTTTTTCATTTTTCGAAAGTTGAACTTGAAAGAGATCTCACACTCATATCCCAACCCATTTTTGATCTCCTCACGATACTAATTGTAATAGTTATAACAAGATCAAAGGTTGAGTAAGAGTCATTTTTTACCCACCCACGACATAAACCATTCTTTATTTCATTTTTTTTTTTGAATTTTTTCCAGTAAAATTTGAAAAATATGTCATAAGAATATATACATTCCCAAAAATCACTGAATGAAGACCTCTCCCCCACACTAAAATGGATTCATGACCTCAAGAAAATGATAACACATTGAAAATCAATAAAATTTCCCCCAAAATGAAATCCATTCCCCCCACACTTATATTTCAATAAATAATGCAATGTAAATCCATGTAGATGTTGGATGGGATAAGGTATTGGGCTTGTAATGTGGATCTCAAAGAAAATATTTTCATAGGCTCAGAGTGTCTTTCAAAAGTTGGATTAATATAAGGGTAATGGGAGGCTATTTTGATATTTTGATTCTCGTGAGGTTTAAAAAATGCATCTATCATATTAATGCACAAAAAAGTGGTAAATTTAACTCGAATGTCCACAAACTCAAGACTCACAATCATGGGTGAAAAACACACATTTTGAAAAGATGGTCATAGGTGTCCTTGGAATGAAAGCTAATTTTTTTCCTCATGGTTAGAGTAAAATTATTTTACAAATCATAAACCGAGAATTCAAAAATTTATGGTTTTGACCTAAGATTCATTATCCAAATGTTTTATGAAAATACAAAATTTTGTGATGAAAACATGTCTTTTGACTCTCCAAAATGGTTGGACCAAATTTCAAAACTAGATGGTGAGTAAGTATGACTCTTTTGGGTTTTTTCATTTTTGTATTTATTGTTTCGTTTTTTAGTGTTTTTAAAATACACACCTTCACAAAAGAGAAAGTGAAAAATAAAGGGTTTGATGAAGAAAGTGGTAAAAATGAAAGAGAGAGGAAGAAGAATAAAGGGGTATAAAGAGTAAGAGAGATATAGAGTTAAAGGGAAAGAGGTTCCCCATGGATTGGATCTTGTGGGTTGTCATCTCCATCTAGTGGTGTTTTATAGGCCGTTCGATAAGCCCAAAGTGCTTTACCATGTATTTTAGGCTAGTCTTTTCTGGTGGGTTTTACAATTCTCTCAAGCACTCTTTTCAATTATCTATAAGAAATTTCATCCATGCCATTAGTTTTAGGGGTGATAGGCAGTTGAAGTTTTATATACAACCCCATTATTTTTTCAAAAGAGATTCCATGGTTCTATTATGAAAATGGGTTCCTAGGTCACTTATCAAGGCACGTGGTGTGCCAAATCAATAGAAGAAGTGTGTCTTTAGGAACTCACTAATAGTATGTGAATCATCCTTTGTAGTGGGTTTGGCCTCAACCCACCTAGAAACATAATCAACCACAAGAAGAATTTATGAGAATCCATTGGAAGGGGGAATGGTCCCATGAAATCGATGCCCCAAACATCAAAGATCTCACAGAAAATTAAAGGCTTTTGGGGCATTTAATTCATCTTTGAAATTGTGCTAAAATTTTGGCCAGTGGGACATGATTGATAGAAATCATGTGAGTCCTTGAAGAGTGGAGGCCAGAAGAATTTAGAGTCTAAGAAATTTTGGGAGGTCCTTTGTGGTCCAAAGTGGCCACCTCTGATAAGTGAGTTACAGAATTCTAATATATAGGAATATTTGTCCTCATCAACAAATTTCCTAATTACCATGTCAGCCCAAGTTTTCCAAAGGTTATTATCTTCCCAAAAATAGTATTTTTAATCACTTTTCAGCTTCATTTTTTGTTCTTGTAAAATATTTTTAGGAAAAATACAAGCAACCAAGTAGTTTACAATTGGGGAATACCATGGTAAATTTGGAGTGATAGATGAAAGGTTCTCAGTGGGGAATTCAGGATCAATGATTTCTGAATGAAAAGAATTAGAAATTATACTCATGTGATCAGTCACAAGGTTTTTTTTTCGGGTCTATCTTTGATTTTGAGGTCAAATTCTTAGAGAATTAGGATCTGTCTTATTAGCCTCAGTTTGGAATCAATTTTCTTGAGTAAGAACTTTATAGCATAATGTTCTGTGAAGAAGATGATTTTGACACCTAAGAGATAGGTTCAGAATTTATCTAAGGCAAAAACCACTACTAAAAGTTCCTTTTTAGTGACAGTTTAGTGATATTCTGTTTCATCCAATGTTTTTGGGGCATAATTGATGACATGATGAATCGTTTCTCTTATATTACCAATAACATCCCCAATGTATCTATAAGAAGCATCACACATCAACTCAAAGGTTAAGAACCAATCTAGGGATGGATAATCAGAGAAGATGTAAGAGCAGTTTTTAGTTCAACAAAGGATATCTGGAAAACCTCATCGAAATGGAAAGTGACATCATTTTGGGGAAACTGAGTGAGTGGGAGGGAAATCTAACTAAATTTATAGATGAATCTTTAATAGAAACTGGCATGACCAAGGAATGAATGGATGTTTTGAATAGAAGTGGTTTCATGAAGTGATTGGATCACTTCAATTTTGGAAGGATCGACTTCGATACCCTCTTTTGAAACTATGTTCCCTAGAACAATCCCATTTTCAACCATGAAGTGACATTTTTTAAAATTTAACACAAGTATACACTTGAAACACTTTTTAAGGACTAGAGAGAGTGAATTCAAGAAAGATTCAAATGACTCACCATAAATGGTAAATTCATCAATGAAGACTTCCATGCAGTGTTCAATAAATTTAGAAAAGATACTCATCATACACCTATTGAATGTAGAAGGATCATTTCAAAGGACAAAAGGAATTCTCCTATATACATATTTTCTAAAGGGTCAAGTGAAATTATTATTTTCTAGGTCCTGAGGTGAAATTTAGATTGGGAAGTAGCTATTGTATCTATCAAGAAAGCAATAGTGTGACTTTATAGCTAATCGTTCTAGAATATGATCAAGGAATGGAATAGGGTAGTGATATTTTCTTGTTTCAATATTCAATTTCCAACAGTCAATAAACACACTCCATTTATTCTTCACTCAAGTTGTGACTACCTAACCATGTTTATTTGTGACAAAAATTATCCCACCCTTCTTAGGTACAACTTCAATTGGACTAACCCATTCACTATCAGAAATTGGGTAGATAATACCAGCTTGAATAAGATTTTTGATCTATTCCCTAACTACCTCAAGTATGAGTGGATTGAGTCTTCATTGTGGTTGTATAATTGGTTTAGATTATTCTTCAATATGGATGTAATTCATGAAAAGAGTAGGGTTGATTCCTGGTGTGTCATCTAGGGTCCAACCTAAGGCCTTTTTTTCTATAACACTTTAATAAGTTGGGACTCCTTGGTTTCAGTATGTGAAATGGAGATAATGATAGGATAATAGTGATCATGGAAAAGTGATTCATATTTCAGGTGTTCAGGAAGAGGTTTTAGATCAGTCACATATTTCATTTGTGGATTAGATGACTCGGTAATGGAGAAAGAGACTTCAATTTCATCAAATTCATTATCATTAATATTGTCCAAGGTGGAGTAGTAGAGATCATAGTTGATGTGGTATTCAAGATAGTTTTCAAGTTCTCCAAGATTGATGGAGTCTATTAATGAAAGGTCCACATCAACTTCACCATTTTTGAGTTGGTTAATCATGGTGCAAATTTCACAAGATCCTCTCTCGTTAGAACAGGATGAACATAATGGAATGGGGTTCATTTGACTCTCAGAAGTGTCCTCAGAAGCATTGAATGAGAATTTAGAGTGATCCTCATATGGGTGTCGCATGGATTGTAAAATGTTGAACATGACCAGTTGGTCACCAAATTCCATGGATAAGATGTCTGAATGGACATCAATCTTGGTTCTCATTTTCATTAAGAATGGTATTCCTAGAATTAAGGGATATTGAGAAGATTTCGTCTCACATTCCATGTCAAGGACATAGAAATCAGTAGGGAAGATAAGACTATTCACATGAATAAGGATATCCTCAATTATACCCTTAGGACTAGCAGTGATTTGATTGGACAATTGAATGAAAACACATGTTGGATGTAAGGGACCAAGAAAAAGGTTGGAGAATATGGATTTGGGATTGACATTAATAGAGTATCCTAGGTCTATGAGTGCATCATCGAAGTTGGAACTTCCAATTTGGTATGGCACCGTAAAGATCCCTCTATCTTTGCACTTTATGGGAATAGACTATTGGGTTGAAACATTTTCGAAGGTCCTAAGTTTCCTATTATGGGTGAACAATTCCTTAAGAAACTTGGCATAGCGATGGATTTGTTTTATAGAATCTAAGATGGTAATGTTGACTTCAACACATCTAAACATGTCGATCATTTCAGGATCAGTTTTAAAGGACTTATTTGGCTTAGAAATGGCTTGAGGAAAAAGAATTGGGTTCTTAAGTGGAATGGAAGGTGGTGAGGGAATGGATTCATCTTCCTTTTCAAGTTTCTTTTTATTTTCATTTTTGAGGTCAACATTTAAAGGGGAGTTGGAGGACTCATCATGAGGAATAACAATTTTCTTTCCTGATCTAAGTGCAATTGCACTTACATTACCCTTGGGGTTGGGTAATGGTTGAGTTAGGAGTTGTGAAAATTTTTATTTTTGTTTCTGGCTCAGGTGGGATTCAAGTTGACCAATTAGGGTTTCAATGTTATTTAGGCTGGAATGGGTGAATGATGAAAGATCTTCCGCTACACTTTCCCATATTTTCATGAAAGAAGAGGCTTATCCCAGATTTGGATTTCCTTGATTTTAGTTCTTGGGAAAGAGATTGTATTAGTTTGGAAATTGGGAATACTTGTTAGGATAGTGGAATCCATGAGGAAAAAATAGGGGGATTGATCTTTTGAGGTTGAGGAACAAAAGGTTAAGGTTTTTGAAAGTTACCAACACCGCGAACATATTAGAATTGGTTCAGGTTTTGAGGAGGGAATTGATGGGGATGAGAAATGGGATTCCCATATCTCAAGATAGGGTTATAGGTAGAAGAAAAGGGCTCAGAGTGGGGTTGGTTGAAGTTTTTAATGAACTGGCCAGATTGTTGAGGGATGGTGTTCCTCTGAGAATATGCTACATTGAGCTCCATTGGTCTGGATGAATCAGATGTATCCTCTTGAAATTGAGGACATGTGTCAGTTTGATGAGATGGGGAGCTAAAGATTCCATAGTTCAGGATAATTCTAAGGAACATAGATTGTAGAGAAGATGAGGATGGGGCTTTGGTCGCCATAGCTAGTTGTCTCACAAGATCTATAAGTTCACTCATACACTCAGTCATATTGTTTGGAAATATCCATTGACTATCTTGGGATTGTTTGACATGACCATGTGCTCGAGTATGGAATTGATGTGTGTTTTTATCCATGTTTCTTATGAGATCTATTATAGTTGTAGAAGTTTTATCAACAAGAGCACTGCCACTTACGACATCAATGAGAGTTCTCTCCGTAGCCAATAACCCCTGATAAATGTATTAGGTCAAGAGTTGGTCAGAGATTTTGTGGTGTGGGAAGGTTTCCACAATGTTTTTGGACCTCTCCCAAAACTCATGGAGTGATTGGTTAGGGAATTGATAGATTCCACTTATTTCCATTCAGATAGAAGCAGTACGGGAAGCAAGAAAGAATTTCTCTATGAAAATTTACTTTATGTAAATCCATGAGTTTATGGAAACAATATTGAGGTAGTAGATACTTGACTTGGAGAAGTTCTCTAAGGAAAAAGGGAATGCTCGAAGTTTGATTTGATCCTCAAAAACCCCTTGAGGCTTAATGGTAGATAACACCACTCTTAACTCTTTAAGGTGAATATGTGGATCCTCATCGGCTAGCCTGTGAAAATGAACTAGTAGATGAATCAAACCTGATTTGAGTTCGAATTCAGACTCTATGTTTGATATTTAATACCAAAGGGTTGGTAATTTATATCAGGGGCAGGTAGTTCTTTAAGGGATTGTTCCTTAGGATTATCCATATTTAATTCAATTAGTTGGACAAGGTTTTGATTATCCCTAATGGTCCACCTAAGTTGGTGAAGTGTTCTCTCAATTTCAAGGTCAAACATATCTAAGGGATTGTTTGGGAGGATATGGGGAATTCAAAGAGATTTTGGAAAAAATAGGAAGATGAGTTTTTCTATGTGTTTTTCCATTTATGATTTTTATGAGAATGCAGGTTTTTCTTTGTGTTTTTTTCAAAAAAAAATTCAATTTTTTTTCTTTTTAATTTTTCATTTTTTTACAAAAACCAAAAACTAAGGACTACTTAATGCAAAATCCCTGAAAATGGTGCCATTTGAAAGTGTGACTGATTGTTTCCTATCGACTGTTCAAGGTTTCGGTGCTCTACTAATGTGTATAGAAACACTCAGGTCGAATCCTCAATGATGATACTTTTTAATAGTCGGTTATTTTTAGTTGATTGTATTTTGATTGGGGGTTTGTTTGAATAGATTAATTGAAATGATTGATTGATTAAGATAGATTTAACAATTTGATAAATATTTGGTTGATTTCATCATTAGGTAGTTAAGCTTCTGATATCCTTGAGCCTCGCATTATATTGCTTTAAATTAACACCCATGTCACAAGTTAATGTTGATTTGAATTCCCAAGTGTTAAGGATTTAATAAAATCCTTAACTTAACATAGGGTTCTAATATTAATCATATCTTGTTTATGGTAGTATATTTATGGTTCCAACAATCCTTGTAAACCACTTGTAAACCAAAACAAGTCATTAATCAAGGACATGTTAAGTCCAACATACACAATGTTAATTCATAGAATATTCATCGAACAAAATCTCTCAAGCACTTAACATGCGTAAATTATAACTCAAAACAATGAGATATTTACTCATCCATTAAAATGATTAGTAATCTGGTTTATTATGTTTATGATGATGAATTAATAATGGAATAAAAAATAAAGGGATAATAAAAGAGTGGTGCATCGAACACACACATGAGTGATGAAGAGAAATAAACACGGAATTTTGATTATATTAGAAAGAAAAATAGAAAATATATTTTAACTACATTTAAACTATTTTAAAACCATTAATATTTAATAACAGATGATGGATGATTCAAATAGAATATGAATACGAAACTTTCATTAAAATATAATTACAAAAAATAAACACTTACATGATTACAAATGAAGAACAACACAGAAGTAAATGAAAGGAATAAAGGAGGAATGGCTTCTCAAGTAAAAACATGATTATGGAAGATCCTCCCAAGAATTTGGAAGATCCTTGGTCATTCAATCCTATCATCCTTTGCTCTAAAATTCCAACCCCTTGAATGGAGAATAGGGGGATGTAAATATAGCCCAAGGAGGTGGATTGTTTTCATTCCAAAACTATCCCTCCACTTGGTTTGACGATTTGGACATCCGAAAAGATGAATCGTGAAATATTGTCTTCTTCAAAGTTCTGTATATGAATTTCTTCTGTCTACTCTGAAAATTTGGGGGTTGTTGGACTTAAGGAGACAAGGTTCTGGTAGTTTGAATAAACAATTGTAATCTATCCATTTCAGTCTACATGTTTTTGAAGGCTGACATGTGAATGGTTTTTTGAATAGGAATATTCCCTCAAATAAAAATATTTTCTTCTATGAAGTTGACCACCCATATCTAATATTTCTCGCTGAAAAATAATAGATTTATTGGGTTAGTAGATCAAGAGAAAATCAATGATTAGTGACATGATTTTAATTCCGGTCCAGAATGGTGGGTTGGACTTCAAAAAATCAGTTGGGCCCGTTTTTTGTAGTTAGACCTTCAAATTTTTATCCATGATTATTTTGATTAATCATGAACATATGGTGTAGTTTAATAAAATTTGGTTTCTTGTATTTGGACCAGTAACTCAATCATCATGGTTGGTCCATTTTCTTTATAGATTCTTTCGGTATTCTTGTGTGGGCCATATGACCCTCCAAATGGACGATTTGGCCAAATGTCCCTTCTAATGAAATGTTTTAATTTGAATAAGGAATACTATAAAGAAATAATAATTCAATTTAGATAAGTATGATGATAGTTATAATTAAAATATAAAACTAACTAGATTTGATTAATTCAAATAATGCTCAAAAATTACATTTAATATTAAAACATGAGTATTTCGCACCAATTATGCCCTTTTCATTGAAAACCAATTAAGAGAGTAAATAAAAATTTCGGAATAAATTAATAACTTTAGGTAAAATCATCACATTTCCCATCACATTCAACATTAATGTGGGTTCTTCGGGTACTGTCCATTGAATAAAACCAAGAAGTATAGTGTGGGCAAGACTAATCATAATTGTAAAACCACATAATTCAAGAATAAAATTTCAATTTAGAAAAATTTAGGTTTTATCCTAGGTTATTCATGCACATCACTAAAATACTAGGATTGTATTGTAACCTATACTTATACATATCATTTGGGATTTTACTAAGGTTATCACATCCTAGTTTCCAAAGGTTAACTATACCTTTTCTCTAATTCCAATTATAACGGATCATACTTTACAAATATATATCACTTTAAAATTGAAGAATATTTATTACATAACATAACAAAAACCATTCTAGGACCATATAGGTTTTGTGTATTTAGAAACTAGGAAATATAAATAACTGGTTCATAAAACATACACATTGTCTACCTCTTATTTCTTCATAACTAGACTCCTTTTTTATATATCCTACTTAATATCCTTCTTTATGACTTGGGTAACGGAAACATATGGAAGGGTGAGATAAAACTCTTAGTAAGGGTAAACAAAGGAAACCTCAATCATATCATAATCATAATAACATAACATTTGAAAATATTATCTTGTATATAAAAGATTATAATATTATGTCATGGGATAAATCATAAAAGTGCAATGTAATCCTAATAGTTATAACATAAGTCATTAAATTTCATATAATACACACATAAGAATAGAAAATAATTTCACAATAGTCAATGATCATTTCCGAGAACATCATAGTGGAGAAATTCCATTACCGAATCGAGTTCACTCCTTGTTCAAACCTTGTATTACTAAACCAGATTTATTTGTCATTTCAGTCATGTCTATATCATGAGATATAAATATTTACCCAATGCATTGGAGGGAGATATATCTCCCACCCATATCATAATAAAACCATTCTTATGTGTTCCACAAAAACATAAAAACATTCCCCATAGCATAACCCATGAAATAAAATGGGATTCTTAAACATCATTCTGTTATAATTGATATAAAACAAATGGATTTCCTTAATAACATTCAATCATAAACACAATCAAATCATAGTAATAACAAGGTTATAAATATAAACCTATTTAAAAAGTTTCATCTTATATGGAAAAAAAATTTGAGATAACAATTGAAACTAATCCCTAAGGAAAATATTCATTCTTTTTCAAAAATGTTTTCCTTCCTCAAAATGCCACACAATTTTAGAAGAAATCATTTTATATGAAAATAACCTTGTAATATTGTAGTGGAAGCTTCAAGGAAATAATTCATTATGAAATCATATAAATTTTTTATTACTGTAAAAGTTTAAAAAACATTTTTCTCATAATTTTTCTTGAAAATTCAAAAAGTATCTCAAACTGAAAATGAAAAAATATTTCATTCATACCGTTTAGTAAAAATTCTCCAATGGGTAAAATCGACTTTCAACAATTATAGAAGGATATAAAGAAAAAATTTAAATACATATTTATGAAACAAGGATGTGGATGAAAAATATACCCCAATAAATACTTAAGAATAATCAATCTTAGATAAAAATGAGATTTTCAAATTTTTCCCTTACAATAGGTCTGATATGATTCGTATGTATCTGAACCTCCTCTTCATCCATGTGCCTCCTCTAAATCTCTTCATATAGAAGTTGAGTTGGTCTTTTAAGAATACCAGGACCTATAGAATGTTTCTACGTATTTGAGAAGAGAAATGGGTAGGGTATGGTGAGCATAAAGGCTCAAAATTAAGTGAAGAGTTGAGGGAGGAAGTTCCCTTTTATAATTGAGGTGAGGGGCACTTTTGGAAACCTCAAAAATGTTAATTTATAATAAAATAAAACCCCACATAAAAAACTCAAAAATGTCCCAATTTAGAATATGATATTAGATAGAGTTGTGATATCATCAACCAATAAATTTTAGACTAGTTTTTATGTCAATTTATGCATTATCGTTTTAATTAACACTTAGTTATTCTATTTAATTTTTAACTAGGAAAAAAATATTTCAATATTAAAAGGGTAAAATATTAACTCATCTGAAGTCAATTAGACCATAAATGAATAATATAGAACATTTTAGAATATATCATGATTATTATAAGTAATTAAAAATGTTTTAGGATTTTTAATTAATTTAACAAAACCTTATTTTGACAAAATATCAATAGTGTCAATTTTGACACTATGTATTTCATGGATTTTTAAAAATATAAAAATAAGAAGTGAACCTTGATCCAAATATTTTATTATATCTTTAATTGGTTAAGGTAATCTATAAAATTAATTTTACATAATAATTATCCCAAATTATATTTATTAAAATATTATTAATTACATTTATTTGATCTCTTCATTAATAAAATAATTACTAACTCAATTTTGTGTAATTATTTAATATACATTTTTCTTGAATAAAAATTCAAAATAAAAAAATATGATTAAGATAAATCCATTATCTTTCATAATAATACTTGTAGTTGAATTTATATTCTGAAAAAACAAAACATTAAAAATGTTATACTCTTTTAAAACATGAATGTGAAAAATTTATCTTCACTTTAAATAAAATAATATAAGTATCATAATCTCTTCTATAAGCCTCCAAATAGTCAACATGTAGACCCTTGTATGCTTATGGTCGAGATATACTCAACCGATAAGGTTTGGTCAAGTGTTTGGGCCTTTTGATGGTTATTAATATTTTAATAAAAACATTATTGATTTCTCATTAATTAATTAATTTTTTCATCATCTAAGTATAAGTCCTTAAGGTATTTATTTATTACCAAAAAATTAAAAATAAATTGTCATGATAAAAAAAATTAGCTTTCAAGCAAGTATTTATAATAAAATTTATCTTCTGTATAAACTCATATTAAAAATAATTTAATTACTAAATTTTGAGTAAGACATATTTCACTTTTCTTTAAATAAAATAAAATAAATTAAATATCCTAATCTTATCAAAGTGGGTTGAAATGGATACCATTTCGACCCAAGTATGTTTTAGGAAAAATTCAAATCATCAAATTATATTAATTCAAGTTTTAGGGTTATTTTATAATATTATGTTTACCCTTAATTACTCGATTTACCCTTTTACCATGTAAATAAAATTTACCAAATTTACTATTCATATTTCCAAAAAATAAAATAAGGTTACTTAAATAATTTAGAACTACTGATTTCAAATATGGAATCCATTTTTCTAAATTGAAAACATAGATTTTGTAGTAATTAATTTAAAATTAATCCCATTGTTGAAATGAGAAAACAAGTTTTAAAAGTTCAAATATTACAAAAGATTGAAATGTTTATACATATGAATATAATTTCAAATTAATTCCAATGACCTATGTTATATTAAATGGTAAAAATATTTTATATTTATACTTTTAAACCATTCAATAATATAATTTAACCATATAAATTATTTCAATGAAAAAAAGTTATTTTCAATAAAAATTTAGCGTATTTTTACTATTAATCAAAACATGAATGTTATCAGAAAAGTATCAGAAATCCATCTAAAGTAAATTTTTATATCCCGCTACAAAATAACATGTTTATATTTTCATATAAAAAAAATTTAATGTGTCAAAATCTTAATTTAAAATGAGTTCTTCATTCAAAGGTGTAAAATTAACCTTTTTAAAAACAAATAGGTTTTTATACATAAAATAGGTTTTTATTCGTACTCTAGGACTAAAATATCCATTGGATGAATATGAAAAAAATTATTAAGTATATAAAACATATATATCTCATTAATTTCATTAATTGCATTACCAAAAGTAATTAACTCAAAAAAGAAAATCAATTGATTTATATTTTTCAAAAATAATTGATAGCCAATGAATTCACAATGCATTTTCATAAGTTATAATTATTCCTGCTAACCTAACAGCTAGGATAGAATGGTAATTTTATAATAAGTTTGTCTCATGGTTCTTTTAAACTCACGATTGCGGTCAAAGAAAGCTACTATAGAATAAAAATACTTAAAGAAAATATTTGATAAAAAAAATTCGGTTGTTAAAAACCCCATGTAGTTAGAGCTAGAATTGGTTGTGTCATAGGTCTAAGTTTTCTATAGCAACTAGTAGGCGCTTGTCAGTAGGATCTCAACACAAGGGATCTTATCTTGACTAGACTCAAACATTTGGTCATGTGGCATAAGATCTGCGGAAAGGACTAGGGAAACCCGAAGAGGGGAGATGTTATGAATTTTATGGGCAAGGAAATATGGCATGATATTTCCTCACTAGACATGCAGAGGAGGGAAGAAAAATAGAGGATGGACTATAATGTAAGAGGCAGCACTGTGATCATGAATCTCCCAAGTGGGGGAAGGGTGGCCCCTAAGGATATATTTATGGTTGGGCATGTATTTTTCCCCTTTAATTTTCAGATTACACTATCATATTGTTATATCCCCTAGAGGTTGTAACATGCATGGTCATTACTCTAGATGTAACAGTCTTTTATATTTATTCCTTAGTACTACTTCATGGAGATGGTTGGGTGCATCTGTATAGGTACATTAGGAAAACGACTCATGTATTAGTTATTCATTTCGACGGTTGTCACCATCCCTTAGCCTATAGAGGTCGGCTTGGGTTAGTTGCAGCTCTCTACTAGAAATTCAGGCCTCGGTGGGACGGTTAGTGATAGAATAAATTCATTCAAATATTTCCAGCAGAACATGGTAATTGAATGAATTAAATAAAGTGAAATTAACACAAGATAATAAGTGGTTTTACCATTTAGAGAAGGAGGTCGGTAGAAAGAAGAATTTAAAGGAGTGACTGGTGGTAAATGGATTTCAATTAAAAGAAATATATGATGTATTTAATATAATCACATCATTAGTTAAACAAGTAATTATCTGAATGTTGCTAAGAATTTTGGCATCAAAATATTTTTACCTAGAACAGATGAATGTAAAAAATGATTTTCATCATGGAGTTAAGTGGATAAATTTATATGTAGTAAATATTTTCATAGAATATTTGAACTATAATTTGGTTTTTAAATTGAATAAAAAAATTTATGGGTCGAAGTAAGCACCAAGAAAGTGGAATAAAAAATTTGATAGTTTTATATGGAAAGAATTATTTAAAAGGTCCATCATAAATCATTATTATTAGAGGAATCAGTGGAATGATAGGACATTCATAATAATTTTTTTATTTATGGATGGAATATTGTTGGAGGTTCTATAGGTTTCCTATATTTAGGAACTAAATAGTAAGTTTTCTAGAAGATTCGAATTAAAGGGTCTTGAAAATACCAAGAAAATATTATGAATAAGGATTGAAAGGAATATAAAATCTATAACTTTGGTGTTATCCTAGAGAGACTACATCCAGAAAATCATTGAAATGTTTTGAATTATTAGATGTAATCCAAAATCAATCCCTCTTTCTTGACACCTGAAATTATCCATGGCACAGTAAAAAATAATAGAAGATGATAGTCAGTACATAGATAAATATTTTTATACATAAATAGTCTAAATACTAATGTATTCAATGTTTTATACTTGACCAGACATTGTTTTTATAGTCGGAGTTGTAAGTCACTTTATTTTGAACAAAATAAGGGAACACTGGGAAGCCTTCAAGTGTATAATTTGATACATGAAAATATTAAAAGATATTTATCTATTATTTGGGGAGTAATATATATTATAATGACTTTTCAATTCCATATTCACTAGATATTCATATACCCAAAATTGAAAGATAGGATTTTTATTCACCTATGGAGGGACATCGACCAGTTGGATCTAAAAATGTAAATGATTGTTACTATAAAAATAATAGTGGAAGAGTATGTGGTTGTAATGGAAGTAGATAAGGAAATTATCAATTTAATGTTATTGTTAAAGGTGAGTTAGAGAATTTAATAAGGTGGAGTTTTATTAAATGATAACCATAATGTGATTCAACTAGCTCAAAATCTAGTGTTCCAGGAATATATGAAGTGTATAGAACTAAAATGTCATTTCATTAGAAACTTTCTAGAGGAAAAGTGTTAAATGTGTGGAAGATTGATATAAGCCAAAATCTAGTGGATATATTAAATAAAACATTAGTTCAAGAAATTCTAAGTAAACATTTAACCTTATCAGGACATTGTGAGAGGAAGAATAATAGAAAATGATTCATGTTGTGAAGGAAAGGAATTCTATTTAATTTCCAATGTGTTGGAAAGTTTTTTAGGTTTCCTTGAAACAAGTTTTCAAGTGGTATATTTTTGGTGTGTGGATTATAGTTTCCATTAACAAGAATTTAACTCATTGAAATTATGATCACCAGGAGATGGATAATCATGGTGTAAAAATAGCAGTAGAAGGACCACTCCCTTAAGCATTAACACTATTTAATGTTTGTATCTTCTAATGGGACCATAGAAGACTGGATATTTGAAAAAAATAAAGGTTTTAAATTTCAATGATATATGGGGATACCAATTTAATATTACCAGATATGGTGGTTATGTTGGGTTAACCATGATTTTAGGGGATAATCTTTAACAAGTAGATCGGATGACACTTACTATATACGTGAGTGAGTCCAAAATTAAAAAAAATAGAGATTAAGCGATAAAAGACAAGAGGACAAGAATAGAGAAAGTTCTTGATTATCATTACTTGTAAATATTAATTATACTTAGTAATTTTTTTTAATTCCTATAACTTCAAATTATAATGGAAAAGGAAGCAGTGGTGTTTCTCCCATGCATGCAGGACTCATTGTCTAAAGCACATTATTCCATTATGTTCTTCCGATGATTTATATTACTTCATTGGTTTTATTTTAATTTCTTTGAATGTATGTGAGTTTGTGAGTTTTCTTAAGTTATGTTCAAGGGTTGAATTTGTTTCGTTTCTAGGGTGAATAGTCTTCCTACTTCTGATAGACTTAGTTGAGGGAAATTTTGGACGTTTAACTTTCACTTTGCTGAATTACAGCAGTGTGAAATTTTGATAGTCTTGGTGACCATACAAAATTTCGATGTATTTAAAATCCTAGTTATGGTGGTCCCATGATATCCCCATCTTCCCAATATTTAAACCATGTTTTTTGAAATTTATAACATGATTTTATAAATTTATTCATTATAGAAATGAAATATATATATTTTAATATAACTATGGTCATGGAAAAGGATTTTATTCACAATGAATTGTTTTTAAACATTAAAATATTCATTATAGGTTTGGAAATTAATTTTAACACAAGAAAATAAATTATTCTAATAAATTAAAATATTTTTTTGAGGATTAACTTATATTAATTAATCCATAATTTTCATCATCATGAAACCATAATACTTTATATATATTTATGTAGTATTTTACTATTAACCCAAAAATATTACTATCTCAAAAAATTGTGAAAAATTTACTATTTAATAACTTAAGAATGATAATTCCAAATTTCAAATCATTTTTATGAGAATATATGAGAAATTTAATTTTTAAATAAAACTCTTGGTGTATTATTAAAACATATTTTTTAGGCCAAAAATCCAAATTTTATTTTAAAAAAATTATTTATATTTTAAGACGTATTATTGTAATTATATTAGTATTCAATGATTAGTATGAATTATTTTTTATTATTAATTATACTATTCTCAAATTATGTGAAGTATTTTATTAGGTAATTGAATGTATAACAATCACGTTAATTTTACAACGGTAAAATGGTTATGTCACGATCCTAATGGTCATCTTACCTTTCCAACAGCCATATTACCCCTTATAAATACTCTTTATTCTAACTTCTAAAATAATTTGAATTTTTATCACAGTTTATATATCATATCTATTCTATTTCTTCTTGTTTTATTCATAATATAAATGTATCATTTATTTTTATAATTTTTATAGAGTATGATCATCAATAGTTTAATATTATGATGATTCCCTATAAAGTTATGTTTTTTGTAAATCTAGTAGAATCTATTATAGTGAATGTAATTTTCTAGTTGGGATGTTTGATGAGAGCCAGTTTATTCCAAATTTAAAATGCTTTTCATTGAAATTTAACCCCTAATTTGGATAGAATATAGGTAGTTAATGGATTTCTATTACTTTTTTGAAATCAAAAAATTCCTTGATAAATGGACTAAAACTTTATTTTTTTTCATTTTTATACATATTTGGATTTAATATACAAAACCTACACTAAAATTTTGATTTTATTATTAGCATGTAGTTATTTTCCAAGATTGACCTTGAGGTTCAATTGACCATTCCTTTTTACAATCGATTAGGCCTCTACTCAAGAGACCACACACCCCTCAATCGACTACACATTTATTTTGACTAACATTGATGAAAATTATACCAATTATTTGATTGGTTGTATTTTGATTCTAAACTGGCTGGGGAAAATTTATTGTGAGACTGAGGAGACCACAAGAAGAGATCTAATAGATCATGCCTTTTCTAGGTCGATTATGACTGGAAATTATAAAAAATTCTCAGGAAACCACATGATTAAAACAATCGTTCCTCTCAAGAAATCACATGACCAACCATACAAGGCTCAAGAAAACATGTGAAAATAAATTTTGTCCATAAATTATCCATTCCCCTCAAGAGACTCAACCTTTTGGTTGATCCTGGACTTAGTCAAATTTTGGGTTGTGGATATCAAAATCTAAAATTTCTAAATATATGAAATCCTTGCTACAAAATTAAAAAACCATTTCCAGTAGTTCCCCCAAATCGATATGAGATCCAAAAAACATTCCAAGTGACGATCATCTAATATGAAGGAGAAGATGGAGAATGTGGGAGACTATCGAGCAAATATAAACGACAACTTTCTTGTTGGGCGTTTATTTTTTCCCTTTATTTTTCATATCACACGATCATACGCTTTTATTCCCTATAGGTTTTCACATGCATGGTTGTAACTCTAGATGTTATTGTCTTTTATATTTATTCATATTCACTTATATATAGATATGGTTGAGTTCATGCATATAGATACACCATGCAAAGACCTCCCATATTAGTTTTGTCTTTCAGTGCTTGTAGTTAGCCACTAGCTTATAGAGTAGAGCATGGGGTAGTTGCGGCTCACCTCTCCATCGACTAGGTGGTCCCTAGTGGGTCAAGTTGTGAAAAAAGAAATTCCTTCAAAGATGTCCAACCGAACTTGGGAATTTAATGAATTACTATAATTGAAATGAACACTGGAGAATAAGTGGGTTTACCATTTGAAGGTGAGGGTGGTGGCAGGAAACAATTCAAGGAGTGACTAGTGGTAACTGGATTTCAATAAAAAAAAGGAGTTGATTTATTTAAGATATTCTTATCATTAGTTAAACAAATAAATATCTGAATAGTGTTAAGAATTCTGGAATCAAAATATTTTTTCCTAGAATAGATGAATTTAAAAAAGGCTTTCCTTCATGGAGATTTAGTAGAATAAATTTAAATGTAGTCAATTCGTTTCATGGAATATTTGAACATGAATTTAGTTTATAAATTGAATAAAAGTCTTTATGAGTTAAAGTAATTTCCAAGAAAGTGGAATCATTAATTTGATAGTTTTATATCGAAAGAAGGATTTGAAATGTGAAACATAGATCATGGTTGTTATAGGAAGTTGTTGAATGATAGAATGCTCATCATAATGATTTTATACAAGGATGATATATTGTTGGAGGGTCTAAAGGTTTCATGGATTTAGGTATTAAAGAGTAAGTTGTCTAGAAGATTCGAATTGAAGGATCATGTACATTCAAAAAAAATATTGTTTATGATTATTGAAAGGGATATGAAATCCCAAACTTTGGTGTTATCCTAGAGAGACTACATCAAGAAAATCATATAAAATTTTTGAATGATTAGATTTAATTCAATCTTAACCCCTCTTTAATAACACTTTAAATTGCCTAAGATGCAGTAAACAATAATAAAATATGATATTTGGTACATAGATAAGGTTTTATATGCATAAATGGCCAAAATATTAATGTATTAAATGTTTTTAACTCATTCGTACATTGATTTTGTGGTGTGAGTTCTAAGTCACATTATATTGAACCCAAGTGGATCATTTGATACTTGAAAATATTAGAAGATGTTTCTCTATGGTTTGGGGAGGAATATCTTTTTCAATTATTTTTCGATGCCAAATTCACTAGGGACTCATATTCCCAAAATTGAAAGAAAGGATTTGTGTTCAACTATGTAGGGGAATCGATCAGTTAGGTTGAGTTTTATTCTATCATAACTAGAGTGTGATTCACCAGACTAAAAATCTGGAGTTACAAGCATGGATGAAGTGTATAGACTAAAAATTCCATTTAATCAGAAACATGCTAGTGGAAAAGTGTTAAAATATTGGATGATGGGAAGAATCCAAAATCAAATGGATATATTCACTAAAAATATATTCAATAAAGTCTAAGGAATCATTGTACCTCAATGAGACTTCATTGAATATAAGGATAATGGATAATGATGCATATTGAGAAGAAAATGAAGTCTGTTTATTTTCCAAAGTATTGGATAGTTTTTTAAGGTTCCTTGAAACAAGTATTCAAGTGGTAGATTATTTATATGTGAATTTTAGTTCCCATTCAATGGAATTTCACACATTGGAACTATGTTTAACAGAATGTGGATTAGCATGGTGTGTAAATAATAGCAGAAGGACCTCTCCAAGAGGCATTAAAACCATTTAAAGTTTTCATTTTCAAATGGAACCATGGAGGACTATATATTTAGAAAAGTTGAAGTTTTGAAATTTCAATAATATAAGGGGATAGTGATCTCGTATTACCAGATAGGTTTGTTATGTTGGGTTGATTATGATTTCTTGTGAGCAGGTTTAACAAGTAGACTGGGTGAAACTAACTATATAAGTGGCAGGCTCTTCAATGCAACAAAAAAAGAGATTGTGTGATAAGATACAAGAAGACAAGAATAGAGCAAGTGCTAAATTTTGATTGCTTGTAAATATTATTTGTAATTAGTAATTTGTTTTTTAATTCTTGTAACTTCAAATTCTGATTGAAAAGGCAGTAGTGGTGTTTCTACCATGCATGCGGGAATCGTTTTCTAAAGAACATTATTCCTTTATACCGATGGAAGTGATGACTAGGAGTGGGATCCTGAAATCAAACTAGGTACGATCTTATCTTTGGATAATATTTCTATAATCATAGTGTCACGGCCTTACTTCATGGCTCTGGATGGAACTCCTTTAGTGGAGAGTGGGATTCATGAATAGGGATCCCCTTCCAATGGCGGGGGCAACGAGTTGACTGATTGCATTCTCAAGGTGTGTGGTGCAGGTTGGTGGTGGTTTTGGGACCCTGGAGGAAGCTTGATGATTTGGGGATGGTGACGTGTCTCACGTGGCTGGTGGTAGGAGATGTGTGTCTACGGCATGGTGTTTTCATGGATGACGATGGTGACCGGCATTAGATCTGGCCAGCATGGGTTTTGGGATGGTTGTTAGAGAAGCTTCTGGGCAATGTCCTCCGAAGTTGGTTGGTCGTGATTTTGGTGTTGAACTCGATACGCAGGATAGTGACGGTCTGGAATTGATGGTGGTTGGTCATTGTGGACGATCTTGTGTGATGCCGGTGATGATGTGCGATGGTCTCAAGACACTAAACGATGGGTCGCGGCAGATCTCAGAGCAGGTGTGAGGTTTGGGATCCTGGCGGGGCCAAGTGGGATCCCGGTGGTGGGACCCTGGTGAGGCTCTTCGAAGCTTCGGTCAGTAGAGGCAGAGGCCCATCTTTTGGCGTGGTTGTGCGACGCTTAGTGGTGTGCAACTGACCGCCCGATGGTGGGGTGAGCTGGCTGGAGGTGATGAAGATCTCGGGGGAGGCCCCCTTAAGATAGATGCAGGGCACAGTTCCGTGCGAGTTTGGGACTCTGGCAGAGGTGGACGGTCATCGTGATGAGATTCAGAGCTTCTCTCGGGATTCGGCTAGTGTTAGATGGACTACATGTTCGGTCAGCATTGGTTTAGAGTGTTTGATGATGACTATGGGTGCCCACCTGAGGACGGGGATGACTATGTGCATAGGGACTTGCGATCATTGTGTGCATAAGGACTCGGACTTTGGATTGCAGGTCGTGACCTGACCTCGGTATGCGGGGAGGAATAGTGACGTTCTCTGGAGTCGATGAGGCTAGCGGGCGATAGGGCATGTGGCAGGTACGTAATTTTTAGAAGATAGCAAAGGGATGATATTTGGTTCATAGGACCGCAGTGTTTATGGACTTGGGGTCAAAACTGAATCTATGGACTCCTATTTCCATGGTTTTGGGGGTTTTGGGGTCTGCATCCCTTGTATCTGTATACTATATTTATTTCTTTTTTCAATAAATTTCAGGGGTTATGGTTTTGGGTTACCAAATCCATGATCTGAACTATTTTAGTAACATTTTTTCTTTATGTTATTTCATTTCTTTATTTTCCTTCATTGGTTGTATTTCTATTGCATTGAATGATTTTGAGTTTGTGAGTCCGCTTAAGTTGTTCATGAGGGTTGACTTTGTGTGTCTTTTAGGGTGCATAGTCCTCATAATTTTGATATACATAGTTGGGGGAAATTTTGGAGGTTTAATTTTCACTCTTTTGAATTTCAAGCGTGCGAACTTCCTATAGTCTTGGTAGCAATGAAAATTTTCAATGTATTGAAGATCCTAGTTCTGGTGGTCACATGATAGCCCCCTCTTCCCAACATTTAAACTCTGGTTTTTGAAATTTATAACATGATTTTATAAGTTTATTCATTTGAGAACTAAAATCAATTTTTTTTAATATTACTATGGTCATTAAAAAGGCTTTTATTCACAATGAATTGTTTTTAAACCTTCATTTTCATTTTAATCTTTAAAGTGTTCATTATTGGTTTGGAAATTAATTTTAACACTTTAAAATAAATTATTCTAATAAATTAAAATATTTTGTGGAGGATTCACATATTTTAATTAATTCATCATTTTTCATCATAATGAAATCATAATACTTACTATATATTTATATAGTATTTTATTATTTACCCAAAAAATTTGACAATCTCAATTCTTTGGAAAAATTCACTATTAGATAATTTAAACACGATAATTTGAAATTTGAAATCATTTTTATGAAAATAATTTTCTATATATGAGAAAATTAATTGTTAAATAAAACTCTTGGTGTTTTATAAAAACATGTTTTAGTGCCAAAAATTTATATTTTCTTTTTAAAAAATTATTTATATCCTAAGCCATATAGTTTTAATTATATAATTATTCATGGATTAGTATGAATTATTATTAATTATTTATTATAGTATTTGCAAATTATGTTAAGTAATTTATTAAGTACATGAATTTATAATAGTCACATTACTATTAACTATTACAATGATCACTATTCTGATGGTCACCTTGCCATTTCAATGATCATGAATAATCTTTATTTTAACTTCTAAATCGATTTTCATTATTCTCTTAGTTGATAATTCACCTTTATTCCATTTATTATTATTTTCTTCACAATAGCGAGGTATTTTTTTTCATAATTCTTTATAGATTATGATCTTCCAGAGTTGAGGATTATTATGATTCCCTATATAGTTATGTGTTTTGTGAAACTAATGGTATCTATTATAGTGAATGTAATTTTCTAGTTTTGTGTCATACTACTATCATAGATAAAGCTATGTGTATTGTGTGGTAATTATTGTAATGGAGTGTTTTTTTTTTGAAAAAAGAAAAATCTATGGTATTACAATGTGGAGGTGAGATGGCTTTTCAATCATCGATAGCTAAAATGGATGCAAGATAGTGGAAAGGATGTGAGGTCATTAATGGTTGGAAACGGTTGAGTGGTAGGGCTTATTGTTGGGCTCCTTCCTGGTTGGCACATCGTGTAACACCTCCTCAATTGGAGCACTACACGGTTTCTCCTTTAATGAGGTGTTTTTAATGTAGGTCAATACCGCGTGAATTAATTCACATGGAGACATGTTTTTAACATGGCAACACATCGTCACAGTGATTATTTTCCAATAAAAGCAGGCAGAAACAAGGCTTTTGTAAGAAATCCACAGGCAAAGTCAATTTGGCGATCGCCTTTCATTGACAATCATTTTTCCTTTGCATCGAAGAGTCATACTTCTGAGATACCTTCCATTTTAGGGAGTCTCAACTGTGTACCTCTTGATTTTAGTGGATCCCTCTTTCAGGACTAGGTCCCAGGGTTTTCCATTTTTTGGTTTTTAGGTAAAAATTTCTGATGTAAAATTTATTTTTTGCATTTATTTTTGTTGCTGCGCATTTTCCTTTTATTTAGAGGGAAATATTTTATTTTCACTGCGTGTTGGCCTTTTCTATTGTTTGCACGTTCGTCACTTTCTTGTCTTTCCCAACATTTGATATCAGAGGAATTGGTTGAAGTCCCCAGTAGCAGAAAATGGTGGCAGACATCCGGTGGATCATTTTTTTTCACGGACTTTACCGGAAGACAGCAATGGTACTAGAGGTGTTTTTGGGAAATCTAATGTCTTATTGACTAGAAGAAGTCTTGGGGCATGCTCCGTTGTTGATAACCATCAGAGTTCAATTTTGGATTTTTTTTGAAGGGAGACTGATTGCAAGGATGACGGTGATCCCCACTTGAGTCGGAGGGGGTGTTTGTTGGGATCTTTCCTGGTTGGCGCACAGCGTAACGCCTCCTCAATTAGAGCACCACGCGGTTTCTCCTTTAATGAGGTGTTTTTAATGCACGCCAAGACCGCGTGAATTAATTCACATGGAGACGTGTTTTTGACGTGGTGACACATCTTCCTGCTGATTGTTTTGCTATAAAATGAGGCAACAACAAGGCTTTTATAGGACATCCACAAGTAGAGTCAATTTGGTGATCGCCTATCATTGGAGATCATTTGTCCTTTGCATCAAAGAGTTATACTTTTGAGATCCCTTCCATTTTGGGGAGTCTCTACCGTGTACCTCTTGATTTTAGTGGATCCCTCTTTCTAGACTAGGTCCCGTGGTTTTTCCATTTTGGGTTTTCCACGTAAAAAATTCCTATGTCAACTTTATTTTTTGCATTAATTTTGGTCGTTGCACATCCGCCTTTTATTTGGAGGGGAAGATTTAATTTCTATTGTGCATTCGCCTTTTCTATTTTTTGCATGTTCGTCGCTTTCTCGTCTTTCCCAACACTTATGAGGCTCAACTCATGCAAGAGGCGTCAAGAGGGGGCATGTGGGGCGAGGCTAAGCTGATGGGCTGAATTCCCGCTCCTGGTAAGGATAGTGATGGATGACTATGTAGTAGGCCTATAGTTTGCCAGAATTAGTGAGATGAATGTTGTGGCTAGACAGGGGTGGAGATGGCAATACACTCTCTCCCCATCCTTTTGTTCCTTGGTAATTTTTCCTTGTCCTTTTTCAGATTCCTCATCGAGAAAGAGATAGAAAGCTCGCATGAGTCAAAGGCCTTCTTGTAGTGGTTCGGGCAATGAAGAAATTGGTTGAATAAAGGTAGTTCGGTCCATGACTCTCTTTTAGTTTGTTTCACTGGTGATGGACTGATTCATGGCGGGTTGTTCTCTATGGATAAGTTAGTAATGATGAGGGTTTGATTTCATGATTTAAATTTGAAATTTGAAATTTGAAATTTTTTTGTATGAATGCAACCAGAGATATTTTCATTTATTATATTTCTATTTTTTTTTTGTAATTCCAATAATTTATAAGGTTCTCTCACTAAATAGAAGTTCTTATTCGAAATAAATAAATAAAAACATGAAGGATATATAATTATAAATTGTTATATTATATATTATTAATCATATGAATAGAAATAATAACTGTTCAAATAAATTTAAAATAATAATAATAACAACAATAATCTAATAGTAGTATTAGCAATGATAATAATAATGCACAATGTTATATTAGTAAGGATATCTAAAAAGAATATAATAAAATAGCAACATTGAAAAAGATAAACTAAATTAATTAAAATTAAAATAAAATTTTAAAAATTAGTAATAAAACTCATATGCATAAAATCCCTTATATTTAAACTTTAGTCAAATAAAAATAAAAAAAGTACAAGTTAAAAATCATACAATTCCTTTTACATAAAAAATTCCATCCTTCATTTCAAATTTCTGTTTTAAAAAAAATTGTCCTTCCTCTCATATTCTTTTCAAAATAACCATATACACTCATGTATCATTATAACCTATATTACATACCCCCACAGATCGGTTTACTTCCTTATTGGGTGTGTGTTGAGGCACTATAATAGCATATTATTATATCTATATTATCATCACTCTAATCACTCAAGTAAAACACATCCAAGATATTATAAATTCTTGAAAACATGAATGTTTACCATATGCTTTCCATCAATTTCACATCTAAATTATTTAAAAATTAATTCAATGCATTAATTTTAAGGACTTAACATTAGTTTAAAATGATCTTTGATGATATGGGATGGTGGGTCAAAAAAATAATCAAACTTTTAGTCAAAATGAGGTTAAAATCCTAAAATTTAGGCTTGGTATTCCAATCTAACTGTCTCTCTCATAACCTCACTCCCTATAATTTAAATGGTTTCTTATCCTCAATAAAATAATGAAAAAAAATTCACCAGATACTTAGCATAATAAAATATAATCCAAATATGATAATGAGAAAAAAAAATATGAGGAGAAATGAAGAGTTACTCTACAACCCAAATAAATAAATATTCGACAAAATCTCATAAAGAAGTCACAAACAACTCTTACTCTAAAAAATCTCAATGAAAATAGGTTGTCTAAATCTATTCAACTCCTAAAATAATGGGTTATTACCTTTATAGGTATCCCTAAAAGTGGGGGTAATTGTGTTATAATCACAAATGTACCATTACCAAAAACAATTTATATTTCTATAGAATGATATTGAAATTAAATTAATAGTTTTTTTATGAAAATAAACATGAATAAATTGATGAGAAAATGTCAATCCATTTGTGCCAAATAACTCATTGTCCCACAAAGTTCCTATATTATCATTGAATAAACATCAAAAGTTTGAGAAGATATGACATTTATTGAGATTATCATTAGAGAAATATAAATTAAAATTGATGAAAAAGTGTCTAAAGTAATTTTGGGTATAAAAACATGATGTTGGACAATGTATATGAGCATGGTTAAAAAATAGAAGTCTAAAAAATAAAAAAAAATCAGAAAAATAATTTTATAAACATGGCATAATGTTCAAAAAAGATCTACACAATTGAAAAAAATTATTAAATCAATTCAGACAAATAATCATGCGCTCAAACCATGACTAGGTACATTAGTGGAATGACCCTAATTATGTTACCACTGAAATATAATCATTTCACATGCTCATTTAAAGATGAAAGTCATGTTAGTATCTTTTTAATAAAATGTTGTTTTGGAAGTGAAAATAATATATGTGTGTGTGTGTACAACTTACCTATTTAATTATTGATATATGCAAAGATGTTTTCCTTATTGTCTATAGCTCTAGAAAATGACTTGTATTTTAAATTTTATAAAAAACTAATTTTATGAATAAAATATGTAACATTTAAAATATTTAAACATAGAAAAACCATACATGAATACTATCACAAAACACACCATAATCAAGTAATAATGTAGATGATATATAATGAATTCAAATACATGGTAATTCTAGGATTAAAGGCCACAAATGAATGCATGCCCATTTTGTTATTAAAAAAATAAAATAAAACTAAATATAGTAAAATAAAAACTAAATAATGAGGGGTTTCCTGTTATTAAGTGATTAACATGCTTCATCTTTGACCAATAATTAATGAAATTCCCCAAGGATAAAAAATAAACATATCTCATGCATTTTTATCATCGTCATTATGTGGGTTTCATACATCCATTGAGAATGTATTTATCTCCTAGTTAACATGATATCTCAATATAAACTTATTAGAAAAATGTATGGGTGGAATGAGAGAAAAATAACCGATTTAAAAAGGATGAGAAAAGCATATTGTAAAGAAAAAACTATTTAATAGTAGAAATTTTAATATAGAATAATAGAAAATAGATAAATAATATTACCACATTGAATGTGTTCAAGAAAATAAATTTCCTTAACAAAAAAAATTAATGATTGATTTATATCCATCACATCCTTGAAAAATTATTAAGGTAAATGATATAGCCACATTATTTCCCACTAATGAATACTATAAAAAATCCACTAGTTTTTAACCCAATTCAGGCTCTGAAAATTTATTGAATGCTCTAAGGTTGATATTTTTATTAATCTCTATGGATGCTTCATATATAGTCAAAAACCTCGATGCATGGAGAAAGTGGGATGAGCTTTAGAGGAGTAAGTGATTGTATTATGGCATCAATAATATCATCATCTATATTTTCTTATATATCTCTTTCATCATGTATCTCTATTGGCTTATTTTTCACCATGATCTCGTAATTCTCCATGGAATTCCATTCTCCTGATGTTTCAAAAATGCTACGAGTATTAACTATCACCATTACTGATTGATTTTTTATCCCCTAAGATATTTTAAATTCTTTAATTTTGGGAAAATATGTCTAACTAATAATGACCCTCAGAAAGAGGTGATCCAAGTTCATTTTAAGTGATGTCTTTTAGAATATAGGATTTTTTTAATATTTTATTTAAATCCAGACACAATCGCTTTGAAGATGGTATCAATTCAATGTCCTCCTCAACGTAAAATATGTTTTCATACTCCAATTTTATAAGATGGCATGGATTAAAGGAATCCATTTTCACTTTTGGTGGTAATTTTTTTTGAACTCATAAGTGAGGTACATGAAATAAAATTCTATATTTTCCATTTATATATTACATATTATGGACAAGATGTTAATATTCTTGAAATCTATATAGAAATGAGGAATCAAGTTGTGGTAGATATGATACATATATGGTGTGATAGGAAGAAGGGTTAATGAAAGAAGAATTATCTTCAGATAGGGAAAATAGATGTTGATCATATGGAACACCCACCACACATTCTTTATAATAATTGTTTTAATATGATATGTTTAGAGATCGTGAGGAGGCTAATTTAACTAATTAACTTATTTTAGTAACAATGTTGTTAATTATTGTAGTAAAATTCACATTTCATGGAGTTAAAACATATTATTTATCTTAGTATTCATAGAAAACAATTTTGATCCCAATATTAAGTGTTAGGTTCACATAGTGGTGGATAAAATTGAGTATCAATTTCTAGTGTTCCTGGACGTGGTGAAAATTCAATATAAATTTGGAGTATTGTAATGAAATTTTCAAATTTCTCTAAAAAGATCATCTTTCATATGGTCCATAAATCCTTATTTTCTATATTTTAATTAATATTTTTACTTAGAGAAAATTTATATAGAGGTTATAAACTATTATCATAATAGGATGTTGTATTGCCACATGGTTTATAAAATTAAAACAAATAATAATCATTAAAATAAAAAAGGTTTCTTAGAGAATTCATGGAGAATAAATTTCATAATAAATTCTATTCACTATGGGTTGGCGAGTTGGGTATTAATTATAATCATGTGGTGATGAGAATACCATTTTGTACTACAAAGTTTCTGGAATTTTTATGTAAAAATTAAAACAAAAAGAGTAGTAATTTATTTTTATAAATTTTTTTGGTTTTTGTTTTTTGTTCTCTGCCAAAATGACTCACTATTAAGGATTTAATAATTCTCTCATTCCCCCTTGAAACAATGTTCAAAATTTAGTACATGTTTTCATGATGCACAATTTATCAGAATAATAACTATCATAGCAATGGCGGCAGGGTTGATCCCATAGAGATAATGTGTGTAGTCACTAGATGAATAAATAAACTTATTTAAAGAGAAATAGATGGAGGATATAATGTTTTAGTTGTGAATCTCATTCTAGTTCATTTATAACCAAATAATTACTCTCTAAATTTGAATAATTTTCCACTTAATAACTATCGATTTGGAAAAAACTATGTTCCTAATAGAAAAAATTAATTATCTCAAAAATTACCAAAACATATTATTATTTGGTGTTACAAATAAATATCATGTCATTTAAAACTAAATATACTAATGAAACAACAAGTTTCATTTCTCATGAATTCAAGGTGTTTATCTATGTTTGGATCCCTCCCATATAATTACTTATTAGATTTCATCTATATAAGTGTGTAAAGAAATAACAGAAAATTTTAATTTTTAAATTAATATATTTATTTTTTCAAAATTCTTTAAGTGATGACTTATGATTCTCTCTTGTACATAATAAAATTAATTTTAATAAAATTATATATTGTTGTCTCACCTATAATTAGTTATTAGGTATCCCATGGGTGGGTACCAGAGCATGACTAATTATCCAAAATAAAAATAAGAAAAAACATAAATATAATTAAATGAAAAAAAAAGAGTAAATAAAAAATGGATCATAAATAATGACATTAAAATATTTTTATATTAATCTTAACTCCAACACTAGAAACTTCAACCATAAATTATCACAAATATGTAAAATAAAAACAAGTAAAATAAATTTCTTGAGTATATCAACAATGTTAAGTAGTAACCAATGACATATCGACTATGAGAAGTGGGTCTCCATTTGGTTTCCATAACCAGAATCATAAAAAAATTAAAAAACCTCATTATATTTGATCCTTTACTAATAAAAAATATTACACATGTTGGTAATCAAACTAGATCACCATACTAATGTTTCTTCATCTATGCACCATAAAAATTGATCACTAAAACAAATCAACTTATTCATAAATGAATAACCCTGACCAATGAATTCATGAATAATTAACAATGAGGTACACCATACACATGAACCATAACCTCCTATCAATGACACAATGTTCAATGATTGTCACCTATAAAGCAATTCCGGTAGACCACATGCATGAGTATTATGACTTAGTAATGGCTAGGGTGAGTGTGTGATGGGGATGCAATGGTGACTTTGAGGCTACCTGAGGAGATGATGTTAGAGTTTTGAAATTTGGTCACTAGTAAGTAGTTTAAATGAATATTTTATGGCTTAAAAGATACTAGGAAATGAATGGTTGTTTGTTGTCGATATTTAGGTCTTATGAGTCCTAGTTTATATAGGTGGAATTGAACAAGGTCTTAAGGGGATAAGATATATAGACATGAAGTTCCTAGTGGAACATGAAATCACTTTGATGGGGGTTAATCAGTGTGACCATTTCTAGTGAATTCTTGTTTATATCATTTATCCCTTATAAATAATTTTACCTCTATTTTTGGTTAAGATGTATGGATCGATTTATGCATTACCAACACCACCACGACATGAAAACTATTAAATAAAAAATATACAAAATTGTTTATTATTTTGTAAGTTTTAATCCAAATGTGGGTATCTATTCCTTATTCTATTAAATCCTAATCCAAGACAAAAATTATCACTAGTGAAAAAAGTGATTACAATGGTTGGGAATGTATCATCATTAACCCAATATGTATATTGTTAATTTTTACTCTAGAGGAAACATTTGTTCAAGGTCGACATCCACATCCCTTGGAAAATCATTATCTCGCAATACATTTTTTATACTGGATCCTACCATTCATCAGTCTCATGAAGAGTGTGGATATTATTTTATATGATCACTACCAACATAAAAAATCCTCATCAAGGAACTCTCAAACAAGATATTTATTCTATACTTGGATGTCACTACATCAAATGATGATATATGTTCCACCTAAGCTTAAATTATAGTAGTTGAACATTATATTTTAATATAAATATAATATAATACACATTTTAATATTTCATTTCACAAAAAAAAGTCTTATTTTATAGGATTCATATTTATTTTAAACTTATTTTCTCAAAATAATCCTAGAATAAATTTATAAAATTTTCCCTTAGAAATAAGCTTTTATGAAAATTTGAAAATGTATTGTTAACTATTACTCATTTTATTCATAATAATGTGTTATAATATATAAAATTAATTATTTATTGGCTAAAAATTTTATATAATTAATGATTATATAATTTGTATGTAATAAGTACATTTTAAAAAAAACTGTTTTTCTTTAGAAAACTATTTTTGTATAAAAGTCATAATTTATATCCATTTTAATTAATTAATATAACATTTAATTATAAATTAATTAAAATAAATGTATATATTATATATATAAAAATATGAATTTAAATCTATAAAACTATGATTACTAGTTATACAATTAATATAAGATCATCTTGTGCTTCAAAAATGCATTTCTTGAACAATCATTTTACGACATGATTTTTATGTTTATTTTTGAATTAAACTCTTCCAATTATTTTATTTTAATTTGATAAAATGGATTCAATATTTGAAATAATAATAATTAATATTATTTAATAATTTCAAATTGATTTTTGGTCTTAATAATTCATTAAAACTCTAAAAACCAACTACCATGGTTAAGGTAAAAATGGGTTTATCGGAGGTTAATCTATAAAGATAAGTGTAAAAATAACCTATAAACTTTATAAAACCCAATCGGTTGGTTTTATTTCAACTTTATACTTTCCCCCTTTTAATATAACCCATTTTTGTGCCATATTTCCAAGAAAGTGACATGATATTACAGAATAAATTTGAAAAATTACAAGTGTGTCACTCACCTTAATTATAAAATGGAACCTCCTCCCCTTACTTATTCACACCTCTCAATCCAATTTTCTCAACCAAAAACCTGAATGGAAATATCTCTATAATATCCTTATCTTCATTCTAGAGTTTTTTTATTCTCAAAATACATTCCCTATGGTCCTTAATAAGATATCCATAGGATATTCTTCTGAGCGAAGGTAATTGTTTTCACTAATCTCTTTATTTTTACTTATTATTTTACCACCTTCAATTATGTCTTAACAATTACCTTTTACAAACACCATTATATACCATATACTAAGATTTTATTATATTTATGTAATAATATTTATCTATCTCCTTATCCACAAAATGGGGAAAAAATCATCTCTCATGTGTACGTCGAACTACCGCCTCACAAACCAATAAATTGTTTTTCCATATCTGACTCACATGGATAGTTATAATGATGGAAAAAATGGATATATATGATAAATATGACCTGATATTTATTTTAAAAATTATTATAACATAAATTTCTTTACCCTTTCACCTAATTAAGAAATTAAATTGTTACATGGGCGTACGTACGACCTACCGTCTTCATGAAGCGATGCAATTCATTTCCCATGTACAACATTCAAGAATAGTTCTAAAAAGGTATATAATGAATAAATGTAACATTTATAATATAAATACCATTCTATTTTTGAGATATAATTATCCTATACATAAAAACCAAAACTTCTAGGAAAAAACTTGCCTGAGAAAACAAATAAATTAACACCTAATACAATGGTAATAGTGAAATATTTGTAATGAATGGGTGGTAATATATTATAAGAGGATAACATAGGATGTTATAAATATGTATATGATTTAAATTTTATTTATTTAATTTTAATACCAATATATTCATGATTATTAATGTTTCAATTCTAGCATATTATTTCAAGTGTTTGTAATTTAGAAGTTTACATAGAGGTAAGAATTTATTTTATAATCTCACTTTTTTTTTGGGAATTATTTAATTTTTGTTAAAGGAATATTATAATTTAGCTTTCATAATATCAAATATTTTTCTTATCCTATATATATTGAAGTATATTCCATATTTTCTTCTAACTTTCCTCTCTTTGGTACATGATTCAAGAAATCAAATGTTTAAACAAAAAATTAATTTTGTTCTCTTTCAATCAGATATATTTTTCTTCCATGTCCTGGTTTTTCAAAAAAAATACAAAAGTAATTTTATTTACTAAAATTATTTATTAGTTTCATTTTAAGCTATCATTGGATTTTAAAATGTGTATTATAGTAATCTTTCCATTATTTTCTATATAGTATGTTTTTGAATTTCTTTGTAAAAAGTTAAAAGGAATGTTTTTTAACTTGTATGGTGATAACAGACTTTTCTACCATCACAACTGTTTTACGAAATTTAGATTCCTATACAAATTTTAAATGGTTTTATAAATAAAAATCCTTTATTAAAGATTATTTTAATATTTACCTTTCATTCCTTTTTTTATTTTAAAGTACGTCATTTATTACAAAACCTAGATTTCTAATGAATCTGTAATTAACTATTATCTCTTATTAATTTTTTGGTCTTTATATTTCTCTTGACACATTAACTTTTTTTTATCATTAGACATTAAATTTCTCTTAAATATTTTTATTCTTTATCAAGTATATTCTTATTTCTTAAATCGTATATCATTTCTACATATAGTTTTTTACTTTAAAATTTATTTGATTGAATGTGGAAATATTGATATTCCTATTCTCTATACAATACAAAATTTTATTGATAAGGCATATTGTTCATGAATTAAATAAATCATATGATATATGAGGAATGAATTGGGCATATATTAATGGATAGGGAATAAAATTATATAGCCCCTTGATGCATTTATAGGTCTCATGAGACAAATTAGTTAGCCAAATTAAATGGGGTTTTAGTGTATAACCACCCATAGTTTAAACTGTCTTGAAAAATGGTCATGAAAGTATAGATATCATAATTTATAAGATCATGATGTCTAATACTAAACTTTTTCAATTGATAATTTAGTTATTATTATTATCCATGATATTTTTACATTGATAGTATCCACAAAATCATTTTTTGCTCAAGTTATTGATTAAATGACATTTATTTTCTATTATTTACATTTCCATATTCATTATTACTTATATACTCATGATAGATTCTGTTGTATGTAACCCTTACTAATTATTTGAGATCACTCTTATTTTTCTCCATTTTCTTGGGATATAAAGAATAATTCTTTGAATGATTTCAAGGATTTAGAATGATTTCCATTACTATGTTTTATATTTTATCCCCAAAGTAAAATGGGTATCATCAATGTATATGGTTCTTCAAGACTACTAAACTGGTTGTTCATTTGTGACCAGAACCCTTTTATCTATGATAATTTGACAATGTAGGCACTAGATCTAGGTTTCTATAGTTGGGCATGTTATAATATATTCTTCCTTGGAAACTGATCTTCAACTACAGATATATAATCACCTATATAAACATACATGTCAGCCTTATTGTCTCAACTCAATCTTAGAATGATTGATTAAAATATATGGAAGGCTAATTTATGTTATCTTATTCATAAATATTCTTTAATTTCTTTCGAATATAAGTCATAAATAGGTAGCAGTGGTGTCAACCATGATCAGTTATTCTCTTATTTTGTCTAAATCATCTTCTATAATAAAGGGATATCTTGTGGTAAAACATCACACCTGTTTCTCCATCTTTACATTATATTTTTATCCTTCCTAAAATAATAGGATATTATCTCTCTAGAATATCATTAGCCTCTATATATTGGGTTCAAAAACCCCTCTCAAGAAAAGATTTATTTGTTTACTACTAAATATATTTCTTAAATTCATAATATATTCAACAGTATCTTGTATTAGGTTCATATCTCGACTTTTTTATTCTATTATTATCCTCATTTTTATATTCTCAAAATTTAATGACCTGACCCAAGATAGGGCTCAAGATTCAACTACGTCAAGACCACCTCCATAAGCTAAGGGTGGTGACAAGTGGTAAAGGCATAAATAACTTTAGGAGTCATTTGCCTAAGTACCTTCACACACACACATCCATATCAATTAAAAAGTGCGGAGGGAAAGAATAAAATATGAAACACTATTGTAAAGTAAACCAAGAATGCATGAACCTCAAGAAAGTACTCAAGTATGGCAGTGTAAAATGAAAAGAAAAGGGAAAAATATATTCCCAACCTAAAATGTGTCCCAAACTGATAGAGAACGTGAAAGAGTAAATAGATGAGAGATCCCAACTCTTGAATCTCAAGCTATGACCATTGTATGTGGTCCAAGAACCTAGTTTACCTAAGCTCCTCTATAGTCATGGTTAACCTATACATCATCTACATAAGACACAACATGTGTGGGGAAATCACATACAGGGGTGAGTATAAGCATACCCAGTAGGATACCCTAAAAGCTAAAGGGGGACCAGTAAGAGATACAATAGAAGAGGAAAATAGTATATAGAACAAGGTAAAGTGAATGAGTATAGATCAACACAATAAAGAGTGAAAGTAAGCTCATCCAAGCACAAGTGGATAAGCACAGTTATTAGATGAACTACTAGTTACGTCTTCACTACCTATAATAGGAGAGTGGATTCATCCAACCATGAGAATCTAAACACAGAAAGCATATGGCATACCCCACGTGTCTCTACCTCTACTGGAATGAGAGTAAAAAAATACAAGGTGTTTGTATAGAAGAAGAATATATATACACACATATATATATATATATATTCAGTAAAAGAGGCCCAAACTGAGAGAGTAAGTGGATCTCCACTTCACAGCTCAGCCTAAGAAGAAATGTATCCAATAGTTCTAGAATTCCATCAATGATGCTCAGCATATCATCTGTTTTCCCAACATAAAGCATCGAGGTCAGACCAAGACTTTTCATTGTTCCGCACAATCGATGGGTACAAAATCTAGGTAGAGGACCCATTCCCCAATAAAATAGGAGGGTTCCAATTTGAGGGTTGAGGACCCATGCCCAACCGAGCTTGAGGGCTCCAATATAATCATAGAGGACCCATGACCTCCCCTATAGGAGGGTTCCACTCAAAAATTCAAGTACTCATACCCAGCCCGACTAGAGGGTTCCACTCTAGGTCATCAATGACCCATTACCTACCACGTAGGAGGGTTCCACTCAAGAATGTTGAGGACCCATGCCCAACCTGGCTGGAGGATTCCACACTAGGTCACTGAGGACCCATGCCCTGCCCCACATGAGGGTTCCACTCAAAAAGAACCCTCTAGTGATCTTTACCGATCACTATCTCCATCAAGCATATCCTCAAAAGGTTATATTCCTAGATCATTCCACATCATATATTTAAATTCACAATCTATGGAATTGTCACGTTCTACATGGAAAAACACTTAGAATAGGCTACTCATGATCCAAAATCCAAGTTCAAAATAAGGAGATATGGGTGATCAGTGTTTTTTAAAAAGATCTCAAGGGGTACATGGTGTTTGAGGGGGCCCACCTGGTGTGTGTTCCTGCTCCACTACCAGGCTGTTTACCTAGTTGGGACATGGCTCCATATCATGTAGTAGTAGACCATATGTAAGTGGACTACATGGAGTGTCCTGGCTAACCAGGACTAGGGTCATGTGTTTCTTATTGTGTCCATGTGTTGAAGTATACGGTCGTATATTGGACCTCATTTACCTACACATGGGTTCCCATCTATGTGACCCATCACACTATTCTTCCAACTAGATAAGGGTTACATGGAATGTGATAAAGATTAAATGTCATGTCATCCTTAAAATTTCTAAAACCCTAGACACCACAAATGGGGAGGGCTATCCATCTTTTGTTCATCCTTAAACATGGCATGTAGTTGGGATTCTTACAAAAATACTAGATTTGGCTTTCACACCATGAATCAAGATCCTCTGCATTATATCTGGCACCAATATCATCCAAAAAAGGTGGATCTAGTCATAGATTGCATATCTCAATCGTCGCTCTCTGAAAAACGGCCATCGGAGGTCATTGGGGGTTTCATTGTTGATTCTGCATACTACTTCACCTCCATTTATCAGGTTCTTGGTGTTTATTCAACAAATCATTAAAAAACACCTCGTAAAGATCCTTGATCTATGATTAGATCATAAAACTATGCATTATTCTTGAATCCACTATGAATATGGGGGGCTATTGGGCTCGGTACCACCCAAAAATATTGAATCGGGACTACGAGGATCCAACTGGTGAAGAACAAAAATCAGCGAGGGATAAAAGAGACATAAAACAAAGTTTAAATGTCATTAGACAAGTGTTCTTCACCAATGACCAATAATAGGGATTTCAGATTAGAAAACAACAATTTAATTATTATATATGGTCACATGTAGAGGTTGTAAAGGGGTGAAGATTGAATAAAAACAATCAATCATATCAATATATTTAATCAAGAGTGTAAAAACACCAATTTACAAATCCAACCTTGATTAATGATCAATCGTTAATGAAGAACAAGCCCATTAAAAATTTTAGAGGAGTTGTTACATTCATTGAATCCTGATCTGATCTGATCCAGCATTCCATCATCATTTGAGAAGATCCATCGGAGGAAGGTGGATAGAGAGATTCACCAGTGATTTCAAAAATTTTAGGCTAACACTAGTGATTCTTCCATAACAATACATTTATAATATATAATTTAGGAAAAAAATTAATTAGATAATTAATTTAAAAATTAATTAATCAACTTAATGTACCGCTGCTGAGAGAATGGCCTAAACGCCCCATGCCAACCCTTTTTATGTTGTGCCTAGGGTAAACACTACACTCTAGACTCAACCATGGTCTTAGATTTATGATCTGAGCTTTCATTTAAGATTTATCCCATTTTATTGAATAATTGGTGTGTGTGTAACATAAAATATATTTAATATTTTTATAAAATTAATTATAGGCACACTGGACCTCAGAATCACACACTTTCTCTGTGACACACTATATAAATATACATATATAGAAATATTTTAAAGTTTTAAAAGGAAAAAACTAGTTCTCTACATTATTTACTCTTTAATATTTTTTTTCACGAAAATCAAAACTAGGAAAAAACTCAGGATACTGAGCTCGCGCTTGGCTCTCCTTCTCCCAAGAACTCTCTTGCACTTTTTGTGCTACCAAAGAACACAAACCAAAGGTATGGTTTTTCCATACAGGTTCCACTCCTACCGATCCTCGATCACCACTGGGTGCTCTACAAAGATGGCTCCATCCTTGATGTTCTTCTCTCCCTAGTCCATGATGTGCACGGTGTCATGCATGTATCACCTCAGTTGTGACACGTGGAAGATGCCTTACACCCACTCCAGTTGTGGGGATAGGAAAAGGAAGTAAGAAACCTTGACAACCCTCTACATGAGCTCAAATGGCATAAAACTCCTTGGGTGTAGCATGTCTCCCCAGTCGAACCTCCACAATCCTCATTATGGGGAGACTCTCAAGAAAACACGGTCCCCCAGATAAAAATACAAGGGCATATGATAGTGATCTACATAAGATTTATGTCTTATCTAGGCCATCCTCATCTAATCATGGATGACTTGGACATTCTCCGTCGTCACCTACACCAACTCTAGGCCCATAGGGGATGACTCATTAATCTCTATCTAGCACAAGGGTGACCTAGATGGTCTCCCGTATAGGGAATAAAAATGTGGCATGCTGATGGTAGAGTGGTATATGTTTTTTATGAAAACTCTACCAAGGGTAGGTGATCATCCCAACTTCTTCCAAAGTCTAACATGCAAGCTCTCAGCATATCCTCCAACAATAGGATAGTGACCTCAGTCTACCCATCGGTCTAGGGGTGAAAGACTCAACTCAATCACATCTGGGTCCCAAATGACTCTTGTAGTCCTCTCACAAATCATTATGTAAACCACTCATCATGATCAGAGAAAATCATCCAGAGTACCCTCTAAAGGTGAAAAATATCCCATATGTATAACTGCCCCAAAATCTCAACTGAACCATGCTCCTATATTGCAAAGAATTGTTTCAATTTTGTGACTTGGTCCACTATCAACTAGATGGATTCATGGGTCTTCATTTTGCACAGAAGCCCTATGAAAAGGTACATGGATATGCTACCCCAATTCCACTCCATGATCTTAAGGGGATACAACAGACCTACCAAAATTTAGTGCTCAACCTTCACCTACTGATTAGTGAATCATAAAGAGATTAAATCAACTATGATTCATCTCATGTTAGACCACCAAAACCATCACCAAAACTCTCTATAAATCTTCCCAAAACTGAGATTTATATGTAGGGGAGAAGTGTGGGATTCCTACATCACCTATTCCAGTAATGTGACTAGAACTGGTATTCACACCTAGAAAAAGATTATGTGATTCCCCCCTTTATAATACCAATCTGGTGAGTCTCCAGTGGATATATAATCTCGTAAGGCCTCACAGTCTATGTTCCCTAGTTGGGAATCTCTCACACACTCAAGAAGCGAATGAGTCAACATCGTGGACTATAGAAAAGTAGTACCGTCCTAATCCACTAGGGTCAGCTACAGGAAAGATAACTACTCTGAAGCTTCCAGTACTAAGGGAGCCTAGGAATTTCTACTAAGGTTATCTACTACAACATTTCCCTTAACTAGAGTATATACTACCATGAATTCATAGTCCATCAGGAACTCTAACCAACATCATTGTCTCAGGTTTAGATATCTCTATAAGAAAACATACATGAGACTCTAGTGGTATGAGTAAACCACAAAGTGTTCCCCAAGAAGCTAGTTCCTCCACATCCTCTGGGCGAAGGCTACCACTACCAGCTCTTTGTCTTGGGTCACATAGTTCTTCACATGGGGTCTTAAATGCCTCAAACTGTATGTGATAACTATCTGCCATGACATCAACATGCAGCTGAGGAAAGCTCCTAAGACATCGCAATACACAACAAATTCCACACCCTCATCTAGTAGTCTCAACACTAGAGCACTCGTCAATCTGAGAATAAACTCCTCAAAGGTCTTCTGGAACTACTTAGACTAGGTAAAATACTTCCCTTTCCATTTCAAGTTGGTCAAAGTGGTTTTTATTCTCAAGAAGTCTTCCACAAACCTCTTGTAGTTCCCTACCAAACCAAGAAATATTCACACCTCTAACATGTTTTTGGGTGGCTCTCAAGCGAGCACGGCATTGACCTTTGATATATCCATGGCTAAAGCATGATCGAATTTGAAATTCCCCAGAAATTGAACCACATGAATCTATAATTGTCACTTTGAGAGATTTTTGTAAATCTAGTTCTATTGAAGAAATTCTAGAACCATACTCAAGTGCTCTGCATGATCCTTCTCTAATGCCGAGTAGATGAGTATGTCATCGATGAAGACAACCACAAACTAGTATATATATGAATAGAATCCCTATTTTATCAAATCCATATATATGTTGTGGGAATTCATTACACTAAATGGCGTCACTAAGAACTCATAGTGTCCATAGCAACATCGAAATGCAAAATTTGGAATATCAGCCTCACGAACACTCACCCGATGGTATTCAGAACTGAGATCAATATTCAAGAACCATATTTCACCTCACAACTGGTCAAAGAGGTCGTAAATCCTCAAAATAGGGTACCTTTTTTTTATCATGTCCTGGTTCAGGTGATGATAATTCATGCAAAGTTGTAAGCTCTCATAAGCCTTTTTCATGAACAATATTGGAGCTGCCCATGGGGACACATTGGTTCTAAGGAAAAAATTTTATTGAATGTACTCCAACTGAAACAGTAGATCCTGAATCTTGGTAGGTTTCATCCGATATGAAACAGAATATATCATAGTAGTCCTTGGATGTAAGTTGTTTTAAAACTCCATCTCCCACCTTGAAGGCAGTCCCAGGACATCTTTGGGGAAGACATCCATATAATCCTCCACAACTAAAAGAACCCAGATTCTTGAAGATAATGTTATACGAAGGGATATACTTTCTAAATGATGGTTGATGGGTTTCATCCTCCTAATCATGGAAAACACTTTCCCGGCCATGATATCTCTCTCACCATAAAAAGAGAATATCATCCCATTAGTGCGTTGACATCGGAATTTTCTACAGCAATAGTCAATTTGGGCTCAGACCATGGATAGCCAATCAATACCCAAGATGATGTCATAGGATTCCATCATGATTAATAAAAGGTACCATGTGAACCTCTCCTCACCAAGTGATATCTCTCACTACTGTCAGATGAAATATACAGATGAAGTGTTCCCTATAGGAACCTCATGAGGAAGCTATTGGGCAAGAACCTCAACTAGAAACTTTAGATCTCACACCAAGAGTATAGAGATAAAAAAAATGAATGGAACCTTGGTCTAATAACAATTAATAAAGAGTATAAAAGAAACATATCATACCTTTTATTATATTACACACTCTAGGATCATAAACCACCAAAGCCTATAGCTATCTGCAGCCCCGGTCAACAGCTCCCTAAGCCTAATGCGGGATACCACGTGGTGGTGGTGGAAGGATCTAATAGAAATGTACACCAATTATATCCCCTAAATTCATCTTATAGATTTTCTTCCCTAGGGACCACTATGTCCATGCCTGGGAAATCCCTAATCACGGTGATGTCTCTACCATGGTGGTCCATCAGCTGTCTTCCTCTACTGGTCAGTACATCCGGTCGGACAATCTTGTGCCATGTCACCTCACCCGTCATAGGTAAAAAAACCACCCCTCTCTGGGATTATCTGGTCCTTTTGTTTCCTCTGACCATGTTCCTAAGTCTGATCATTGAAGGACCTCCTATGTTGAGATCCCAACACCTGGATTCTGCTGGCTATAGAAACTGACTCGGCTCTTTGGTGCCCACTTCCTGCTCCAGCTATCTAGAGTCCTTATTACATAAATATCTTTTTCACTAATTCATTATCTAGCACCTCGACAAAGTTGGGGATGCACAAGGGTTCAAAGCTGGATTAGATCTCTCTACGGAGACTCTTCTCAAACTTCCATGCTCAGAAGTAGCCATCCCATATCGTGTCAAGAGTGTAACAAGTAAGGTCTATGAACCGCACTACATACTCATCCACTATCATCCAACTATGTTACAGTTCCAAAAGCTCCTAAATCTAGACTGAGCGCAAGCAAGAGGGGTAGTACTTATCATGGAACAACTATTGGAATTCCATCCATGCGAGAGTCAACTCATCATGCATCTACATAACAAGGCTCCACCAATGTCCAACTGCTCCATGTAAGAGGAAAGATTCTATAAAAACCACCTAATCCATCAGGGTCCGAATAAGAATGAATATAAGGGTCACCAACTCTATCCAGTCCTCTTCTACCCAAGGATTTAGCTCACCATGTAACCTCAATGGTCTTTGATGATGCAACTCATTGAGCACAGTAAGCTTGCGTGCATCCTCGGCCGGCATAGCTGGGATGATCTACTGCTCAACAAGGGGTGGCACTACTACCTACCCACCTGGAGAAAGGGGATTAGAGTATGGACTCTGAACTGAGGCCTCATTGTTCATAGGATTTCTATTATGAATCTAAGTTGGTATCCTAGATAGTTTTCATTACATAGTCATCCTAAATATTATCAAGGAGTGTCATGGTCGGATGAGAACATATATATTTTAACAATAACGAGAATCTAACTTAAGAAGAACGGTCAAATATTAAATCCTATATGATGCATGTACCATTAATCCCTACAATAAATGTCACATTATGCTCTGTCTACAAGCAGGTATTCAAAGTCCGGGTGAATGGATATGTCGGCCGCCACACCATTACTGGGTTCCCTGGCCAGAGAGACGCACTCTAGATACCTTAAAACAATTTCCCAAAATCCAACAAAATCATCCTAAGGGGATATGTTCAAAAAACATCCCAAGGAAATAAATTTCTCTGATACCAATCATTCACGACCCAAACCAATCTAGGGCTCAAGTCACAACTACCCCAAGCCTGCCTCCATAGGCTAGGGGTAGTGATAAGTGCCAAAGGAATAACTTACTCGGGGAGGCCTTTTTCTAAGTACCTTCACACTTACAAAACCATCTTGATGAAAAAGTGCAGAGTTAAAGAATAAAAGATGAAATACTTATATAAAGTAAACCAAAAATGCATGAACCTCTAGATTGTACAAATTTAAAGTAGTGTAAACTGAAAAGTAAAGGGGTAAAATACATGACCAACCAAAAATGTGTCCCAACCTTATAGAAAACTAGAAAGAGTAAACATCTAAGATATCCCACCTCTTGAATCCCAACTATGACCACCATACACGGTCCATGAACTTAGTATCCCAAAGCTCCTCTATAGTCATGATTGAGATGTCCTTTGGAAAATCCCATGTAGGATGAGTATAAGCATACCCAATAGGACACTCCAAAATCAGAAGTAAGGGTAGTAAGAGATACAATAGAAGAGGAAAATAGTAGACAGAACAAGGTAAAATTAAAGAGTGTATCTCAACCTAAGAAGGGTGAAAGTACGCTCATCCAAGCATAAGGGGATAAGCACAAAAAGTATATAAACTACCCATCGAGTATTTTCCACCTCTAGAAGAAGAGTAGACTCATCCAATACCAAGAAGCTAAAAATAAAAAGCATGTGGAATACCCTCGCATCTTCATCTCTTTTGGAAGGAGAGTAACCAAATCCAAGGTGTGGGTATGGAAAAATATATATATATATATATATATATATATATATATATATATTCTTTTTGAAAGAAGCCCGAACTGATAGAGTAAGGGGATCTCCCTCTCACAGCTCATCCCAAGAATAAGAGTAGCCAACAGTTCCAAAAATCCATCAATAATGCTTAACATCTCACTCATTTTCTAACCATAAAACATCCAGGTCAAACCAAGCCTCGTCACAGTGTCACACAATTGAGGGGTACAAACTCCAGGTAGAGGACCCATGCCCTGGTACAATAGGAGGGTTCCACTCTGAGGGTCTAGGACCCATGCCCAACCCGGTAGGAGGGTTCCACTATGATCATCAAGGACTCATGCTCTGCCCTATAGGAGGGTTCCTCTCAGAAATTCAAGGACCCATGCCCAACACTGTTACAGGGTTTCACTATAGGTCATTGAGGACCCATTCTATGCTCCACAGGACTTTTCCACTCAGAAAGTAAAGGAACCATACCCATCCTAGATGGAGGTTTCTACACTAGGTTATCAAGGACCCATGTCGTGCCCCGCAGGAGGGTTCCACTCAAAAAGAAACTGCTGGTGATCTTGCCTGATCACTACCTCCATCGAGTGTCACCTCAAAAGGTTCTATTCCCAGAATATTAGACATTGTATCTTGAACTCCACAACTGGTGCCACCATTATGTTCTATGAGGAAAAACTTAGGATAGGTTACTCATGAGCCAAAAATCAAAGTTCAAACAAAGAAGATATGGGTGATCAATGTTTTTTAAAAAGATATCAAGTGGTACAAAGCATGTGAGGGGACCCACAATGTGTATAGTCCCACTCCACTATTCGGTTGTGACCCTATCTTGCACACAACGCTAACCCATGTAGTAGTACATGTCATGTAGGTGGACTACATGGAATTTCCTAGCTAACCAGTACCAGGGTCGTGTGTTGCTCATCGTGTCTATGTACAGGAGTACACGACTGTATACCAAACCTCATGTACCTCTACACGGGTTACCATTCTTGTGACTCATCACATAGTTTTTCCAAAAGGGGAAGGGTTACACAACATGTGATAAAGATTATATGTCGTTTTATTTATAAAATTTCCAAAACCCTATCTACAATTGGGGGAGGGCTACATGCTCTGTGTTTATCCTTGAACATGGAATGTAGTTGGTATTTTTATAGAAATCCTAGATTCAGCTTTCACACCATGAATAAATCTTCTCTATCCCAGATCTAGGGCCAATTTGGTCCAAAAAGGTGGATCTATCCATAGGTTAGGAATCTCAACCATATCTCACCGAAAAATGGCCACCATAGGTTGTTGGGGCTTTCATCGTTCATTATGCACGCTGCCAAATTTGTGTTCATTGAGTTTTGGATGTTTAATCAATGGATCTTTCATCCTCGCCTCGAAAAAATCCTGAGTCTATGATTAGATCATCAAACCATTCAGTATTTTTGAATCTTCTATGAATATAGGGGTCATCTCGGTGTTATTGGCCAATGAACAAGAACAGGGATTCTAGATTAGAAAACAATTGAAAACAATTTAAATTCTATACATGGGCACATTAATAGGTTTTAAAGGGGTACAGATCAAAGAAGAAAAAAATCTTCTTGATATATTTAATAAAGGGTGTAAAAATAGAAATTTATGAGTCCTACCTAAAGTTTAGATCAATATTTGATGAATAACATGCTCACCAACAATATGAGATTATCCAATGCATTCATCATAACTTGATCTGATCATATTTTGTGTTTTTTCGTCATCTAGGATGATCCACCATGGGAAGGATGAAGGAGTGTTTCACTAGCGATTTCAGAATTATGAGGTTAACCCTAGAGATTCTTCAATAACAATACATTTATAATATATGATTTAATTTAAAAAGTAATTAATTAATTAGTTTAATAATCAATTAATTCAATTAACATACCATAGCCAATAAAAGGGTCTGAATGCCCTGCAACCCATTTTATGGCATGCTTAAAGTAAACACTACTTTGTGGACTCAACCCTGGTCTTAGATTTCTGATCTGAGTTTTCATTTAATATTTATCCCATTATCTTTAAAAAGGTGCATGAACACAATATAAAATATATTTAACATTTTTATAAAATTAATTTTAGCCACATCAGGCCTCAGAATCTCACGTCGTCTCAACACCTGGCTCTGGAAAGATATACATAGAAATATTTCAATGTTTTACCAGGAAAATACAAGGTATCTACATATAATCAGGTGAATATTGTTTTCATATTTGTATATGGAAAATTCCATCAATCATAAGAATGTGATTTTATCCATGATTCTCAGTCATTTAAATATTCACTAAAAATTATTGAATGTCAATTAATAGTGATAGAATCTCCTTCTTTTATTTCCCATATTTCTCATGTTTCTTCATGGCCTCTAATTTTCAATAAAATACTCTATCATTCAATATCCATACTAGAATTCATGATCTCTTATAGGAATATCATTATGATAGGATATTTATTCATGATGTGGAAACCCTCATCTCAACATATCCTTCTTCTTCAAAGCATAAATTTAATCTCTATAGTGTAAATATCATATCCTCGACACTCATCTTGAATCACAATATCATTATGAATCATTTTTTTATTTAATTTATTAAATTGTAACTTTAGTATCAACTGACTTAATATTCACATTTAAACTTCTAAAACTATTAACCCTTATATAAAAAATTTATACTCTAACATATCATAGTGAAAATATATACTTTATCAGTTTCTCAGTTCTAAAAGCACTTACATATCAACTTGAAGTTACTATTAGGTACCATTATGATTTTCCATACTTTTTTTAGATTATTTATTCTAATATATGTCATATGTATTGGGCATAGGATACATTATATAATTTTTTTACTTTTATTCATTTTAGTGATAGATTTGGAAAATATATTTCATATACATTGAGAAATATCTTATGTATTGATGTAATATTTTCCCTTTTTCTTCATTTTAGTAGGAGATTCAAAAAATATTTCACATATAAGCCCACATATATTTTATATAATAGTGAGATCTTTTCTTTTTCAATTATCTTCTCAACCTTGGAGTTTGTCTTACATATTAGTAAACCCATATGTAATGTTTTCCCTTTGTTAATTTTTTTAATATACATCTTCTATAGAAAAAATATCTTACAAACCAATATAAAATTCTTTCATTTTTTAAATTCTATTATACATTGGAAAATGTCTTTTTTTATGCTCTAAGTGTCTTTTTTATGCTAAAATACATTACGTATCAACATAATATCTATTCACAAAAAACATTTTGTAAAATAGAAAATATGTTACATACCACAATGTAAGATCCAAAGGACTTTATTAATTATCTCATTCAACTCAGAGATACTTTAAATCATCTATTTTTTTTGGATTCGTAGCTTCCAAAATTCTAAATTCATCATGCTTTACTATATTCAACATCAAATAATCTATAATTTATTTAATGTATATTTATTCCAAAAATATTCCTTCAGGACTTCATCTCTAGATATGAATATATCATTAGTTCTTCTTTGATAAGTGTTACTTATGTATTGTGTAACTTATTAAAGAAACTTTATCTAAAATCCTTAAACTATTTATCCAATAATATCAAAGGACTTTAGAAATTTTTAAAATGTTCGTAAATATCTTTAAATTTATAAGAAACATGTTTTAGATGGTTCTTTCACCATCTTTCAGTACTTGTCTATAATTTTCATTAATATAATCCAAACAATCATCATATGAATAATGTGTAAATACTCACTCATTCTCATTTCAATAGATTACTCATTACTAATATATGAATAAGCCAAAAATAGTATGTATAGTGGTATACAACTTCTTCCAAGATATATCTCCCGCTTTAAAACTTCTTCATTCATTGGGATGTTCAATATCCCTCTTTTTCAGTTGTTTTCAATGCCCTTAATTTCTTCATATTGATTACTGCCAATATGTCTTTAACAATTCTCCTTTTCTCTCCCCCTTATTGATAATAAAAACAAAGGTTCGATAATAAAGAAATTTTATACTCATCTTATACTTCTTTCTTATTTGAAACTTCTTCTTATCCAGCATATTAAAATTTTTTCCATTTGAGAGAAGGGTGGTATCAAATTTCTATTAAAAAATAAGCTAGAAGGCCCGTGGGGGCTGGGTGAGTTGGTTCAAGGCGGTGGCGACATGTCGCTAAGGTTTCGAGTTCAAGTCCTCACAAAGGCAAGGTGCACCATACGCCAGTGATCCTCTTGTCCCCTCGACTCCATGTGGAACTGGCCCAAGTCCAAGGTTGGCCACCTTGGGCCTAGCTGGGGGCGTGCGACAGGGGGTGGGGTAAGGCCGCCTCAATACCCCCTAAACCGACCAACACGTTTTTCCCGCGGGGGATGGGTGAGTTGGTTCAAGGCGGTAGCGTCCTGTCATCGAGGTTCTGGGTTTCAGTCCTCACAAAGGCAACTCACACTATATGCCAGCGATCCTCTAGTCCCCTAGACTCCGTGTGGAACTGGTCCAAGCCCAAGGTTGGCCACCTTGGGCCTAGCTGGGGATGTGCGATAGGGGTTGGAGTAAGGCAGCCTCAATACCCCCTAAACCGACCAACACGTCTACCCATGGGGGCTGGGTGAGTTGGTTCAAGGCGGTGGCATCCTATCGTCGAGGTTTTCGGTTCGAATCCTTGCAAAGGCAATGCGCACTATATGACAGCGATCCTCTCGTCCCCTCGACTCCGTGTGCAACTGGCCCAAGACCAAGGTTGGCCACCTTGGGCCTAGATGGGGACGTGCGATAGGGGGTGGGGTAAGGCCGCCTCAATACCCCCTAAACCGACCAGCACGTTTTTAGTTGGGGTTTGGCTTAGTGGTAAGTAGCTCATAATCCTATATGAAAAATGGGGGTTCAAAACCCATGGGGCGCAGGTTACTATAGTAGTACTATAGTGGTACTGTAACAGTGGTGTTACTGTTGATCGGCGGCTACTGTATGTGGTGGAAGAGCACTGTTGCGGCAGCAAGTACTGTAGTAGCCAGGTTACTATTCACAGAATGGGCCTTAGGCCAAAAATTTGGTCCTATGGTCTATGTAATGGGCTACATGCCCACTAGGCCTTCGGGATATGTAATGGGTCTCCCTCTACCCAGTTTAAATAGGTCTTTGCTTTGATTTAGTAATAAAATGGGGCTTCGGCCCCAAACTTTAAATAAGCTAGAAAATAATAAAATCTAAGTCTATATGATATACTTCAGTATATATAACAACAATGACTAATCTATACAATAGAGTTGTACATAATACTATATGGAATGTGATTGAAACTTATTTTTCTATTTCCCTAGGTTCTTCAAGTATATTTTTTCAAAATTTATATCCTATGCTCGTATTAATAAACACATTAAAAGCATTCTATTACATTCTGGTTACTCCCCTTTCAAGTTATATTTCAACTCAATAAACACTCTCCTTAATAACTAGATTTTATTCAATCAAAACAAGGATGGTAAAGTGTGGTTACCATACCTCAACATCTTTTATGTAATATCTAGAGTTTCAATTTCACATTAAATAATATCATTTGGAACCTTCTCTTTTTTTATATCCCCCTCTAGGGATACACTCTATCATTTTTCATCATGGATAGTCTCATTTATAATGTACTTTGAGAATTAGTTTTTATACAACTTAGAGTATTTTAAGGAGGTAACTATTAAATAAATCTTTGTTATAATATTTTCACAACATTTTAGTTATCCTCCTCTATACATCACCTTAAATTCACTTCACAAAGAATCATAAATACACATCTATAAAAATAAAGTGGTTAACCAATTCACATTGGTGAGTGAAATAAAATTTATAATTGATTTTAATCCATGATATTATTTTAATTTCATCTACAACTTTATGATAACACTTCATACTTACACCCTTTGTATATATGTAGAAATCTTGGGTAACATCGATTTATATCCATTTTAAACAACCTACTTGTGTGTTACTCTTTCTTTCATATCGTAAATCAGAGAACATGAAGTTATTGGTCCTACATTCGTCTTATTTAAAATTTCTTCTTAAGTTGGTAGGATATTAATACAATTCTTTGAGACATGACTAGTTTTCTTACACCTTCTACACAACTCCTTGTGAGGTCTTGAACTATCAATTTTTAAAAACCTCTCATTAAATTCAATTTATTCATTTTTAATTACTTATTTATCTTTAGAGATTTAATTCTGTTATGATTTCTCCATATTTATTTCTATTTACAAATAAACTATCTAAATTTTAGGAAATTATTTAGGGGAGGTTATCTTTCTTGAAATATCCACATGGTTTCTTAGGGTTGTCCTCCACCAAACTAGTCCTCTAATTCATTTATTATGTTGATTATTTCTTTGACTCTAACTTGCCTCCTTTAATTTTAATATTTATGATATATTTTCAAATTTCTATTATATAACCTATTATTCTATAGTAGAATCATTTCTTCTCTGGTGTGATATCCTTCTCACTATTATTTTTGGGTGTTTCTTATTTAACATTATTCTTTTTCTTAAACCGTGAGTTAGACACTACTACTTTCATTTGTTTCCTTTTCGTAATTTGTCCTATAGAATATGAATAATGCTTTTTTTATTTATACCAACACAAATCATCACAATTAACAAATCTACTTAAATTCTCATAAAAATATTCTAAGCATCCAAATCTATTCTAAATAGATAGATTAACTCATATCTTTTTCTATGAATTTTTCTCATACTCACCAAGTTTTCTCTTCATATAATATAATATCACCCTTAATTAAAGCCTTATATAATATTTAGAAATTGACATGTTATGCTAATATTTAATGTACCTATTAACAAACATCAAGCAGCACCATGACTGGCCGATAAATCTTGTTCAATTAATTTTGGTTTTAATCAGGATAACTTTTATACCTTGCATTTTTTGGGTAAAAACGCCATCCTTTGGGGATATTATTGGGGATCCACTATTATTGTAAATGTTTGCAAACACCATTTAAGTAGTGGTATTATTATTGTCATTTTTTCACCCATATTTTTCCAGATTTTGATTTATAACATGCACTAGAAAATACAATAGAATTAGTGAAAATAAAAAAAATTAGGGACACGGTTTACCTTTTTACATGATCTTGAAATAAGTAAATATTTAGATGATCTCAATATCTTCTTGACATTAATTTTATTTTTTTTATAATCAATGATATTATCACAATATTCTATGGTAGACTTTCTCTTCTTAGCAGCTTAGGAATTCTAAGAATTTAACTCCTTTGGATTTCTTATTTTCTCTTCTAATTCAAGAAAATTAACATTTATAATATTTTTATCATATTAAAATGATCTCAATTTTTTTTAATATTCTTATTTTACCTTCTCTATATGATCCTTATGGTTTTTATACTTTATTATAATGAATTATAAACCTTGTTAATTTTTTTGGCTTTGATTTACAATTAAGAATCCTTGACAATAATGGTATCTTTGTGAGTTTCTTCCAAAGTATAAATAATATCATCATATAATCTAATAAACTTAGATTCCCTATAAATGTTATATTACAGAAAATATTCATCCATGGAGAATTTTTATTTTCTGATAATTAAGGATTAATCCTTGGATTTTACTTAATTTATGGGAGAGGTTCGCTTCTGTAACTATGATACAAACTATTTTTTCAAATATTTTACTTTTTACTACCATATATTTTGTTATAATCATGAATTTATTTGATATAACCAAATATACTAGTGAAAAATTAAAAAAAAAACCCTTTTCAATTAATTCCTAACCTCAAGGTAAAGGTCATCAACTGATTCAGTAGACTCATACTCTTGATTGTTTGAATATGATTCTATAATAGAATTATTCTCAAAATGTTCACTATGATTATTATTAATTAGTGGTGTAACCTATTTATTATTTGAAATATTCCATAACTTTTTTTCCTCTTTCTTCTTACTATTATCTAATATTTTGGTAAAAACTTTTTTGTTTGTACTGATGGTGATGGGAACTATATTTTCCATATAAGGTCATTATGAACCTCCTTAAAATATATATTTCATATATATCTAATAAAATAAACTGGGGAATATATATATCTAATCAAAGGTAACCTGGGTTATTTATAAAACAAATTGATGTGCCCAATGGATCATGTAGTCACTCAAAGAGGGGCTGAATTAGTGTAACCATTTTTACCAAATTATTCTATATATCTTTTAAACCATCTTAATATTAAAAAATATATCCCAGTTAATATTTATATATTGTTTTATAAACTCCCAAAAATCACCACCACATGAAATATAGAAAATAAATAAGAGACAATAGAATGCAGTATTTTTATATGGTTCAACCCCAATATGGGAATCTACACCTTATTATGTTTAGGTCAATTAAAAGATATAGATTATAACAAGTATAGAAAAGTAATTAAAAATTAGTGTAAAGGTATCATCCTTAATCCAACACCTAAATTTTTTATTTTTTACTCTGGAGTAAACCTTTGGGTAGGGTCAATATCCATATACCTAGAAAAATCCTCATCTCTGATAGGTTATTTTTATTAGATCTCATCAGTATTCAGTCACCCAACTGGTATGTGTATTATTATACTAGATTACTAAAGTATTAAATGTTCTTACTTAATGAAATCCTAAAATAGGTCTTTAATTAAATCCAAGATTTTACTACATCAAATGATGAGATCTTATTCCATAAAAATAGGCCTTTAACTTACAATATATGGTCATCTACAACAGCATGTGTATCTACCTTGTTGTTTCAAATTAATATCATAATGATCAATGCATATGTATATATATATATATATGGAAGGATACTATACATTGTCTTCTTGATCAATAAAATTCAAGTTCTTTAGCATACAGATCATCAATAAGAAACAATAGTGTAGGTCTTTCCCAATTATTCTCTATTTCTTCTAAGTATTCTTCTATGATATAGGGGTATTGTGAGGTGGGACTTCCCACATAATTCTCCTTGTTCTTATTATTATTATTGTTCTTCTTCTTATTATTCTTACTTAAAAGCATGGGATATACTCTAATTATAATATAGTAAGCATCTCTCTCCCTTCAATTCATAATGTCCTCTTAAGGAATGTAGTATAAATTCACTGATGACTCTATTTATTTTATAGAAAATATATTAAGTGGTGTCTAGTATCATGTTCTTATCTCTACTATTTTATGTTTTTATGCTTATCCTTTTCATCTTCTCAAATTCATGTGAATATAATTTCCATATTTGAATATGGAAAAATCCTTCAATATCGACAATGTGATCTTCTATATAATTATTTTAATTTTAAATATTCACAAGTAGTGATAGAATAACAATTAATAAATATTATGCCTCAATATATAACTTCCCCTATTTCTTGTGATTCTTTTTTTCCTTTTATTTCCTATAAAGTCTATTAGCATTGTATCTCTATTAGATCGTAAATTCTTGCATGCAGGAATATTTTTATGACATGAAACTTTCTCCTAATGTGAAAAGTATGATCTTCATGACATGAACTTCTTGTCCATGGTGAAAAGAACATCTTCTCAACACTCATCATGAATCATAATAACTTTAATGTACTCGACCTGGGAGCTACTAAAATGGTGCCTCGAGCCGAGTTATCACATGACCTCAAGTGCGCCTCCATGTATGCCATAGGTTGGTGACTAGAGGAGAGGGTCTAATGAGTGACCTTGGGAGACTATACCCTATTTACCAAAGTAATCCACAGCATAACACAATATAAATAGCATAAAAATATTAAATAACCAAGAAACATTCAAGAAAAGCATCTCCCAAACTAGGTACAATCCAAAAATCAATTATAACTATGCCATGCTATACTAGTAATGTCACAAGTGCAGAAAAGACAAAAATAAAAAGAACAGTGGAATCCCAAAATGGTCTTGACCCTAAGTTAGGAACCTCATCCATGTACATCCCAATCCTAACTCAACTCCCTAGTATAAGGCCTTTGTTATTTTCCTAACCTTCAACCATGAAATCTACTTAGGTACCCAACAAAGGCCCAAGCAAGGAGTGAGTACAAAACTCAATAGGCCACCACCAATGGTGTCTAAAAAATATCCAGCCTAATAGATAGTGCATACAAGTACTAAATAAATGGTAAATACAAAAGGTAAATTTTGGTTGTCCTTATCTAACAAGGTTCATTTAATTCATTTCTAGTATTTTCCTAAATTCCACTACTCCTACCATCTTCATTACGTAATCTATTTTTAACACATGTTCTAGGGGCTAGGAACATACATCCTCTACACAAGGGTCAAAGTAAATAAATCATTATGAATAATGGAGTAAGTAAAGTCCCTACCTATCTAGGGATAAAAATATAACATCAATACATTATCCTCACCTCAAAGCCTTCTCCTTGGTGAAATTCAACCATTAGTGGAATAGATCCTTCGTCCCCTTCCCTAACCTATGCATTTGAGGGACGTGTTTAGAGCCTCATTCTAACTCAAAACTTGGTCGTGTGACCTCATGTCAATACCCCATTCTACCAATCCATGTGAACATGCTTATTTATACAATCACCATAACCATACCATAATAAAAACAAATATAGCCAATTTCAATAGCAATAACAATGAAAAAAAATCAACATGGGAATTAACTTTATTTCATAACCCATTAATACATTTACCATTTATATTTCAAAGGCCATTTAACCCAATTCTCATTAAATTTCCTTAACCCATTAATAATATTCAATAATTCCCATAAATTATCCTATTTAGCCCATTTAAAATTTCATAGGTATTTACCCACTTATCATTTTCAGGTAAGATTTTTTTCTCCCATAGAACAACCACATAATTACATTCAACCCTTTAGCTATACCCCATAATTCCCATATATTAACCCATTAAAAATATTCATCTATTCCCTTATTATGTATCATTTAACATATTTCCCCATTTTCCCATTCCATTACCCAAATTCAAGTTCCCTATTTCATATTCACTAATCCTCTTAGGCATTTCTAACAAAATTAATTTAGGATTCTACATAATCACATATAACCTATTTTACATGTTTTCATGTCATTAAAAAATATACCTTATGCCCTTATCACCTTAGGTAAAACCGTAATTTTCCATTTTCAACTCAATCAACCATTACACATGTTCTTCATGGGATTCACTTTATCACATGGAAACCCTTCACTTAACCCTACCACTCACTAGGTTTGGGATTATTGGTGCACCCCACGGGTAGACCTAAAATGTTTGAGTCATCCTCTACGCATCCCTCGAGGGTCATGAGGGGTTAAATTGGTCACTAATACACTCTTTTTTTTCACAAAACCCTCTAACAGAATAAAAACACAATTAGGGACAAACAATACCATAAGCTTCTATGCACGGATCTCAAATAAAACCTATGGGATAATACTTGTAGACGACCTACCTCCAATATGATGATGAACACATCTAAATCCTAGTCTTGGATCTAGATTCAAACACCCCTTGAATCCACAACCTAGATTCGATAGAAAAAAATAGGTTTTTAGGGATTTGGAAGAATATGGGAGAAACTACAAACCCTAATCCAAAAAATAGAAGAAAGATGAGTGTTAGACTTACCCGGTCTTCGATCTGCAACCAATGATGCTCCGAATAGTCAAGAATTGAAGGATAAATTCCCTTGGGAATATTTGGTCATCCAATATCATCACTAGGGTTGCAAGAGGTTAAATGGAGGAGAATACAAAATTTGGGTTAAAATCCTATAATCAATTTTTTGTAAATTTCCCAAATTTACTAGGCCGCATGGTTTACCCCCACGGTTTTCCAAACCATGATCATGCTACTTTCAAAGAAAAATTGGGTTGCGTAGTTACATGGGAATTCCCCATGGTTATCTTAACCATGTACCAACCATGCATAATCCTTTTTCCAAGGCTTCACGGCTACCTGGGATGCTCTCCACAGTTTTCACTAACTGTGCGCAAACTATGAAACATGCCAAGAAAGCTCCTTATTTCACTTCTTTCATGACCCTAAACCTCAGAACACCCCTTATCCTTCACATTTACTTGGAAAAAACTTATTTAATAAAAATAAGAGACTTAAATTTAAGGGTAAACAAAAACATACATTAAGAAATAATCTAGGATCTTACAATAACCTTTTCAATCATTGTTAGGTTTAATTAATTGAAGAAAAACTTCAATATTTATAGAATTAACTTCATGAATTAACTTTTAGGATATATTTAAATTTTCAAACTATTTAACCTTATGTAAGAAACTTTCATTTTTATGTACCACAATGAAAATCTATACTTTATCAATTTCTTAGTTCTAGAGACTCTTATGTGTAGGATTGAAGTTTCTCATATGTATTATTATGATTCCCTATACTTTTCTAAAAAATGTTTTGAGACATGTCTTACATATTAGGAAGATGAACCCTTAAATATATTTTTTTGAATTTTCATATTTCACTATAATCTTCAGTAATTATATTGTGTAGATTGATATTACATCAGAATGAGAAGTAGAACTTATAATTTTCTACTTCTAAGAAATATATTATGTATTCATTTAAGTTTTTTCCCTTTTATTTATTTCAATAGGATATTTAAAAAATATGTTACATATTCTCTAGAACATATTATATATCATTATGATATTTTTTATTTATCAATTCTCTGCTCTAACTTGAAGTGCTTCTTACATATTGAGTAACCCTTAGGTAAGGTGTTTTAATTTATTAAATTTTATAGAATATATCTTTTTTGTATAGAATAAATGACATTTTAATATAAAATTATTTACTTTTCCACATTTTAGTATACTTTAGAAAATATATTCAATTATCTCCAAGTATTTTTAAATGTATAAATATATTATATATCAATATTAGATATTTTACTTTGAAATATTTTTATAAAAGATTTAATATAACTTCTTTATAAACTAGGAAATATTATGAATCATTATAAAAACATAAATACATTGTAAAATTTGTTAGATATCCTAGTGTAATCTCCCAAAGAAATTGTAAATTATAATATTTAACTCAGTTCTTCTTAGAAGCATCATAATTTTGAAATCTTTGGCTTCTAGACCTCTGAACATCCACAACCTATACTCTCCTAAACTTCCAATCCTATTGATTTTATTTAATTTATATTTATTTCATAAGAAATGCTTTTGGAATTAATCTATAGATCTTCCATCATACTTAGATCTTATTTCCTAAGGGTAACTTTTAAATTGTGTAACTTCTAAATGTAGTTTCCACCAACTTAACTCCTTCAATTAATTCACAAATAAACTCAAATGACTTTGGAAATTATAAAAATAATCCCAAATATTTTCAAATTCAAAGGGATAATTTTATATAACGTGAGTTCATCTTAAATTAAAACTTTTCTATGATTATCATTAAGATAATATCTATAATCATCTAAAGTCTAATGTGTGAATCCCCACCCATTCTCATCTCATATGTTCATTCATCACCAATATATGAATGATCCTCTAACAATATGTATAATGGTTAAAAGATTTTTCCATGTTGTATCTCCCACCTTTAAACTTATTAATTCATTGGGATCTTCTTTTACCACCCAAAACATGTTGAAACACCCCAAAAATCTAATATATGATTAACTTTAAATAAGTTAATGTGTTTGATAGATTTCACCACCCGTACCAAAAAACATAAACAAAACCACAATATATTTAGATAAATATTAAGTATTAACATTAAAACATATTTTCTGAATTAGAAGGAATGAATTTGAGTAACCCCTTTATGAAATATTTATAAAAATAAAATAATGGATACTTTTGTTTGTGCATGTGAAAATTTCCTTTAATTTGATTTCATGTGATTTTGTTTAATTACTTTTCCTTTGAATTTTGATGATATCTTAATTTATGTTATTTGAATTTTTGTGATTCTTATCACATTGGAAAGATAATATATTTATCTATACTTTATCAGTTAATGAGTAAGTTTGAAAATTCTTATCTATTTCTCCAAAAATTCAATGAAGTTGCTACTATGGTTTTAAAAACTCTACATTTCACTATTTTAAATCATTTCTGTATTTATTTTATGTAACTTATATAGTTATCTGATTTATATAAAACCTGATTCCATGGAAATATAAAATTTTTATCCCGATTTAATTAGTTTACATCAAATTCGAAAAATATCTTTTGAATGTACTTTTAATTACTTGAAGTTATTCTATATTGTTTTGTAGTAGCAGTTTTTTCAGAATTGTTTTGCATCGGTTTTTTAATGATTTTGGGATCTGTAGATATTGGTTTTAATTGATTATTTATTTGTTGGAAATATAATAAGTTTTTTTACAAATCATTAGGTTTGACCAAAGTCTGAATCTGCTTTTAAGATCCCTTAAAATTCGTTGAAGTTTGTTAAAATATTCTGGCCAGATTTCTCACAAAAGTATGGTTTATTGTTTATCTCACAAAAGTATGGTTTACTGTTTATCTCACAAAAGTATGGTTTATTGTTAATCTTACAAAATTATGGCTTATTGTTTATCTCACAAAAGAATGGTTTATTGTTTATCTTACAAAAGTGTGGTTTTGTGTTTATCTTACAAAAGTACGGTTTATTGTTTATCTCACGAAAGTATGGTTTACAATTCATACACTACGTTAATCTTCATACCCTACATATTGTTCATACCCTATGTTATTGTTCATACCCTACATTACTTTTCTATTCATACCCTACGTTACTTTACTATTCATGCCTTTTGTTACTTTATTGTTCACTCCGAAGTTACTGTTCATTCTGATGTTACTGTTTATTCTGAAGTTACTATTCATTCCGTGCAATTTTTTAAAAATTAATTTTCTATAAATATATGGATTATTCTTTAATGATTTTTTTTTGTGAAAAATACTCATTAAATATAAGGATCACAATCAAAGTGTTTTTAATATTTTTGGTGTTATATTTAGAGAGAAAAATTAATAACACTTTTTCAATGTCTTTTAAAAATAAATTTGGTCATTTCAAGATTGTTTAAATTCAAATGTTTGAATTTAATTTTAGAATCCACTGCTAGTTTTCAGGAACTATTTTGACTATGTTTGAAACATTTTAAACGGATTTAAAATTCTTTTTTAAGTCATTCAATTCATTTATTATTCTGGAGATTTTATTGGAAGACTGATTCAATATATTTTGATTTCATTTATTATATATTTATTCTACAGGAATAAAAATAAGCAACGGTGCTGCTATTTTCATGGAGATATTTATGGGATCTCTTAACTCAATTAATTTTGAATATCCAAAGGAAGCGGAGCTGCTTCACCTGCTATATATTTTTATTCATTATATATATCATTATCTCTTGCAGGAAAAAGAACAAAACAATACAAAGAGAAAGTGTTGTAAACATTGAACCTGCTGTGCATTTGCAACGTCCAGTGACACTTTGCTTCACCACCTACTCATTCTCTCAAGTTCTGAATTAATTATACTTCAACTATAATTTCATTGATGGGACGTGATGATCTAAACCTCAAGAACCAGTACCTGTGCTTTAATTTTTATCTTCTCTTTCATCTGGTTCTGAGTTTGTAACACGATTTACTATCTCTCACACGCACTATATTTTTATGTTTATGGTTTTGGACACAAAAGCATTATTTGTTATTCTTTTTTCTCAAGTTGTGACTCATAGATTCTAAATTTAGGATCTTAGGGTCGTGACTCCCTGTATCTAAATTCAAGACTGTTTGGGTTGTGACTCCTAGTATATAAAGCCAGGTTGTAAGGGTTGTGACTCCCCACACAAAAGTCAGTGTCGTGGTTATCCCTCCACTAGAAAAGGATATTGTAATTTGGTTATGATTCCCCTTTAAAAGTCATTTTTAGTGCACAATTATCTCTCGCCGAGTAGAGAGGTATAAGAGTAGAGTAGACCCAGTTTGAACTGAACTACTATAAAAACATCCTTGCATTATTTACTTTTTTCACAATTAATTAACCTTAATAAATAACTTTGATATTTAATTTATTTGATTAAAATTTTTAATCTGGTCTATTCACTCCCCCCCCCCTCTTGACCATCTGCCATTACCCTGTCTGACATAACAATTAGTATCATTGGGTAACCTTCTTAAGAATAGTTTTGATCTACCTTTATATTTCATTATACCAAAGATTGGTACCATTGTTTGTTCCTTTAGGAATTTATCCAATCAATTTTTTTTGTCTGCTTTTATATTTTATTGTGCTAACATACTCCTGGACCTCACAGTCTAAGGATAAATATCTTATAAGATGGCAGGATTGAACCTAAATGATGCTTGGATTCCTCAGAAGCCGCAACATTTTGATGGCAGACATTATGGATACTGGAGATACCGAATAGGGGCATACCTTAAACAGTTGAGCATTGAGCACTTGTCTATCATGTCAAAACAATACACACTGCCTGAAGCTGATCCAGATAGTCTTATAGGAATTGATGCTACTAGATATGTATTAAATTACAAATTTGTTAATATTTTATAATGTGCTATTAACAGAAGTGTTTTTAGTCATGTGTATGTATGCAATATAGCTCATGATATTTGGAAGATTTTGCAAGTCACTCACCTTGGCTCTGAAAAATTGATCTGAACCAAGCTTGGAATGCTTCTTGCTGAGTATCAAGACTTCAAGATGGGTGAAGATGAAACTGTAAACCAAATGTTCCATAGATTCAAAATAATTGTGAATAGAATGAATTCACTTAGAGAAGATCTGGAAAATCCTATACTTGTTGAAAGAGTCCAGCAATCATTACCAAAGAAATGGCATGCAAAGAAGGTTGTCATTGATGAAAGAAAGAACTTCAAAGAGTACACACTTGATGAATTGATTGGATCACTACTCCAATATGAACTGAAACTAAAAAACATAGCTGATGAGGAGACAAAAAAATAAAAGGTGTAGCTTTTAAGTCTGTAAATGTTATCTCTAATAATTCTTCTGATTATGATTTACAGAATATTTAAAAGGAAGACGTGGCTCAGATTGTAACTGGAGTCTTCAAAATAATGTAAAAGAAAGGATTCAAAACCCAGTTTGGTAGAAACCCTCAAAAAGAAAAATATTAGGAAGATAAGAAAGGTGATAGAAATTACAATGATTTAGATGAAACTTTTTATGAGTGAAGGAAGAAAGGTCACATCAAACCTGATTTCCCTAAACTAAAAAATAAAGAAAAATACAAAAAGAAGGATAAAAAGGCAATGACAACTAGCTGGAGTTGTATTGGAGAATCTGATTCTAGTGAAAAATCTAGAAATGACAAAGAATCTGCTAACTTGTGTTTCATGGCATCACTGGATAAGGTTTGTAATTCTAGTTATTATTCTAAATGTTCTAATTCTGAAAATGAATCTGAAAACCCCAGTGTTTTTGAATTAAATAAATAAATTTAAAGATTAAGAAAATATATTTTCAAAGCTGATGATTTATATAATAAAAATAAAGAAGAAAATGAAAAACATATTTATAAAAATAAATTAATTTTTCAAGAAAATAAAAATTTAACAAACACTGCTTCTGCTTCTCATTAAACTATTTATGATAATTTGAAAACTGCTCAAGATTTGAATGAGAAATCGAAAAAGGAAGTTGAATGACTTAAACAAAATTTATCTGTTTTTATTTAAGGTCATGAAAAATATCATGAGATGATGTCTTTGACTAAAACAGATAAAAATAAATATGGTTTTGGTTATGATAAAAGATTACTACAAATGTATAAAATCTATTTTGTTAAAATTAAAAAGGTAGTACTTCAACAGTTACTTGTTTTAAATGTTGCATGAATGGTCACTATGCCAATGACTGCTCACTTAGATTTAGACAATATTTGGGATTTACAAAAATTAATATTTCAAAATCCTTTTTATCGAGAGTACCTTATAATACATGTTTAAATTCTCTATGGGTACCTAAAAATTGTATTACGAATCCTATGGGACCCAAAGTAGCATGGGTACCAAAATTTTCAATTAATTTATTTTTGTAGGAAAAATGCCTTGGATGTCTCAAGAATGACATATGGTACATGGAAAGTGGATTCTCTAGGCATATGACCGAAGACCCATCATATTTTACCTCATACAACACATGTGATGGAGGAGAAACTGTTACTCTTGGAGACAATTCTAAAGTAAAAGTAAAAGGTTTTGGTAAAGTTGGTATTTCAAATTAAACATTTATTTCTAAAGTTTTATATGTTGAAGGTCAAAAACATAATTTAATTAGTATATCAAAATTATGTGATGATGGAATGGAATTTAAATTTAAAAATGATAAATGTTTAGTTTTTAAAGATAATTATTTATTATTTTATGCTAATCGAAAAGATAATATTTATACTATTGATTTTTCTAAACTAATTGTTCAACATGTAAAGTGTTTGAATGCTGTATAGAATGACTGCATCCTTTGGCACCGACGTTTAGGTCATGTTAATTTCAGAATTTTGCATAAGCTCTCAAAGTATTAGAATGTTTTACAGCTTCCTTATTTGAAGAAAGAACAATTTCATGTTTGTGACACCTGCATGAAAGGGAAGGAATACAAAATTTCTTTTAGACCTATCAATCAGATAAGTACTATTAAGCCTTTACAGTTAGTACATCTTGATTTATTTAGTCCAACTCAAATTTCTAGCCTTGGTGGAAAGAAATATACTTTAGTTATTATTGATGACTATAGTATATTTACTTAAGTATATTTTCTATCTCATGAAAATGATACTTTATCTAAATTCACTGCTTTCTATAAATTAGTTCAAAATGAAAAAGGTTGTATGATTATTTCAATTCGTAGTGATAAAGGTGGTGAATTTCATAATTTTTATTTTGAAAAATTATATGAAAAGAATGGATATTTTCATAATATCTATGCGCCTAGAACACCACAACAAAATAGTGTTGTAGAATGGAAAAATATAACTCTTATTGAAATGGCTCGAACTATGTTAAGTGAATATAATCTGCCTATATATTTTTGGGATGAGGCTATTTTTTCTTCATGTTATATTTCAAATAGAATTATTATTAGAAATTTGATAAAGAAAACTCCTTATAAATTATTCAAAAATAAAAATCCTAAAGTTGGTTATTTTAGAGTTTTTGGATACAAAGTTTTTATTTTAAATTCAAAGGATAATTTAGATAAATTTGATTATAAAAGCGATGAAGGTATTTTTCTTGGTAATTCTAATAATAGTAAAGATTATAGAGTTTATAATAAAAGAAATATGGTTATTAAATAATCTGTTCATGTAATGTTTTATGAAAATAATGTTAAAATAAATTCTAATTCTAATGTTATTGATGATGAGTTTAGATATTTTAATTTTGATGAAGATTTTCCTCAAGATAAGAATAAATTAATTGAGGGGTATCATACTCCTTCTTAACCTGATCCAAGATCATGGAAGATTCACAGATATCATCATGTTGAAAATGTAATTGGAAATGTTGATTCTAATGTCAAAACCATAAATTCTATTTTAAATTAGTGTACCAATTATGCTTTTATTTATGATTTTATTCCTATTAATATTAATGATGCTTTAAAAGATGAAAACTGGATTATTGATATGCAAGATGAATTAAATCAGTTTGTTAGAAATAATGTTAGGACTTTATTATAATTGCTCGAAGATAAGCAGGTAATTGGAACTAAGTGGATCTTTAGAAACAAGCTGGATGAATCTAGACAGATTGTCAAAAACAAATCCAGACTTGTTGCTCAAGGATACTTTCAAGAAGAAGGTATAGACATTGAAGATTCATTTGCATCTATTTCCAGGTTAGAGGAAATTAGAATCTTGTTAGCTTTTGCGTGTTTTCAAGGTTTTAAATTACATCAAATGGATGTAAAAAGCGCTTTCTTAAATGGTTTTATTACTGAAAAAGTTTTTGTTTCTCAACCCCCTAGTTTTGAAAAATAAAAATTTTCTAACCATGTTTTTAAATTATAAAAAGATTTATACGGTCTCAAACAAGCACCGTGTTCTTCTTATGAAAGAATTTATTTATTTTTATTAAAAGATGGTTTCAATAAAGGGAATTTTGATCCCACTTTTTTTATTAAAAGATATTTTGATGATATTCTAAATGTTCAGATCTATGTTGATGATATAGTTTTTGGATAATCTAGTGAAATAATTTGTAATGATTTTTCTTTATTGATGTCTTCTGAATTTGACACGAGTTAAATGGGAGAATTAAAGTTCTTTCTTGGACATCAAATTTCTCAAAGGAAAGGTGGAATTTTTCTTAATCAATCTAAGTGTGAAAAATATTTAGTTAAACGATTTGGTATTGGTTCCTCTAAATCCATGAAAACTCATATGGGTACTAATTGTAAATTAGATAGTGATGAATCTGGTAAATCAGTTGATTTTAGAGATTATAGAGGTATTATTGGTGGATTTCTATATTTAACTCCATCTAAACCAGATATCATTTTTAGTGTTTGTTTATGTGCTAGATTTTAAGCTTGTCCTAAAGAAAGTCATATTAAAGATGTAAAAAGAATAATTAAATATGTTAAAGGAACTATTGATTATGGTTAATTTTATCCAAAATATAACTATTTTGATTTAACATATTATTCTGATTCTGATTTTGGAGGCTGTAGAATTAACCAAAAAATCACATTAGGTATGTGTCATTTTTTGGGAAAATGTTTAATTTCCTGGTCATCTAAGAAACAATTATCTGTTGGTTTATCTACTACAGAAATTGAGTATATCTCTACTACTAGTAGTTGTGCTCAAAGTTTATGGATTAAGAAAACTTTATGTGATTTTGGTGTTTATCTTGATAAAATACCTATTTATTGTGATAATACATCTGCAATTTCTATTTCTAAAAACCCCTTACAACATTCTAGAACAAAACATATTGATCTTAGATTTCATTTTATTCTAGATCATGTGAATAAGGGTGATATTGTTTTATAATTTATCCATTCTGAAAATCAACTTACATATATTTTTAAAAAGACTTTAGACTCTTCTCAGTTTCAGAAAATTAAATTTTCTTTTGGAATGTTTTAATTTTAAATTTTATTTGCTGCATTTTTTGGGGGGATCCTGTTTTCACTTTTTGTTTATTTAAAAAAATGGGGAGAAGTTTTGGGGAGAAGTTTTGGAGAGAATGTTTGGGGAGAAATAATTTGGTTTTAATCATTTTAAAATTTTATTTATATTTTACATGTTTTTTTTTGTAATCAAACATAATGGGGGAGATTGTTTGTGCATGTGCAAATTTCCTTTAATTTCATTTCATGTGATTTTGTTTGATTACTTTTCCTCTGTATTTTGACGATACATTAATTTATGTTATTTTAATTTTTTTGATTCTTATCATGTTGGAAAGATAAGATAATTATATATACTTTATTAGTTAATGAAGAAGTTTTAAAATGTATATATATTTTTCTAAAAATTCAATGAAGTTGCTACTATGGTTTTAAAAACTCTACATTTCTGTATTTATTTTACTGCAACTTCTACAGTTATCCGATTTACATGAAACCTGATTCTATAGAAAGAAAAAATGTTTATCTTGATTTTATTATTTTACATCAAAGTCTAAAAATATCTTTTTAATGGACTTTTATTTACTTGAAGTTCTTCTATAATGTTTTATAGTAGCAGTTTTTTCAGAAATGTTATTCTTATGTTTTCTAATGATTTTGGGATCTGTAGATGTCAGTTTAATTGATTATTTTTTTGTTGGAAATATAATAAGTTTTTCTAAAAATAATTAGTTTTGACCAAAGTCTGAATCTGCTGTTAAGAACCATTAAAAAGTCATTGAAGTTTGTCAAAATAAATTGTCCAGATTTCTCACAAAAGTATGGTTTATTGTTTATTTCACAAAAGTATGGTTTACTATTTATCTCACAAAAGTATGGTTTATTGTTTATCTTACAAAAGTATGGTTTATTTTTTATCTCACAAAAGTATGGTTTATTGTTTATCTTAAAAAAGTATGGTTTATTTTTTATCTTACAAAAGTATAGTTTATATTTTATCTCACAAAATTATGGTTTACTGTTCATACCCTATGTTACTATTCATACCCTATGTTACTGTTCATACCCTACGTTACTTTACTGTTCATACCTTACGTTACTTTACTATTCGCTCGGAAGTTAATGTTCACTTCAAAGTTACTGTTCATTCCAAAGTTACTGTTCATTCCGAAGTTACTGTTCATTTTAAAGTTACTGTTCATTCCGAAGTTACTGTTCATTCCGTGCAATTTTTTAAAAATTGATTTTCTATAAATATATGAATTAATTTAAAAAAAATTGTGAAAAAACCTCATTAAATATAAGGATCATAATCCAAGAGTTTTTAATATTTTTGGTGCTATATTTAGAGAGAAAAATTAATATTGATTTTTCAAAGTCTGTTACAAATAAATTTAGATGTTTGAAGATTGTTTAAATTCAAATGTTTGAATTTAATTTCAGAATCTACTGCTAGTTTTTGGGAACTGTTTTGACTATGTTTAAAACATTTTAAATGGATTTAAAATTATTTTTTAAATCATTCAATGCATTTATTATTCTGTAGATTTTGTTGGAAGACTTATTCAATATATTTTGAATTCCTTTATTAGATATTTATTTTACAGGAATAAAAATAAGATACGGTGCTGCTATTTTCATGGAGATATTTATGGGATCTCTTGACTCAATTAAATTTGTATATCCAAGGGAAGCGGAGCTGCTGCACCTGCTATATATTTTTATTCCCTCTATATATCATTCTCTCTTATAGGAAAAATAACTACACAATAAAAAGAGAAAGTGTTGTGAACTTTGAACCCTATGTGCATTTGCAACGTCCAGTGACACTTTGCTTCACGACCTACTCACTCTCTCAAGTTCTGAATTAATTTTGCTTCGATTAAAATTGCATTGATGAGACGTGTTGATCTAAACCTCAAGAACCAGTACATGTGCTTTAAATTTTATCTTCTCTTTCATCTGGTTCTGAGTCTGTAACACTACTTCCCATCTCTCACACGCACTCTATTTTTATGTTTATGCTTTTGCACACAAAATCATTATCTATTATTATTTTTCCTCAGGTTGTGACTCCCAGATTCTAAAGTCAGGATCGTAGGGTTTTGACTCCCTGTATCTGAAGTCAATATGGTTTGGGTTGTGACTCCCAGTATCGAATTTCATGTTGTAAGGGTTGTGACTCCCAAAAAACGTTAGTGTCGTGGTTATCCCTCCAATAGAAAAGGATTTTGTAGTTGGGTTATTATTCCCCTTTAAAAATAATTTTTAGTGCAAATGTATCTCTCTCTAAGTAGAGAGGTATAATAGTAGAGTAGGCCCACTTTGGACCGAACTACTATAAAAAGCATCCTTGCGTTATTTACTTTTTCTGCTGCAAATTATCCTTAATAATTAACTTTGATGATTAATTTATTTGATTAGAATTTTTAATCTAGTCTATTCACCCCCCCCCCCCTCTATAACATCTTCAATTACCCTGTCCGACCTAACAACTTTTAATATGAATGAAAATAAATTAGAATATCAAAAATAACTAAGAAGATCATTTTATTCTTAAAAATATATTTTCCAAAAAAAATTATTTCAAGAAACTATGTATAATATGATAATATAATAATAAAATGTATTGAAAATATTAATAATATTTTAAAAATAATTAATTATATTTTTTAAATTTGGGGTTGAATCATCTTTTTATTATGAAATAAATGACATATTTCCATCTTACACAGCACATAGGCCCAAGTCTTACTGTCCCATGAACATGACCTGAATTCCCAATGCAGCTTCATGTCTTCATAAGTAATATTTTGTCAAAATAATAATAATACCTTATACATTTTTATTTTTTGATTTATTTTTATCTCTTTTATAAATTTAATCAAATGAAAAGGATTTAAAATTTTGAAGAAGTGGATAAAAACTATCTAATAAGCATTACTTTATTTTTAGTTATAATGATTAATTTACCTTAGGTAAAAAATTGTTATCACAGTAAAAGATAAATTGTTAAAAGTAATAATTTAGGGGTAAAGGGATTAAAACATGATAAAAATATGTCTTTAATGGAGTGAATTAGGTTCCTATCAACCATATATCTTCCCCACTCAATTAGTTCTCAATTATGGAGTGATGTGTCAAGTTTAACATGTGATCCCTTTATATTAAGTTGAAATATTAACAAAAATTCCATGCTCGCCACTTATAAAAGGGGCCTCTCACCACCCCTTCAAGGAAATCCTAAAAATTTGGTTTCCTTTGAAACGTTTTTCTTTTTTCTTCCACTAGATATTAACCAATGTCATTTATTTCCAAGGGATATTCCAAGGAAATCTCAAAGTTCTCAATATGAGTAATCATTTTTACTTAACTTCTTTTTTTTATTTTTCTTTTCAAATTATATTTTTAAATACCTATGTAATGAAATTATTATTGTGTATAAAATGAATGTTTTTATGATATTTGAATGATCATTCATTACTATTTCCCTTTTTTATTAATAAAACAAAAACCGTCATTCATGTGTTGTGTGGACTACTACCACTACGAATTAATGTATTTTTTTCCATTCAAAAAATTTAAGGCTAGTATAAAAGTTGGATTTAATAAATAATTATGATATGTATATCATGTTTATGATTATGAATAATTAAATCATATTACCCATTTCTCTTATTCCATTGAAAATGAAATCGCTAACTATGTATATGTGTGGACTACCGCCTCTATGGAATAATTGATTTTTGTTTTTATTTTCATTGTATCCTTACAAAGCTCGTAATGAGGATGGGATTAAAGGATAAATATTATTTTTATGATATAATTAATGTTACGGTATAATAAATTTTATAAACTATTAATGATATGATCTAAAATAATCATTGTTAATCTAATCATTTAGAAATAGAATACTAAGTGGATAATATTTTATTCCAATTATGTAAAGTTTTCATATCTATTAAATATTATTTTAATTAATTAAAATTTTGGTATATCACACTGATAATAACCAAATAATATCATTATGCTTTTTTTATAATGGTATTACAACTAAACCACCTCATAATCACCCATTAATGATGATAGGTTCATGTTTAGGTCAATTTAACCACCAAATTGAACAATATAATACTCCTATATCATGAATGTGTATGAGAAAATAATTATTGATAAAATATTATATAAATATGTGAATAATTTTTTTTCCTTTTAAGGTTATATCAACATTTAACTCATTAATTAAGGAGACAAAGCTAATTAGATAAGAATTACTGAAACCTGATCGTTGTTGATTTCATCTTCATGGTTTATGACACGTGCCTGTCGTGGGGTGTGACAAAAAATAATAATACCTATGTTAAAATGTAGTAGGGTGGTTAACCTAAGTTGTCTCCAGAGATGAGCATACAACAATTATTTTTGTCACTTAAATTTAAGAAAGAAGAAATAATTGTTTTTTTTTTAAAATTTTGGGTTGAAAAATAAAGCAAGCAATAAAAAGACAGGATGAACACTAATGGATGAAGAGAGCGATGGGGTCAGGGTAGGATTCACTTTTTCAATGTGATAATAGTAATAAAGATCATATTACTTCTCTTCCTTTCGAATAACAAATGAAAGACTCCTCGATCGAGTTATTGAACACCCTTGGTTAAAGAAACAAATGAGACTCACTCCTATGTGCGTGGAATTTCATAAACAATGCCTAAAAAACTAAGGAAAGTAACTATTGGGAATTATTGCTCCTAATAACTCTAGAAAAAGTTTAATAGTTTCACACACGTGCCAACGATCACTAGACACTCACCACCTAACACACTCTGCTCGATCGAGACAAATTGTACTAGGCGGAGGAAGATTAAAAGTCTTTAACCAAAACTATTAACAATGAATAAACAAAACTCAAAACACGATCACATTAAGATAATTGGGAAATATTGACAATATAATTCATTCAAAAGAAAAGGAGTATTTTATATTTAAGCACAAAACTCCAACATTATAAAAGCGAAACTCCCCCTTCCCCAATCACTCAAAGGTTTTCCCGCTCCATGTGAAGGGTAATATAGATGAAAGGGGAAGAAGAAGGAATTTCAAAACAAAAACAAAGAAAATAAATAAATTGAAAATAAATGTAGAAGATTTTTGGTCAGCCTCCCTCGGTGGAGATCTCCTCCTTGGTGCCTTGATGGAATGGAATGAAGAATGGGATGAAGAATGGGATGAAGAATGGGATGGATCTCTCCTCCTTTTATATCCAGAATTTGTCCCCCGAATGTTGACACGTTTTAACCCCATTAAATGAAATATTCACGCATTTTTACCTTATTTAATGTTCTTCAAAAATTCTTGTGCATTTACCCTCAAAATATCAGCGGATTTAGACAAGTAATCCAAGATTCATTACTATTTTACTCTCACAATTTATTCTGTCCAGTCAGACACGCCAAATCGCAAACCTCCGGATTAGGATTCTTTAATGATCCTTAAAAAGGCCAATTCCCACGGCCTTCCCTTCATGAAAGATGTTCTAAAACTCCTTGTGTGTCGACCCACTGAATAACACAATAATTGGGAACACAAAGAATTATTTATGGACCCCACACCAACAATAGCTAGAACTATAAACAGTTTTCATTAGACAACTTGTGAGCTTCTTTTGAGATTTCATATGGTCAGTTCAGCTTTTGGTCCAAAAATAGTAAATAAAGTCTTAGAGGTGTAGAATCTGGAAAATAAAAAAAAATCAATTTGAATTAGTGTATAATATGTTATGGCCAAACTATAGAAATAATTTAAAATAGTTAAAAATCCAAAATGGTCCATTTTTAATGTTCAGCTCAAAATAACACCAATTTCATAAAAATGAAGAAATTCATCTTAGAGTAACACTTTTGTGGGTTTAAAACAATTAAATTAAATGTAAATTTATTTGAAAATATTTTCTCTATCAATTCCCTTACACTTAGCACTTGGACTCGTGGAAAAGTAAAAATCAAATCCAAAACACAAATCAATGAGATCTACCAAATCCATACTAAGAAACAAAAAGATATCATGCCTCATAGAAAACAATTATTTCAAGTTATCCATTTTAGATTTTAATATATTTCCACTTTATTTCTTATCCCATTCACACAAAACACCTACCTCACATGAATTTTCTCTCATCTCACAAATTTAAATGCTGAACAAGTCTTTTCTCATCCAAACTCACACAAGAGTCACCATAGGCTTGATAAATTCTTACTTCTCCACCCAATATAAGTCAAGGACACGTGTTTCTCATGAGGACTTTTCAGGTTTGTTCTGTGGCTTCCGGTTGGTAGGATTTAGATGTTAAAAATTCCGAGGCTGAAAAAGGAGGGCTTGGCTCTTTTTGAAGCAAAATTGCAAGATTCTAATTTTCACTCAATTATGGTCTCCTTCTATTCCCCTTTGTAGAAACTAGGCTCCATCATCATTCAATCAGCTCAGGACTTTAGTATAAAATATTTCAATCTCTTCAAACATGATTTTTCTTGAAATCTACAGATAGGCACAGCTTTATTTTTACATCGGAAGCTCCAGAAAGGCACAACTTCTCTTATCATGAAAGCTCCAGAAAAAGAACTTCTTTTAGCAAAATGAAATATTCAGTAGAAAAATCATCTCTTAAACATTTTATATTCCACCAAAAGTATCACCAAATGAGGTAGTACACCACAAGACATCATCGCCCACACTTATGTTCAACTAGATCATGCAATTTCACTTCAAAAGAAGGTAGGATAGGGAAAATTGGCTTGTAATGTGGCTTAAACCTATAAGTCAATTCATGGAATCTAAGGGATTATGAAGGATAAATGTAAAGTTGGTCCATAATGAAAAGGATTATTTTGAAAAGGGGGATTAAAAACAAATAAATTCCTCAATCATTTAAAACACGCGGACCCCAAACCGTCATGTTTTGAAAAGAATAAATCAAATTCTGGTTAAAGAAAGCTTGGTGTGGTTCTCTCAAGAAATGAGGTGAATGAAAATAATATGACAAAAATAGTTTATAAGTCTCATAGGAAAGTGATTTCAAAGATATAGACAGTGAAATATGGCATGGGATTCAAAAATCAGTGTACTTTTCATGAAATTCCTAATGATTTTAACTCGAAACAAAGTCATTTCAGCATTCATTTAAGATCAGTTTCATGGAATAGATTGGTTCACTCATTGACATGGGTTTCAAAAATGGTAATGATAATCATTTCAACTCAAAAGTTTAAAAACACCAAAAATTGGAAAATAAACACACAAAAAGATAAAAACATGATTTTTTTTTTGAAAAACAATCACAAAATGACAATACTAAACTACATAGGTTCCCTCCCCCACACTTAAATGATGCAGTGTCCTCAATGCATTCAATTGGATTTAACATGTCAGCCAATTTTAAAATGAATCACAACATCAAGCAAGTGTGAAGGAGAGGTACAACCAAATGGATCTTATTGATAGACAGGTTGGAGGAGCAAGATCTCCTCCACTAGCTCTGATGGCATGGTCCCAAGGAATTTCTTCAACCTATGCCCATTCACAGTGAATGAATCCTGCTCTCCTTCCTTCGTAATTTGCACAGCACCAAAAGGATTTACATGAGTAACTATAAATGGACCCTCCCATTTGGAATGAAGTTTACTTGGCATCAGCTTGAGTCTTGAATTGAATAGAAACACTTTATCTGCAGGATGTAATTCTTTCGATTGGATGAGCTTGTCATGAGACACTCTTGTTCTTTCTTTGTAAATCTTGGAATTTTCAAATGCTTCTCTTCTAAATTCCTCCATCTCCTGTAACTACAACCTTCTCTCTTTCCCAGCACTTCCAAGATCCAGATTCATCTTCCTCACAGCCCAATACTCCTTATGCTCCAGTTCCAGAGGTAAGTAACAACCTTTCCCATAAATTAGCCTATATGGACTCATTCCAATCGGGGTCTTGTAGGTTATCCTATAAGCCCATAATGTGTCTTCTAGTTTCTAGATCCAATCCTTCCTATTTGGTTTAATAGTCTTCTCCAAAATTCCTTTGATTTACCTATTGGACACTTCAACTTGATCATTTTTTTGTGGGTGATAGGGATTTGATGTTTTATGATGCACCCCATACTTCTTGAGCAAAGCCTCCATTCTCCTATTGCAAAAGTGAGTCCCTTGATCACTAATGATGGGTCTAGGCACTCCAAACCTACAAAATATGTTAGTCCTGAAAAAATCACAAACAATTTTAGCATCATCATCCCTGGTGGCTTTTGCTTCCACCCATTTGGAAACATAATCAACCGCAAGCAAGATATAATAATTTCCATATGACATTAGTAAAGGGCCCATAAAATATATCCCCCAGACTTCAAAAATCTCACAAAAATTAAGTGGTTTTTGGGGCATTTCTTTTCTCTTTGAGATGTTTCCAAAAAACTGACATTTTGGATACCTTTTTCAAAATTCATGAGAATATTTAAAAATGGTTGGCCAATAATGTCCAGATTCTAAAACCTTGCTATTCTTTGAGGTCCAAAGTGGCCTCCACAAGCTAATGTGTGACCAAACTGAAAGAAAAAACCAATTTCACTCTCAGGAAAACAACTTCTTATCACTTGGTCATTGCAAATCTTCCAAATAAATGGATCATCCCGAATGTAATATCTAGATTCAGATTTTAGTTTGTGAATTTTATGAGAATTGAAATGATATGGGACCTAAGATGTTACCAGATAATTGACCATGTCAGCATACCAAGGTACTTCTCCTTTAATCAAGTACAACTGCTCTCCTGGAAGTTGATCATTCAATGGATCTTTTTCTGGAAGTTCAGCTTCAGCAGTGTTAGGAAGTCTGCTTAAATGATCAGCCACTTGGTTCTCAGATCCCTTTTTGTCCTTTATTTCTATGTTGAACTCCTTAAATAGTAACATTCATCTCACTAGCCTTGGTTTAGCTTCAACCTTATTAGTCAAGTACCTGAGAGCTCCATGATCAGAAAATACAGTGACTTTAGTTCCAATAAGATATGATCTAAATCTTTCCAAAGCAAAAACAACTGCTAAAAACTCCTTTTTGTAGTTGTGTAATTGAATTGAGCCGCATCCAAGGTTCTTGAAGAATATGAAATGAATTTTGTCCTGCCCTTAATTCGCTGAGAAAGGACTGCTCCAACTGCTTGTTTGGAAGCATCATAAAGTAGCTCAAATGTTTCTTCCCAATTTGGTGGCATCATCATGGGTGGTGAAATCAATCTCTTCTTCAACTCATCAAAGGATTCCCTACAAGAACCATTGAAATAAAAATTAGTATCTTTCAAAAGTAATCTGGAGAGAGGGAGAGAAATCTTATTGAAATCTTTGATAAACCTCCTATTGAATCATGCATGTCCTAAAAATGATCTAAAATGTTTCACACAAGTAGGGTAAAAAAATGAATTTATCACTTCAATTTTTTATTTATCCACTTCAATTCCATTTTTGGAAATGACATGACCAAGTAAAATTCCTATTTCAACCATGAAATGACACTTCTCAAAATTCAAAACAAGATTTTTTTCAATGCAGGTTTTCAAAACATTTTCCAGATTTTTCAAACAATGATCAAAATAATCTCCAAAAACCATGAAATCATATAAGAAAACTTACAAGAAATTTTCAATGTGATCAGAAAATATACTCATCATGCACCTCTGAAATTTACCTGGATCATTACATAATCCAAATGGCGTTCTTTTAAACGCAAAATTAAAAAAAATAACATGTACATGTCGTCTTCTCTTGATCCTCGGGAGCAATGGGTACCAGTAAGTAACCTGAAAATCAATCCAAAAAGAAATAATGAGTTCTCCCTGCCAATCTCTATAACATCTAGTCAATGAAGGGGATGGGGAAATGATCTTTTTGAGTGACCCAGTTCAATTTCCTAAAATCAATGCACACTCTCCAGCTGTTTTGAATTCTCATAGGGATTAACTCATTCTTTTCATTCCACATAGTGGTCAGGCCAGTTTTTTTAGGAATGACATGAATAGGGCTGACCCACTGTGAATCTGAAATGGGATTATTGATCCCATCTTCCAAGAGCTTCTCGATCTCCTTCTTCACAACCTCCATCAATGTGGGATTCAGTCTCCTTTGGGGCTCTCTAATAGGTTTGGAATCTCCCTCAAAAAAAATTCTATGTGAGCATATTTTGGAGTTTATTCCTAGGATATCACCTAAGCTCCATCCTATTGCCTGAACATTCTCTCTCAAAATTTCAATCAATGATTTTTATTGGGTATTAGTATAAGGCCCCGACCTTAAACCTTACTTAATATTGAATTAAATGAATAATTCACATTGAGGATCTTTTCAGGTTTAGAGTTTTAGAGAATTAGGACATAACTATTATATCTCAAAACATTACAAAGTAGACACTTCTACTAATTTTCCAAAGAATAAAAACTCTTAAAAAGAAACATGTATAGTTCCATGTTTTAGATAGCATGACTTTTCCTTGATCCCATCCTTGACCCTATTCCACTTTAATTCCTATGAAAAGCATTTCAAAAAAACTTGGGGTGAGCATAAAAAGCTCAGTAAGGGATACACAAAGAATTAAAACTGTTAGTTTTTCAAACAACAAGTAAACCATGTATACTTTATCAAAGTAATACCTTCACCTTTATGAAGTAGTAAGAACTATTCACTGAATAAAATATCATTACTTACCCTTTTGTAACCAAAAGATTACCATAAAACCCATATAAAGAACACATAACATATAAAGGTAACTTGGGACATAAACATACTTAAATGGAATAACCATACGGTCGACTTCCACACATATCACTTAATGGAATAGCCATACGGACGACTTCCATACCCAATGCATTGGAGGTTATAATGTAACCACCCGTCCTGGTATTCACGGCACCACCCGTCATATGGTTTATCATGTAACCACCCGTTAAATGTCTAAGTACCATTATAAAATCATAAGACATAAAACAAATATAATGGAAAGAAAACATTTCCACACTTTGATCACAATATATCACTCAAATATATTGACATAACAAATCCATTATAAAAAAACATTTTCAATACCAAAATGCATAAAATATTATATGGTATTTATTTCATTTTAAAAACATTACGTCTTGTTGAGGAAGCCAAAGACCAAATAATACTCGCGGCGGCGGAAAAGGTCGTTGTCACCGCGTACGTTAAAAGAAACATTCCTTTTTGTCGTTTTGTAAAACACTTCATAGAAAAAGATTCCTTTTGTATAAAATTAAAAGTCAAAGGGGTTTATACACCTTATAAAAGAAAGTGGTGTATAAAACGAAATATGCCTCAATGAAAGGAGATTGAGACGAAGTCCCTTACCTCAGGTCCGACTTGACTCGATCGTTATTTAACGTCCTGAATAATAAACTTGACTTAATTTCTACTTGATTAAGAACCTTTTTAAATTTCATTATTCCTTTTATATCACTTATTTCCATGTTATAATCATTATTTAATCATTTAAGTTAATAATGTTTGTTTTGTCGATATTTGGTCCTTAAGTCGAAAGTGGACTTCTTACAATTACATGTTGTTCGTGTGGTCAAAGTTTCATTATATCCAGAATGATATTCATGATTTGGATATCATATATATCATATATATCCAGAATATAGATGTATTTATCATATTACATAATCATTTAGAGGTAAGAAATGAAATGCACCGTTCATGGAGATGGTAAGCCGTACATACGCATGAACGCTACTTTCATTTCTATGACATATTAATGGAATTAAAACTAAATTAGAGATATGTATATTTTAATTAAAGAATTATATTAATCATTTATATGTAACATAAATCATATATATCCATTATATATATGTACTTATAATAGTACTTTACATTTGGGGATAAGAAATGAAATGCACCGTTCATGGAGACGGTAAGCCGTACGTACGCATGAATGCTACTTTCATTTCTATCACACACTTTAATGGAATGAAATAATAATGATGTAAAGGTATATTATAATTCCAGTATAACATCATATATAATAACTTTAAATCCATACTTTATATGTCCCACATATGGCATTAACGAATCAAATCACTTTGAGGGGGCGGTAGTCCGCACTTCCTAAAATGAAGATATCGCGTATACCCATAATGGAAGCCATAAAGGTGTGCCATAAATGAAAAATACAGAAGATTAAGGAAGAAATAAACATATTATATATCATATATAAATATAGTTACATCTTAATGGCCACCTTTGAAGGTGTTGGAAGAATATTGAATAATCATCGTTTCGTGAGGCAGAAATTCACCATCCACAGAAACAGTATGTTCTTTAACCATTAGATGTAGGTGTGTGTAAGTGTAGCTCAAATTATTATTATAAAAACATCCTAGTATATTTAAGATACTGTAGTTATAAAATAAATGAATAAAAAGAGTTTAGGGGGTTGGAGAAGCAAAATAAAACAAAAGAACACAAGTGAAGACATTACCTTAAAATCGGGTAACTCTATTAGATTTGAACTCAAAGGATTCCTAGGGAAGAATTCTTCCCAAAGTGAGGCTTATAAGAGTTATATAGAGATGTGTAGAGAAAAAATGGGCAGGGTTTGGCTGATCCAAAGGCTTTGGAAGTGCGGGTAAGGTGGTAGAGGTGGGGGCCTTTTATAAGAGGAGAGGAGGGGCACTCTTGGAAAATTATAAAAGTTTACTTTATTATAAAACGATTTTCTGATTTTAAAGGTCCCACATTGATATAATTAGAGGATAAGGTGATAAGGGTTCTAAATATACTCATCCAATAGGTCTTTGACAAGTTTAGGTCTTAGATTTTACATTATCTTTTTATTTTATTTAAATCGTTAAATAATGAGGTAATCGCTGCATCATCATGGTGTCATAAATAATTTAATTTATTTAATGTCTAAAAATTATAAAAAAAACTATCATGATGTAGGAAATCCTTTTAGATTTCTTATTAATATTTATAGTCAAAAATATGACTTGTATAACCCCATTTAATAATTGTTTTAGTAAAACATCTCATGTTTGTGACATTTTAATTTTAACTTTAAATAAAAGTCATTAATGTCATTATCTTAACCAAGTGGCTCCATGGGGTCCCCAAAATAGACCCATGGGTTTTCTTGGTCGGACATGACACATAAAATAAGTGTAGGACATGTGTCTAGGTCATTTCATATTATTAAAACATTATTTTTACCTTAAATTACACTAATTACCTCTAATCGCGATTAATAAACTTAAAAGTTACTATTCACCAAAAAATTATTTTAATCCCATTGAACCACATTTTAATTCCTAATGAAAACCATAAATGTCAGATTTTTGAAATTAAAAACACAAAAGTGGTAAAATTTCATTTAAACAAAAAATCAGTTTTCTAAGTACCACTTAGTGGTTTCACTATTCATCAAAAATTAAAGTTTTTCAGAAAAATACCAAAAGTTCACCCTAAGCTATATTTGATATTCTGAATTCAAAAATGAAGTATATTTTACAAAATTAAAAACATATAAGTTACATTAATTAATTTAATAATTAATTCCCGCTGTCAGAGCAAATAGTGTGTTTTTATGAAACAATAAGTATCAAAAGATTGACACCAGTTTAAGTTCAATTTCAAACTGAAATTAATTCCAACGACCACTATTGGATTAAATGGTAAAAATATATGATAATTTAACTTTAAAACCAATTCAAAAGATAATCTAATCATATAAATAAATTAGATTAAAAAGAGGTTTTGAATTAAAATACAACGTTTTTCACTATTCATTAAAAAATGAACTTTATCGGAAAAATACCAAAAATTTACAAAAAGTAAATTTTGATGTCCCGATTCTAAATAAGAATTTTATTTGGTCCAATAGAATGTATAAGAGTGACCAAAACTATATTTATAGAAGGTTCGCCATCAAAAGGCGATAAGTCGGCCTTTTGTGAATGTTAGAGTATATAAGCCTAAAATTGAATTCTTTTCATATTTTAAGCCTTTATCTTTTATTATATAAATGTAGAAACATTTAAAAAAACATATATAACCATATTTTAGTTATTTCTATTCATTCTCACCAATACAACGGCTACGTGTTAACTACCATTTAAAATAATATTATTTTATTACTAGTGTGCAATGTAAGATTTCAAAGAAACTCTTTGTTGTGTATCGGGTACGCTATTGAACATAGCAACCCCTTTAAAGTAAAATTAATATTTAATTCAAAAATATTAATAAATATGAAATTGTTTTATTCATTATTTACCTGGGATGTTACATTTAGACAGATTATTTGCAATTATCACCGGTAACTTCTCTCCTTCCATAACGTACACATATTTTAAATCATCAGGGAGTGGTTTTAATTCAAGTTCAAGGGGATTATCAAGGAATGAAATTAAGTATTTACCTTACATGTATATTTGATTTTATTTATTTTGATTTATCTTTCTCAAGTTATATGAATTCTTATAAACAAGAATTTATTAAAAAGTATCCATCAATCAAGTATTTTTTCAATAGCACCCCTAGAGATAGTAATGGGTTGTTAATCTGTATGTATTTTTGATATACTACTCACCATATAAAAATAGTTAATTTTATGAAGAGTAAATGAGGTCATAACTAAAACCTTTCTCATTGGAATTATCCTTAAAAATTATCTTCTAAAGTAAATGAATCTAATCATGATAGACATAATTATCATGAAGAAGTAAGAATATACGAGGAATATGTTGATGAAGAATAAATTTTTAGAGGATAAATTGGATCTTTTTAACTACCTAAAAGGTGGGTAAGCTTCATTCATTATATATTATCTAGCCTTGAAGCCTCATGGAATGAATGAATTTCCCACTTAGAGTTCTTTGTTGAATAAACTGGGGTGATATTTTGTAAAATTAAATGAGATATATTCTACAACTACTTCCTTTCTACCTAAAGAACTTATATCTCCAATGATGTTCATATTAGGGTATTTTAGTATTTTGTATATATGTCATATTGTTAAAAATTATTTACTTATCTATTTTATAATGTATGGTCTCTTTCTTATCCTTTTGGGTCATCTCATTATTTATTATTTCCTACACTATTTTTTTTAATCTTTACAATCCTTTTGAAATGTTTTTATGTAATCTGATAATCACAATGGGGGAAAATATGAATTATAGTATATATTTAATCTTTGAAAAGGTATTTTAAACATACTTGCTTAACATTTTTGTAATATTAATTCTAAAATTGACACACTTTGACCTTTTTCTTGTTTAGTTATGTTGTTAACAATATTCTCAATTCTATTAAATTTTATACTGTCAACGAGCCTGTACCCAAGTGGTAAGAGCTCCTGCTTGGCATCCATGAGACCCAGGTTCAAAACTAGGTGGAGGCGAATTTTTGGGGCGCTGTAGCAGTACTTTAGCAGTACTATAGTAGGCACTGTAGCAGGCACTGTAGCAGGCACTATAGCAGGAATTGTAGCAGGCACTGTTCGGTACTGTAGCAGCTGGACTATTCACCTGATTTGAGCTTTCAGGCCACCAGTTTGGGCCTACGGGTCTCAGGGCCTTCGGGCCATCAAAGACCTTCGGCCCACAGGGCATTCACGCCATTTAAGACTATGAAGTAACCCAGTTCACACAGAGTAGGCCCCAGAAGAGGATCAGAGCACCAGTATCAGTCACCAGAAGCAGAGCTAACCGGATTGGAAGAATGAGAGGGTATGTAAACCGCCATCGAGACCAGGCACCGTGCAGCTTTGTACGGGGCAATGCTAGCTGATCAGCAATGCAGGTGGGTAGATAAAGGCAATCAATGATGCAGAAGCTGGGGAGGGGAAGTTCTAGTGGGCTGGGCCTACGGGTCATGTATTAGGCATGGTATGCCTCTGGACCTTTGGGTCATGTATTACGGGTCATGTCGGGCCTTGTGCCTTGGGCCTACGGGTCATGTACGGGTTCCCCTTCAACCCTTAAAAGGGGGATTATCTATAATAAAATAAAAAAGAAGGCCTTCAGTACATTTGGGCTATTAAATTTTATACTTAAATTTTTAAGTATTATCCATTAATATAATATTTTATAACTTAAATTTGTGTTAAATTATGGAAATTTTTTTAGGAAGTATTTGTGATCATTAAAAAGTGAAATATTATTGCACATGGATTTAGTAGCCTTATTTTTTTCAATGATCACAAATGTTTCATTAATTTTATAACATATTCTCTTGATTATTTTAGAATAAAATATATATTGATATTAAAATAGTTGATTTTTTAACATATTTATGGCCATGAAGTCTTCCTGGAAGAAAATATTTTTTGTGCGTTTTTCTTCTTTCCCATTAGAAGTCTATTGGAACATTACCAAAATGTTAGTGGAAGAGATATAAGATAATACCTTTACTATAGGAACTTCATTGGGATACACTAGAACTGTAGTGGAGTCTTTGAGAATTCACCATACCTAGGTGATGATAACAATCTTCTGGTGGAAACCTAACTTTGTTCTAATAACTTTTTCTATAAAGTCAACCATCTTGATTTTGTTAACTTAAATGGAAATATTCAAGCCCCAATAGATCTATTTGGGATCCAATGGATCCTATGGACTATAATATGGTTTATAATCTATAAATATACCTATTTAGATCCTTTAAAAGTACTAAAACCTAATGATTTATTATTATTACTATAAGGCCCCAGCCTTAAACCTTAATTAATCTTGAGTTATTACAATATTACACATTGAGGATCTTTTCAGGTTTAGATTTTTAGAGAATTATATCATAAAACATGCATTACATTCCACATTTAAACAAAGTGGTTACATAAAATATAGTATTCATTTTTCCCATCAACGGAAACATATTTAAAATAAAACATGGATCCTTTCTTGACACTTCCTTGACACTATCATCATATCATGTACCCTTCCCTTGACCTGTGAAAAACATTTCAAAAACTTGGGATGAGCATAAAAATCTCAATAAGGGTTATAAAAATATGTAAAGGAAACATGAGTTCATATATACATAAGAATGAAATCATACTTTACCCATAAAACATAGGCACTTTAACATACCTCATCAAATCATGAATAAAACATAGAAATCATAAGACATAAAGTTAACATGAGGCATTCATAACATTCTTACGTAGGGAGTAACCCTCTTGGTTACGTTTGGAATACCCACCACAGTATATTCCCTAAATCTCTTCTGAGAAACCTTAACGTTTCACTCATTCGTGTTACCCAATGCATTGGAGATCTATATCGGGCTCACCCGCCCTTAGTTTATCAAGGAACCAACCATTTTCATAACAATTCCCAAGAACCATAACATAAACGTATCACATAAACCATGCATAAAGGAAACATAACATTTACACATTTCAATCACAATATAACATTTTAGTATATTGAAATAATGAATCCATTCAAAAGAAACCATTTCCAAAACCATTTAAAATATTTAATAAAGAGATTTTTGAATCAAAGTGTCCCATACCACCTTGAAGCTTTTAAAATTTTAAACCATTAATATACATATAAATAAATCCTAAAAACCATTTTGAAAACATGGATATTAATAAGAACAAATAATTAAAACATTTAAAGCGATATTTTGGTTAAAGGGGTTTTACCAAAATTAGAGACACTTGAATACAATAATTGAGGAATAACATTTATTTAGAACTTTATAATATCATGAGAATAAATGGATTCATGATATAATATTCCAAAGTACAGTATATACACCATATAAGAGTGAATTGGTGTATAACAACAATGAAGTCTCAATAGAAATGTCAAATGTGATGAAATCCCTTATAAAGAAGGTATCCTTAAATTAAGGATAATTCAATCTCAAAATTATGTGTGAAAAAAATAAATACACCCAATATAAGTGGATATTAAGTGTAAAACAATGAAAGGTCATTCACACATATTCAAAAGATGACATATTCAATAACTACATGTTGAACCCAAAGAAATCGAAATTGGGTTAAAAAGTTCCCTTGGTAAAATTTGACAGCCTAACGGCATCACTTCAAAATTCAGAAAATGAGTTGATGAGAGATAAAAAGGGAATCTCATCACTTGGAAATAAAATTTACATCAATAAAGATATAAAAGAACATATCCCAACATAATATTATGTGAATTAAAAGACATAACAAAAGAAGTCTTTTAAAAAGAGGAGGGTGAAAGGTTCCCTTACCGACTTGGGTATCTTTCGAAACATACACCCCATAAAAGAAGGACAATACATCATTGATGTAAATAATTATAGACGAAATTATATTACACAAAGAGTAGAATAATTGGAATTACATACACCACTCAAAGGAAATTGTGGAAAATGTAGCATAAATCTCACGGGAATAAAAGTGAGATGAAAAATCCCTTACGAAAACTCGGCAGCCTAACGACGCCACTTAAAACTTCCAAAATGGATTGATGAGAGAAAATAGGGTCTCTCATAATATTAACATAAAGTTTACATAAAGAGGAATATAAAATAACATCCCCCAAAATAACAAAGAGGATCTTAAAAGAAGTGGGAGAGTACTTAAAAAGAAAGAGAGAGGTTAGATCTCTTACGAAAATTCGGTAGCCTAACGGCGCCACCCAAAACTTCCAAAATGGATTGATGAGAGAGAATAGGGTCTCTCATTATATGAACAATAAAAATTACAGTAAGAGTAATATAAAAGAACATCCCAATAACAAGAATGATGAGCTTTAAAAGGAATGACATAAAAGAGCGTACTTAAAAAGAGAGGAGTAGGATCCCTTACCTCAGGTCCGACTTGACTCGATCGTTCTTTAATCTCCTGAATAATAAAGTTGAGTTAATTTATACTTCCATAAGAACATTTTTCAAGTTAATTATTCCTTTTATATAACTTATTACCATGTTATAAACATTATGTAATCATTTAAGTTAATAATGTTTGTTTTGTCGATATTTGGTTCTTAAGTCGAAAGTGGACTTCTTACAATTAAATGTTGTTCATGTGGTCAAAGGTTCATTATATCCATAACTGTATTCATGATGTAGATATCGTATATATCATATATATCCAGTATATTCATTCATTTATAATATTACATAACATTTAGAGTTAAGAAATGAAATGCATCGTTCATGGAGACGGTAAGCCGTACGTACGCATGAACGCTACTTCCATTTCTATTTCATATTTAATGGAATTAAAACATAATGACATATAATATTATTTTAATTCCAGTATGGTATCATATATAATATCATTAAATATATCCTTTATACGTACCACATATGGTATTAATGAATCAAATCACTTTGAGGGGGCGGTAGTCCGCACTTCCTTAAATGTTGATATCGCGTTTACCCATAATGGAAACCATAAAGGTATGCCATAAATGAAAAATACAGAAGCTTAAGTAAAACATAAATATATTAGATATAATATATAAATATAGTTTCATCTTAATTTACACCTTTTAATGTGTTAGAAGAATGTTGAACAATCATCGTTTCGGGAGGCAGAAATTCACCATCCACAGAAACAGTATGTTCTTTAACCATTAGATGTAGGTGTGTGTAAGTGTAGCTCTAATACTTCTTATAAAAACATCCTAGTATATTTAAGATACTGTATTTTTTACAAAATAAATGAATAAAAAGAGTTTAGGGGGTTGGAGAAGCAAAATAAATCAAAAGGACACAAGTGAAGACATTACCTTAAAATCGGGTAACTCCCTTTGGTTTAAGCTCAAAGGCTTCCTTGGGAAGACTTTTTCCCAAAGTGAGGCTTCAAGGAGTTAGATAGGGATGTGTAGAGATACAATGGTCCAGGTTTGGCCGAGAAAAAGGCTTTGGAAGTTTGGGTAAGGAGGTAGAGGTGGGGGCCTTTTATAAGAGGAGAGGAGGGGCACTCTTGGAAAGGTATAAAATGTAACTTTATTTTCAAATGAGTTTCGGATTTTAATGGTCCCAAATTGCTGTGTTTCTAGTATAAGGTGATAAGGGTTCTAAATCCACCCATCCAATAGGTTTTTCACATGTGTAGGTCTTATATTTTACATTATCTTTCCATTTTATTTAAATCGTTAAATAATGAGGTCATCGCTGCATCATCATGATGTCATAAATAATTTCATATATTTAATGTCTAAAAATTATAAAAAAATACTATTATGTAGGAAATCTTTTTATCTTTCCAATTAATATTTATAGTCCAAAATATCATTTATGTAGAAAAAATTAAAAATATTTTACTTAGGTGATACATTTTTTGTTGCATTTAACATTCTTTAAAAATAAAAAGATAAAAAGTCACTTTCTCACAAAAGTGATTAAATGGGGCCCCCAAGTTTGGAAAAAGGCATCCCATGGTCGTCCAGGAGACAACCAGTAGCCTTAGGACACATTTTGTGGTCATTTTGTATTATTATGATATTATTTTATTATCTTTAACTACCTGATTACTCATTAATCAAGATAATTAAAGATAATTACCGTCGTTACTATTCATAATGTCAAAAAATAAAAGAGTCTTAATTACATAATTTGGACCTTCTGATTAAAAATATTTAATCCATTTTACCAAATTTCAAACACATAAATTGCAAAAACTAATTTAAAAAATAATTCCCATTGTCAAAACAAATAGCGGGTTTTTTAGAAACAATATTTATAAAAAGTTTTGCACTTGTTTATGCCCAATTAAAAAGTGAAATTAATCCCAATGACCATAATTGAATTAAATGGTAAAAATATATTCTAATTACACTTTAAAACAAATTAAAAAGATAACATAACCATATAATTAAATTATTTGAAAAAGCAGTTTTGATGTAAAATGCAGTATTTTTCACTATTCATTGAAAAATGAACATTGTCAGAAAAATACCAAAAATTAACCCAATGTAAATTTCAATGTCCCAATCATAAATAATATGTTTATTTTGAAAAATAGAGCTTATAAAATTGTCAAAAGTTTGATTTAAAAATGGTTTGCCATCAAAAGGTAGTAAAACAATCTTTTAAAAATACGAGTGTATTCAATGATTAAGATTGGATTCATTTGTATCTTAAGCCTCTAAAATTTATTGGATAAAAGTAAAAACATTTAACAAACATATTTAATCGTAATTTTGTTATTTATATTCATTCCTGTCAATACAACAGCTATGTGTTAACTACCATTTAAAATAATATTATTTTATTATTAGAGTGCAATGTAAGATTTCAAAGGAACTCGTTGTTGCATATTGGGTAAGCCATCGAGCATAGCGTTCCATTTAAATTAATATTGAAATTTCTTCCACAAATAGGTATAAATATAAAAATGTCAAATTCTTTATTTTCCTGGGGTGTTACATCCTTCCCCCCTTTTGGAAATTGCGTCCTCGCAATTATAAAACTGGGCTAAGAAACATCATTGAAAATCCCACATAAGAACAAGAGTCGGTAAAACAATCACTTTAAAATAAAGAAAGAGAAGTATATAGGTCACCCGAGTAAACCCATACTAGGATTCCATGTAGGAAAACATGGACATGTAGGAGAAAACATAGGGTCATGTTCTGATGGAGAGTGATAGAAAACATGTTTAGGAGAAATTTAACCACAAGAAAATCACAAACTTGTAATGGGTTAAACGGTATTCGATTCCCCAGTTGGAAAAGTTAATAGAAAACATTTTTGTTTTAAGTTACTTTTTATTTAGGAATTTATTCATAAGGAAACATAATTACTTATCACGTTGACTTTCAACTTTTATTAGATTTATTACACAAACTCATACTTTCCCCAAAAGACAAGTATTTAGGAAGACTTGTTCACATTAAGAGTACTATAATCAACTTCTAGAGAATCACCTAATCCACAAAAGAGAACTATATACTTCCCATGTCTTTGGAATTTAACCAAAACCAAAACCAAAAAGGTTACTACAAGATTAGATAATCCAGAAAAGGATAACCCTTTATAAAAAGAAAATCTATTCTTAATCTCCAAAATTTGTCCAACAAAACCCAATGTTCAACGAGGACCATTCAATAAACAATTTTTCCATAAAATACTTCAAATTAAACCAAACTAAGACTGAAACCCAAATATTTGAAGGTTTTAGTCACATAGTCTTCCAAGTTAAATCGTAACATTTATCTCCAAACAACATCAGTTGCTCTTAAAGTATCATATTGAATAGTAATTAACCTAATCACATATCCTCCATGATAGGTTAATATATTTCCATAGATAACCCAAAATCATATTACTCTTAATTCATAAAATCATCTAACTAAAAAGAATCAGTCAAACTAACCAGGGACTTTGTGTAGTCCAGTGGTAGGCAATAAATACCAGTTGCACTTTGGTTGTGGGTTCGATTCCCGTAGCTTTGTCCGACATGACGGGTTGTCACACGGTCTGCGTGTTGTCCTTTTTCCAAAACTATATAATTCTCAAATCATTCCCCAAAAAGAGATAAAATCATCAAAAATAACCATAACATAATTTAACCTCAATTTTATCTCATGCCTTTCACATCCATCATAACATATAGTAACCCATAATTACCTCAAAAGTAAGGATCATATAAACCCAAATGGTTCTTTATAACTATGCCCAAAAAAGAACAGATAACTATTCCTTGAATAAAATTTTCATATATTAAACATCAGGGTTACACATACTATAAAAAGTCTTCTAATATAACCCCATCATCAAAAGAGACTTAATACTCTTAAGAATTTCATCATAACTCTTGAAGCCCTTATATGTTGACTTCTTACTCATTCAACATTCTTCATGATCTATTAACCATTCCTTTCCTACTTATTCTGAAATACTTCTTTCCTACAAACAAAATCATGAATCACATCCTAAGATTCCAAAATAGGAAAACAATAGTTATGAAATAATCCATACCTTTGATTGGTCATTGTCAGTTTCTTTATCCTCAATCGGAATGGCATTAGGTATTGGTAAACAAACATTTGTATGATCTTGGTGATCCCATTCACGAAACTTCTTCATAGTACATGTGTTTGCATAATGACCATTCACACCACATTTAAAACATTCAATTGGTCCCTCAGAAATAACTTCTTTCCCTTTCCTCGAGTCAACTGGATGCTTCCTTTTTCCATGGTAGGTTCTTGCTATATAACCTTAATTTCCACATCTATAGCATATTTTTGTCCCTTTGAAACATTTTCCTAGGTGTTTCTTTCCACATTTTTGACACATAGGTTTTTGAACACACTTACCTTTATGATTATTACCTGTACTACCGTAGGGATTTGTTTCTCGCATATACGATGCCTTAGAGAAATCACCAAGGTTTAGGTGGTCAATCATGACTCCAGATAGTTGGTTGAGGATAATCACAAGAGTTCTCATTGCAGCTCCCATATCATTCAATTGCTTGCTCAAAAAACTGTCACAGTTTCCTTCAAATCCATTGTTACTTTGGTGCCTGCTAGATCCAGCCATTTACTAAAACCAAAAAGGTCAGTGTGAGTATATCAAAAAAACCATCATGTACTAATGAGGAAGATAAACACTAAGATATATTTACTCATTAACTTTATCTAAAACAAGGGCTCTTTCTGAAATCCTAACCATTATGGTAATGTCACTTATGCTTAAAGAATACCCTAACCTCTAAATTTATCTAAACTGACCTCTGATACCAACTATAAGGCCCCAGCCTTAAAACTTACTTAATCTTGAGTTATTACAAGATTACACATTGAGGATATTTTCAGGTTTAGAGTTTTAGAGAATTAGATCATAAAACATGCATTACATTCCACATTTAAACAAAGTGGTTACATAAAAGATAGTATTCATTTTTCCCATCAACGGAAACATATTTAAAATAAAACATGGATCCTTTCTTGAAACTTCCTTGACACAATCATCATATCATGTACCCTTCCCTTGACCTATGAAAAACATTTCAAAAACATGGGATGAGCATAAAAAGCTCAGTAAGGGTTATAAAAATATAGAAAGGAAACATGAGTTCATATATACATAAGAATGAAATCAAACTTTACCCATAAAACATAGGCACTTTAACATACCTCATCAAGTCATGAATAAAACATAGAAATCATAAGACATAAAGTTAACTTGAGGCATTCATAACATTATTACATAGGGAGTAACCCTCTTGGTTACGTTTGGAATACCCACCACAGTATATTCCCTAAATCTCTTCGGAGAAACCTTAACGTTTCACTCCTTCGCGTTACCCAATGCATTGGAGAGCTATATCGGGCTCACCCGCCCTTAGTTTATCACGGAACCACACGTTTTCATAAAAATGCCCAAGAACCATAACATAAACGTATCACATAAACCATGCATAAAGGAAACATAACATTTACACATTTTAATCACAATATAGCATTTTAGTATATTAAAATAATGAATCCATTCAAAAGAAACCATTTCCAAAACCATTTAAAACATTTAATAAAGAGATTTTTGAATCAAAGTGTCCCATACCACCTTGAAGCTTTTAAAATTTTAAACCATAAATATCCATATAAATAAATCCTTAAAACCATTTTTAAAACATGGATATTAATAAGAACAAATAATTAAAACATTTAAAGCGATATTTTGGTTAAAGGGGTTTTACCAAAATTAGAGACACTTGAATACAATAATTGAGGAATAACATTTAGTCAGAACTTTATAATATCATGCGAATAAATGGATTCATGATATAATATTACAAAGTACAGTATATACACCATATAAGAGTGAATTGGTTCATAACAACAATTAAGTCTCAATAGAAATGTCAAATGTGATGAAATCCCTTATAAAGAAGGTATCCTTAAATTAAGGATAATTCAATCTCAAAATTATGTGTGAAAAATATAAATACACCCAATATAAGTGTATATTAAGTGTAAAACAATGAAAGTTCATTCACAAATATTCAAAAGATGACATATTCAATAACTACATGTTGAACCCAAAGAAATCGAAATTGGGTTAAAAAGTTCCCTTGGTAAAATTCGACAGCCTAACGGCATCACTTCAAAATTTAGAAAATGAGTTGATGAGAGATAAAAAGGGCATCTCATCACTTGGACATAAAATTTACATCAATAAGGATATAAAAGAACACATCCTAACATAATAGTATGTGAATTAAAAGACATAACAAAATAAGTCTTTTAAAAAGAGGAGGGTGAAAGGTTCCCTTACCGACTTGGGTATCTTTCGAAACATACACCCCATGAAGGAAGGAAAATAAATCATTGATGTAAATACTTATAAACAAAAGTATATTACACAGAGAGTAGAATAATTGGAAGTACAAACACCACTCAAAGGAAATTGTGGCAAATGTAGCATAAATCTCACGGGAATAAAAGTGAGATGAAAAATCCCTTACGAAAACTCGGCAGCCTAACGGCGCCACTTAAAACTTCCAAAATGGATTGATGAGAAAAAATAGGGTCTATAATCATATTAACATAAAGTTTACAGAAAGGTGAATATAAAAGAACATCCCCCAACATAACAAATAGGATCTTAAAAGAAGTGACAAAAAGGAGAGTACTTAAAAAGAAAGAGAGAGGTTAGATCTCTTACAAAAATTCGGCAGCCTAACGGTGCCACCCAAAACTTACAAAATGGATTGATGAGAGAGAATAGGGTCTCTCATTATATGAACAATAAAAATTACAGTAAGAGTAATATAAAATAACATCCCAATAACAATAATTATGAGCTTTAAAAGGAATGACATAAAAGAGAGTACTTAAAAAGAAAGAGAGAAGTATGATCCCTTACCTCGGGTCCGACTTGACTCGATCGTTCCTTAATCTCCTGAATAATAAACTTGAGTTAATTTATACTTCCTTAAGAACCTTTTTCAAGTTCATTATTCCTTTTATATAACTTATTACCATGTTATAAACATTATGTAATCATTTAAGTTAATAATGTTTGTTTTGTCGATAATTGGTTCTTAAGTCGAAAGTGGACTTCTTACAATTACATGTTGTTCGTGTGGTCAAAGGTTCATTATATCCAGAATTGTATTCATGATTTAGATATCATATATATCATATATATCCAGTATATTCATGCATTTATAATATTACATAACATTTAGAGTTAAGAAATTAAATACACAGTTCATGGAGACGGTAAGCCGTACGTACGCATGAACGCTACTTCCATTTCTATTTCATATTTAATGGAATTAAAACATAATGATATATAATATTATTTTAATTCCATTATGGTATCATATATAATATCATTAAATATATCCTTTATACATACCACATATGGTATTAACGAATCAAATCACTTTGAGGGGGCGGTAGTCCGCACTTCCTTAAATGTTGATATCGCGTTTACCCATAATGGAAACCATAAAGGTATTCCATAAATGAAAAATACAGAATATTAAGTAAAACATAAATATATTATATATCATATATAAATATAGTGTCATATTAATGAACACCTTTGAAGGTGTTAGAAGAATGTTGAACAATCATCGTTTTGGGAGGCAGAAATTCACCATCCACAGAAACAATATGTTCTTTAACCATTAGATGTAGGTGTGTGTAAGTGTATCTCGAATCCTTATTATAACAACATCCTATTATATTGAAGATACTGTATTTGTTACAAAATAAATGAATAAAAAAAGTTTAGGGGGTTGGAGGAGCAAAATAAATCAAAAGGACACAAGTGAAGACATTACCTTAAAATCGGGTAACTCCCTTTGGTTTGAGCTCAACGGCTTCCTTGGGAAGACTTCTTCCCAAAGTGAGGCTTCAAGGAGTTAGAGAGGGATGTGGAGAGATAAAATGGTCAGGGTTTGGCCGAGCCAAAGGCTTTGGAAGTGTGGGTAAGGAGGTAGAGGTGGGGGCGTTTTATAAGAGGAGAGGAGGGGCACTCTTGGAAAGGTATAAAATGTAACTTTATTTTCAAATGAGTTTCGGATTTTAATGGTCCCACATTGATGTGTTTCTAGGATAAGGTGATAAGGGTTCTAAATCCACCCATACAATAGGTTTTGGACATGTGTAGGTCTTAGATTTTACATTATCTTTCCATTTTATTTAAATCGTTAAATAATGAGGTTATCGCTACATCATCATGATGTCATAAATAATTTAATTTATTTAACATTTAAAAATTATAAAAAAACTACTATGATTTAGGAAATCTTTTTATATTTCCAATGAATATTTATAGTCCAAAAGATCATTAATTTAGACAAAATTAAAAATATTTTACTTAGACGATACATTCTTTGTTGCATTTAACATTCTTTAAAAATAAAAAGATAAAAAGTCACTTTCTCACAAAAGTGACTCCATGGGGCCCCCAAGTTTGGCACAAGGCATCCAATGGTCGGCCATGAGACAACCCGTAGCCTTAGGACACTTTTTGTGGTCATTTTGTATTATTATGATATTATTTTATTATCTTTAACTACCTGATTACTCATTAATCATGATAATTAAAGATAATTACTGTCGTTACTATTCATAATGTCCAAAAATAAAAGAGTCTTAATTACATAATTTGGACCTTCTGATTCCAAATATGTAATCTTTTTTACCAAATTCAAAACACATAAATTGCAAAAATTAATTTAAAAAATATTTCTCGTTGTCAAAACAAATAGCGGGTGTTTTAGAAACAATATTTATGAAAAGTTTTGCACTTGTTTATGCCCAACTAAAAAGTGAAATTAATCCCAATGACCATAATTGAATTAAATGGTAAAAATTTATTCTAATTACACTTTAAAACAAATTAAAAATATAATATAACCATATAATTAAATTATATGAAAAATCAGTTTTGATGCAAAATGCAGTATTTTTCACTATTCATTGAAAAATGAACATTGTCAGAAAAATACCAAAAATTAACCCAATGTAAATTTCAATGTCCCAATAATAAATAATATGTTTATTTTGAAAAATAGATCTTATAAAATTGTCAAAAGTTTGATTTAAAAATGGTTTTCCATCAAAAGGTAGTAAAACAATCTTTTAAAAATACTAGTGTATTCAATGCTTAAGATTGGATTCATTTGTATTTTAAGCCTCTAAAATTTATTGGATAAAAGTAAAAACATTTAACAAACATATTTAATCCTAATTTAGTTATTTATATTCATTCTTGTCAATACAACGGCTATGTGTTAACTACCATTTAAAATAATATTATTTTATTATTAGAGTGCAATGTATGATTTTAAAGGAACTCATTGTTGCATATTGGATAAGCCATCGAGCATAGAGTTCCATTTAAATTAATATTGACATTTTTTCCACAAATAGGGATAAATATAAATATGTCAAATTCTTTATTTACCTGGGGTGTTATAATTACTAAGAGTCTCTTTGAAATATTTTATTGATATTCTCAATATTCTAATTTTTTTCTCTATTTATCTTCCATTATAAATAATATCATTGATAGTGGTTCAAGATTGAAATTTAAATGAATTATATTAAAACAATCCACCCTCTTTCCTTTATCTTTTATTAATTTCTCACCAGCACTAAAGGGTGGTGAGTTTCTTACTAAAACCACCAAAAAGAAAGTGTAATTTAGCTTTTTGGGATACTTGGATGATAATATTTCCAATAGATTAAAGGAACCCTCACGTTATTGAGGGGAGGATATTTAGGCAGAAAATAAAAAAAAAATTTGGAAAAAAATCTATAACAAATTTTCTTTCCATTTTATTTCAACTACATACTCTTTTTATTTTTTTCATTTTGAGATTTAATTTCCAAAAGGAAATCCACCCCCTCTTTCCATCATATCAGACCAATAGTATAGAGTAATTCTTCTATTAAAAGAGGATATGGATGCGGGGTTAAGATAAATGAGGAGTTACATATATAGAGGGTTAAAGTATAGTGATAATGGTATGAGGATGAGGATAATTTCATGTTTGCTTTTTCTTTCATCCTGGCCTATAAGTAAAAAAGAATATGGATGGTGAAAAAAATGATCCTACTACTCCTTTTTCCAAATTTAAAATGTAAATAGAATAAAATTTAATAATAATAATAATAATATATTTAAGTTCATGGTGGTTACAAGAAAACAAAAAAACCCACACACCCAGGGATAGTTAGAATAATACATAATTCCCTCCAAGGATTAACCCACTTCATAGATGACCCATTACAATTTTTAAACAACCTGA